>OZ025299.1:237528994-237713440 GCA_964019185.1 Maratus speculifer | reverse complement strand
AAAACAGGCACTACAACAATTTTTAAGCGCCTGATCAATAAGATTAGTGTTTTTTACAAAGACAATCGGCGAAATGCGCGACTTTTTACAAAGCTGATCGATGAAATTCGCAATTGTTTTCGCATGATCGTCAAAATTCGCTATTTTCAAGAGGCCGATTGGCAAAATTTGTGATTTTTACGAAGCCGGCTGGCAAAATTTGCGATTTTTACGAAGCCGGCTGGCAAAATTCGTGATTTTTACGAAGCTGATCAGCAAAATTGATGATTTTTACGAAGCCGATTGACAAAATTCGTGATTTTTACAAAGCCGACCAGCAAAATTGGTATTTTTACGAAGCCGGTCAGAAAAAATCGCAATTTTTCTTCTCGTGATCGACAAAATTCACAATTTTTATGAAGCCAATTGAGAAAATTCACAATTTTGCCGCGCTTGGTCAGTAAAATTAGCAATTTTTACAAAGTCGATAGACGACATTCGCGATTTTTACAAAGTCAATTGATGAAATTCGTGATTTTTACGAAGCTGATCGATGAAATGCGCAACTTTTGCAAAGCCAATCAACGAAATGTGCAACTTTTACAAAGCTGATCAATGAAATTCTAGGTTTTTCTTCGCATGATCGACAAATTTAGTGATTTTTCTTTGCAGGATCGATGAATTCGCAATTTTTACGTACCCTATCAACAAAATTTGTGATTTTTATAAAACCGATCGAGAAATTTCATGATCTTTCTGCGTCTGATCAGAAAAGTTCTTGAATTTTACGAAACTGATCGAAGAAAGTCGCAATTTTTACAAAGCTGATTGACTAAATTCACAATTTTTCACCTTTAATTGACGAAATACGCATCTTTTTATGCCTTTTTATTTTGCGATTTTTAAGTAGCTTTGACGAAATCTTCATTTTTTTACGCTGTAAAATGAAATTCGCGATTTTTTTCTGTGCATTTTCGCATAATTTGCAGTTTTACCGTGCTTCATAAATGAAATTTGTGATTTTTTCGTCTCTGATTGACGAAATTTGCTTTTTTTCCCGAGCTTCATGGGCAAAATTTGCAATTTTTCCATATCTGATGAACAAAATTTGAGCCATATTGACAAAATTTGCTATTTTCCCTTAGAAAGGGAGCCCGTCCCTTTCCCTTCGCTAGGTTCCCTTAGAAAGACCCCCCCCCCCCCATGGAGGGCATTCCTGCTTTGGGTCTATATTCCTCATGTTGATAATCGGCCATCATAAACTAAACCAAGCGCTTAGTGGGTTAAAAGTGTTTAAAGCGTATGTATAATTTTCAGATCATGGAAAACCAGAATTTACATCAAACTTAGTTTCCCCCAGAGTTAAAAAGGGGCAGTCTGCTACTGTTGTGGAAAGGGCACTTTTGTAGAATTTAGTCTAAAATCTTATTGCCTTTTTGAAGCGGCCGTTTGATCCATTCCTTTTTCTAGAAGCAAGAGAGAAAAAATTACAAAATAAATCCATTTATCACTGGAAAAATTCGTTATTTGATTGGGGAGGGAAATCTTGAAATTTGCCAATCACTTGTGCAAAAAATCAGAAAATTTACTTTTTAATTTTTGGAACCAAATGTCTGGAAATTTGGAACAGAATCGCCCCTTGTTAGAAAAACAAAATTATTTTTCTTGTATTTCCCTCTCCTTTATCCAATATTATTTTATTGGTGCCTATTCTTCTTGGATCAGAAGGCATCATGTCATTCACAGGGAAATTGTCTATCAAAACTTGTCTACCACAATGCAGACTTTGAGAACATATGATCCAAAATGTATGAATGAGAAGACAACTAGCAGGCGCACATTCAGTATGAAAGCAACAGCAGTAAAGGTTGCATTTTTTTCAAATGAGGGGCAAAAAGGGTGCTAGTTTTTTGAATGAGCAGCAAGAGGGGCGCTAGCTTTTAAACTAAAGGGCAGGATTGGCGGAGCGCCCTCTGAAACCCTTTGGGGGGGGGAATCCTGAAGCATGATAGTCTTTAGTGCATGGCATCCACACCACTATCATTTTGATGATCATTTTGATGACAGCTTCTGAGACAAACCCTCACTCTCTTCTTTTCTAGCCTTGTTTGGTTTCTGGGTCTTTTTTCCCTTTATCCAGTGGATGAAAGCCAAGCCATTTTCTGTTTCCCTCTCAAAAAACTTAACTCCCTTCCATTAGGGAACTGGTAGCATTATAATTTTTCTGTACCGTATATACTCGCGTATAAGTCAACTTCGCGTATAAGTCGACCCCCTAACTTATGTTGTTAAAAATGAGAAAAAATTCAAAACCCGCGTATAAGTCGACCCTCCTCCAAAAGGGGAGACCGATTGACTTTCCCCGAAAAGGAGCAATTCCTCGGATTCGTTCATACTCCAAAAAGGAACGATTCCTAGGACTCGTTCTGAAATGAAACGACTCTGTAAAAAATCGATTCCTCGGAATCGTCCGAAAGAGTTCGACTCCACTGAATCGTTCCGAAATGAAACGACTCCGAAAAGGACGATTCCTCGGACCCGTTCCGAAATTAAACAACTCCGAAAAGGAACGATTTATCGGAATCATTCCAAAATGTATCGTCTGAAGAATTATGCTTAATGTCATAAATCGCAATTGGAGAATTGCGAAGAAAAATCGAATTCATTCCATTTTTTCTTGGATTCGTTCCTTTTTACTCAAATTCGTAACATTTTTTCGGATTTGTTCTTTTTTCTCTAGGACTCGTTCCATTTTTCTCAGATTCGTCCTTTTTTCTGAACGACTTCGAAAGATTCATTCCTTTGAACGATTCCTTAAAATGGATGATTTTGCTCATCTCTATTTTTTAATATTGGAAATGTGTTCTTCACATAAATCACACACCTTTTTTTTGTTCTTTGCAACAGGGTAGGGTAGATTATTTTTTTGAAAAATAAACTAATAATGATCTTAAATTCTTAATCGTCGAGGGTTGAAAGGTTTCTGGATTTTGTACTCTACAAACAATGGGGTGCTGCAGCACCGATTCGCTAGCAAACTATTTTCCGATATTTTATTTATAGATTTTTTTTAGGTCTCGCGTATAAGTCGATCCCCCTATTTTGAAGTTCTTTTTTTGTCTAAAATTTCTCGACTTATACGCGAGTATATACGGTATGTCAGAAGAATGTCTTTCAGATAATGCAATTCCTGTTTCACTCACATTTAGATATAATTCCCTTTTTTCTCCCTCCTTGTTGTTAGACATCTCTGTTTGTATGTCATCTGTGTAACTTGCATTTAATGTAATTACAATAATTTTATAAATATGCATCATATGCAAAATAAATGATCATGACATTTTGTTTGATTTATCATTTGTGCTATTAACTAACAAAATTATTTCCAGTTTTTATTTCATTAGAAGTATAGGTTATGTTGTATAATGACATCTAATTATAATTTTTTTTTTTTTTTTTTTGATAAGTTGTCTAAACACAGGGGAAAAAATTGAATCTGATTTAAATTTAAAAAATCTGATTTTAATCAAATAAATTAAAATTGGGTACTACTAGGTTATCCCGTTGACCAACAAATTATCGTCAAATTATAAGATTAAATGCCAGTAATGGATGATCGTGAATGTCAATTCAATGACATTAAATACACATGTTTAAAACATCATTAAGTGATTTTTATTTTGACTTTTTATTTGTATTTTTATTAATATTCTACTAATTATTTGTTTTTTTTATTATTTAAAAAAAAATTACGTCAATATGTATAATTTGGCTGTTAGTTTGGCGATTTGTATAATTTGGCGAAATTGGTCGACGGGATAACAGAGTAGTACCCAAAATTGTTTATTCCTATACAGCAGATATTGTATAATTATTTATTAGGATTAGGATGCATTAGATAAATGCTAAAACTTTCTTTAAAAAAAAAAAAATATTTATTTATTTTTATGTGAATTACGAGTCCAAATCTATAAATTTTTATGAATTTATAAAATTTAATCCCATTTATTTTAATTTAAATTTTTACTTTCATTTTCAGAATCAACTCAATGCAGTGTTCAGCATTCGCCAAGAAATTATGAAATCCTTATCACTCTATTATTATACTTTTGTAGACTTACTAGATTTTAAGGTATGAAATTATTTTCAATCTTTTTGCATTTACATTTTATCAAATTATGTGCACCATATTTTATGGAAGAAATGCTGCAGTGTTTACAAGTTTGAAAGTTATTTTTCTTTTTCAAGTGCAGCATTTACAATTATTTTTTCCATGCACATAAAATAGGGATAAATTAAAAAATAAAAAAATAATAAATATTTAAAACCTGATTTAAATATCTAAAAAAAAAATTTAGGCAACTTATTAAAAAGGAGGCATCTTACACTGTCCAGAAAACTTTTATTAAATTTAGGTCATTGTAATTATTTCAACAAAAGTAGCATCCTCACGGTTTCAGTGTTTACAACAGGTGCAGCAATTATGATATTTTTTAGCTTATTGAGGCCAATTTGATAAGTGCGGTGCTTACAACAGGTACAATGTTTCTCCCATAAAATATGGTATACAGTAGACTCCCTCAAATCCACACAGCTTGGGACCAGAGGTTTTGTGGATTTTAGAATTTTGCAGATTTCTGGTCATTGCTTTGTTTACATTTTTTTTTAAGTAATTTGAATGTAATTAATAATGGAATCATAAGTATAATGATTGCTTACAATATGTTAAAATATTAAAATAAGTGATAAACTAAAATAATAAAAATTTAGATAATTTTTAAATATTTAAAAGCAATATATATTTAAATATTAAAATATTAAAAGCAAAGGTCAAATTAATAATCAGTAATGTACAATTAAATATTCATTATAAAGATGAACTGTGTATTTCCTAAATTATTCAATGAAACTTGCCTCATAAAGGCACATTACTAATTCACATCAAGATCACAAATTATTGAAGCTTTATTTCAGGTTTAGCCAGACTTAATAACTCAAAAAGCTTGATTAGTATATAAATATATTTGATAAGATTGTGATTACCAATAATATCAGCAATATCTTTATTTTTTCAGAAATAAATTATTCTTTTTTCATGAAAAATCATGAATTCAATAACCTTAACAAAAATTACAACTTAAAAAATATATGGAATTGATATAAAACTAAAAAAGTCAAATTTTGCACCTACATCTGAACTGAATGTTTCATTGTTTACATCCGTAAAATATGTGCGGATTTGAGGGAGTCTACTGTATTTCTTATTCATTTTAAATGAAAGTCTGTGTTCACAAAACCTATTTTTCAAGCCTTAACCTTTTCCGGCACGGGCAAAATCTGTTCTAAAATGAGACATTATCGACTGACACCGGAATTCACAAACGAATTTTTTAAATATTTTGAATTCCTTAATTTAAGCCTTTGATGTATAAGCAAAATTTTACTAAAATATTTCTGGTGCCGTTTGCAAGTTTGGAATTAAAATTAGGTATCCCAGACCGGGTGCAGTGTGCCGGAAAGGGTTAATGGGACATAATCATACTTTGCAGAATCTTAGGTTGGTCATTTTCACAAAAAAGTACATTTTACATTTCCGAAGGAATAAATATTAGGAGATATAGCATATTTCCTAATATTTTCATTCATAATTATATTTAAGATTTAAGTTAGCTATTAAGTACATTCCTGACAAAATAATATTAACAAAACTTTAATTGTTTAATGAATATTAGTCGAAATTCCCTTCTGTGTACATCCCTACATCTAAAACATAACTTTCATTTCTGTGATTGTCAACAATTTAATTCTTTTTTACAACTATTTCTATAATAACTAATTAAAAATCTATTTAGTTAAGTTTTAACTGAATATTTATTTTAAATTGTTTTATTTATACTAAGAAATGATGAACTTTGTCCATAGCCAAAATAACCTTTCTCCATAAATACATAAAATAAATAAAAAGAATCAAACAAGTGTAAGTTTTACTCATCCACAAAATGTTCCATCCAACAAAAACAGTGTACAAAGTTTAAACACACTTGGAACTGTGACAAATTTGTTTTGGAAAAGTGTTTCATAGTTGGAACACCTCCTTGGTCTGAGCTGTTTTTTTTTTTTTTTTAGATAGGTTTTTAATTAATATCTTAGCTATTTACTGACATTTTTTTTTCAAAAGTCATTATCAACAAACCTTGGGTGCACAATCATTGGTCCTGTCTCAACTCCCCTGCTGAGTGTTGCAAAATAAAGTTTGTGTGTAATGGAAAAATGCAGTTTGATCAAAAATTATATGACCTAGTGTAATTGCTGTAGTTTTCCTACAAGATTTAACCACTTCACCAGCAACAGGTATGGGGAAACGGTCCTTTTGTTCCTGACTTATCTCAGGGCAAATGGTAAGTGATTAAAAAAAAAAAACTCATGCTACACTTAATTTTTTCATAATTTTAAATTACAGTAGATTTAGAAATAGTTAGGAGTGGGGCAGCCTTTTGCAGTACATTTTCAACTGTATCTCTCAAAATATAATGTGTAAACTTAAAACAAATATATTTTTTGATTAGTGTTAGATCTTTCAAATGATACCCCACCCCCCACCCCCCTCCTCAGTACACAATATTGAGAACTTTTTTTTTTTTTTTCAAGTAACTTGATTAACCCTGCTAAATTTTTCCTGAAATATTTTTGAATAGCTTACTTTTAAATATGTTGGTCAATAGCCTTTATAACTCATACAAATTTTAATTTTACCGTAAAATGGGGTGAATTGGAACACTTTTCAACTTTAACGTTAAAAAAAAGCAGCAACTAATTTTTTTATTTTTCTACTAGAAACTTTGGTCTTTTTTTGTTCTTTACTTTTTAAGCTAAAACAAAGCATTTTTACTGTTTATATGTGCATTATTCATTTTTTTTAATGGTGTTCTGATTCACTCCGCAGTTATGGGTGAATCGGAACAAATGTTATAATCTTTATTTATTCCGATTCAAATTTTAATAGGGTTAATAAAAAAGGTAATAATGATAAGGGAGGAATATGAACACGTAGTTACTGTGAAACCAAGCCTTTATTTTATATACAAGTGAAGATATGCCTTTTTAAAAATCGGAAAACAATTTTGAAATCAAGAAAAATTTAAATTTGTTTTATGAAATTATAATCGAATTGCAGAAGTAGAATTTAATTCAAATTCAGCCCTGTTCTATGCTATCCTTTACTAGTAGTCATTGGGTAAGTGAATCTACTGCATGTATTAATATGATCTACTAATACGCCCTCATCCCCAGCCCTCAGTACTGTTTGCATCCCTCTCTTTTGTAATTGGTTTTTCATTTTGAGATGTTTGTGTAATGCTGTGGATCTCAGAGAATAATTCTGTGTAATATTGTGGATGTCAGAGAATAATTCTGTGCAGTTTTTCTAACTAATTTGCTATTTTTAAAATTTTTATTGTGTGTTCCATGTCTGTTGGATTAGGCGTCGACTTTTTTGTTTAACCAAGTAATTTTTTGGCACCTTTAAACTCTTCAAGTAATTAGAACAAATAAAATATTGTTACAATATATATTCATACATATGTTTTCATATATTACATGAAACTATTACTGCATAGAAAAATAAACCATGAGAGAAAACATGTTCCGATTCACCCCGTAAATCTTAAACCTCTGATGTTACAAGCCACTTTTCATTTTTTCATTATGTAGTTTAGAAATAAGTAGAATTTAATACAGCATATTGTTTACAGGTCTGTCATTAACTAAAAATTCCCTCTCTTAGGTTTTAGAATACAAATAACACTGTAGTTACATACAAAGTTTTGAAGACGTTGAAAAAATGAGGTTTTTGAGGATCCTTTTGAAGTTTTTTTAAATACCCCAATAGCGGTACCAACATCTCAAATCTGAATTTCCCAACTCCTAATGTTATTACCTTCTTACAGGGTTGGGTTTTTGACGTCAAAAAAGAGTTTTTGACATGACAAAGGTTTAAACCGGTTAAAACCGTCAAAAACCCAGAGTCACAATCTGCTGCAGTGCATTAGAGTTTGTTTAGGAAAAAAAATTTAAAACTAGTAACAGTTGCCATACATTATGTTGAAATTCAATTATATTATGGTTAATTAGCAGGTCTTAAAATATTTTTAATTAATAAAAATTAAGATAAAAATCACAATTTCAAATCTCAGAAATTTTATCTCAAAATGGACATGCAGAAATATTTACCTAAAAATTATGTTAAAATATCTTGTCTATTTATTATTATTGTTATTTTAATACTTAAAAAAATGTAAAGTTATTTAGTGTGCGTTTTGACATAGTTAATATTTATAAGGAAGAAGTTAAGTATTACAAATGCAGGATTTAAAAAAGTGTCGAACTTGATACACGTGTTTAATATATGTATTTTTTAATGCTATACACATTATATACATAATATCCAGTAGATTAATTTGAATTTAAATATAATACATATTATTTATTATATTTATGATTATTAGACATCATTATAAACCATTTTTGTCTCTAACCCCCTCTGCTCCCTAACACACACATTAATAGTACTACAAATACAAATAATGTTTACTTTGAAAGCAAGATAAAACAAGGAGTAATTATTCAACAACTGAATACTTAAGATATTTTTAAAAAATTTATAGTATTCAGTGGAAAAAAAAAATAATAAATCATATAAGTATTTGTATAAGCTAATTTTTCAGCATAGTAAATAAATAGGCTGAACATTGTAAATATATATTCAGATATTATAGAAAAAAGTTAATTTTTTATTATCTTTATTTTAGTTAAAAATTCCAAAAACTACTGACAATTTAAAATTTACCAATTTTTCTAAAATACTAACATTTGTAAAAGTCAAAACAGAAAAAAATATTACACTGATCTATGAAATACTTCTAAGCACAAAATATTATGTAGTTTTTTTATTATTATCTAATTAAATACACAATTAAAAAAAAATCTTTAAATATTTCCAATTAACTTGATTACATAATCAAAATCAATCCAAATGAAAGTTATCAAAGTAGAAATTTAGTTCAATAATCAACTTCATTTGCCCACATAGCATATGGGTAGCACATAACCAGATTAGAACCTTTTTCTGTTCCTAATCAATTATGGAGTTTTGAATGAATTAGTCCAAAATTGGAAAACATTTGTTCTATTGCAGAAGAACTGGCAGGGCATGATAAAAATTGTTCGGCTAATTCTACCAAATCAGAAATTAGACCAGACTAGAAAATTTGCATTTGTTTATAGCCTTCTAAGATTTTGTTTACTACTAAAAATGCTTCAAAAATTTTAATTTATTTGTTCTAGGTCATATTTAGAAACATTTTCTTTATTAAAAGCAAATAAATTTTACTTAATATATGTAGATATATGTATGTAAATAAATATTTTTATTTATATATAAATATAGGTTTTTGACATTTTTGACAAGGAGGTTTTTGACATGATGGTTTAAATTATGGTTAAAACCCTCAAAAACTTTCCAATCCTTCCTGCCTTATAAAAAAATTAGCAGCTAAAAATAATATCACATATATTTATAATGAATTTATTTGTATAAATATAATTGAATTTCGTTCTTATTCACCCCATTTTACAGTACACTATAAACTACTATGACAGTTAAGCAAATACACTTGTTATCTTATAATTCATTTTTTTTTTTTTTTTTTTTTTTTTTTTTTTTTAACATTTTAAGTACAGAATACTAAAGGGTGCCTTAAATGACAATACATGCCAAATCATCATTAGATAGTTTGGAAGAAGAAAGTCTTTTTATTTTATTGATATAACTCTTTGTTCTGTTGTGAAATTGTTGAATCTTTTCCAATTTATCAATTCCATTGTGCAATTTGTCAAAGTTCTCAGTGTGTACTCCATAGCTTGAGATAAATTAAGAAAAATTAATTTATAATACAAATTTGAGACAGCTTTAACATTGCATTTAATAAAAATAAATGCACTGTTTCAGAAATCTGAAAACCAAAGTTTCTAAAAATTCTAAGCTTTATTTTTGTCTCTACTGTGGTCTAAGGATATCCATTTTTACTCATATTGTCTAGTTTATCATTCATTTATCACGTGTTGTGTGCAGTATATGGAGGTCTCAAATATAAAGAGATAATTGATAGGTTATGAAATTCCCATCCACATTGTATTCATGAAAATTACTCTCTAAAAATAAAATCTTTATTCAAAAGTTAAAAACAATTTTCTTAGTGAAATTTGCCTTTTCTGTGTGAATGACCCTAACAGTTTACTTATGAAAAATAAATATATCCAATAATTATTCAATTATGTCTTTATTTAAATCCTTATAACATAAATGTTTCTTCCTATGGTCTCCATGACCATGTCAATATTTTAAAGTAAACTTCTGAAAGATTTAATAGAAGACTTGACTACTAATATTAGGTTATTTCTTAAGCATAAATGAAAAGATCTGTAGAATTTTTAAATTTTTTACATACTTTAAAAACATTTTTTTTACTTTTCTGTAAAAGTAACCCAGGTGTTTGATCTTTTGTAAATTATCTTAAATCATATTTGTTAAATTATTGCTGATACCTGGAAGTTGAGCTGTATCATATAGTCAACAAGGCTTGTTTGAGAGTTGAAAAAATTAACCACATCAACAGTGACATCTTTACTTGCTTCTTGTGTCTTCACACACGTTGCTACAAATTAATGATATCCCACAAACTTTTCTCCATGAGCAAGTAGTGCATGCCTGAACTCCATGTTGCATAATTGTGGAAGTTCAATTTTTCAATGACATCATAGCCATTTTTGAAGAAATTTGCAGTATTACAAAATTGGCATAGTTGACGTTACTAATCTCCCCCCCCCCTTCCCAATTTTTTCCAGCCTTGTTTCCTTTATGTTAGGGATGCACAACCTGTGGCCCACGTACTTCGATAATTTACAACTGGTAAAAACTGCAATTTTTGTGCTTAAGTTGCAAAAAAATCATAGATTTCGTCAATTTACCACGGGAATTTTTTTTTTTCAGACACTTAATCGCAAATACCGTAAATCGGGCACAGAAAAATTGCGAATTTTATTGATAAGTTGAAAGAAAATAGTGAATTTTGTCGATGTGGCTCGGATAAATCGCAAATTTTGTTCATTAGGTATGATAAAATTGCGAATTTTGTCCGTGAAGCTCGGGAAAAAATCACAAATTTCGCCGATAAGAAACAAAAAAATTGCAAATTTCATTTATACGGCACGGAAAAAATGCGAATTTTGCTATGATGTGCTGGAAAAAGTCAAGAATTTCATCTTGCCATGTAAAAAAATGAAGATTTTGTCAAAGTTACTTAAATATCGCGAATTTCATTGATTCAGTGAGAAAAAATGCATATTTAGTCAATTAAAGGTGGAAAAATTGCGAATTTAGTCGATCTGGCACAGAAGAATGGTGAAATTTATCAATCATTCGTGGAAATATCGCAAATTTCATTGATCAGCTTTGTAAAAATTAAGAATTTCTTTGGTTGATTTCGTAAAATTCACGAATTTTTTCTGATCAGACACGGTAAGATGGTAAATTTTCTCAATCAGTTTCATAAAAATCACAAATTTTGTCTATTAGGTGTGTAAAAATTGCGAATTTCATCAATCGCCTTTGTAAAAGTAATGCATTTCGTCAATCGGCTTCTTAAAAATCGTGAATTTTGTCAATCAGCTTTGTAAAAATCGTGCATGTCATTGATCGGCTTCGTAAAAATCGCGAAATTTTGCTGTGAAGACGTGGAAAGAAAGTACATTTTCTTGATCATTTTTCTTTTAATCACGAATTTTGTTGATTAGGCAGGTAAAAATTGCAAATTTCCTCGATTGGCTTTGTAAAAATAGTGCATTTCACCAATCAGCTTCGTAAAAATCGTGAATGTCATCAATTAGGTTCGTAAAAATCGAGAATCTCTTCGATCGGCCTAAAAGAAACTATGAATTTTGCAATCAACTTTGTAAAAATCGCTAATTTTACTGATCAGGTGCAGAAAATGTACATTTTGTTGATTGGCTTCTTAAAAATCATGAATTTCATTGATCAGCTTTGTAAAAGTCTTGCATTTTATCGATTGGCATCATAAAACTTGCAAAAATCGTCAATTGGCCTCGTAAAAATCATGAATTTTGCCGATCAGCATTGTAAAAATCGCTAATTTTACTGATCAGGCATCGAAAAATTGTGAATTTTCTCGATCGGATTCATAAAAATCGTGAATTTTGTCGATCGGCCTTGTAAAAATTGTGAATTTGGCAATCTACCTCGTGGCTTCATAAAAATCGCAAATTTTGCCAATTGGCTTCTTAACATCACAAACTTTGTCGATTGGCTTTGTAAAAGTCACGCATTTTGTCAATTAGTTTCATAAAAATTGCGAATTTTGCCAATCAGCATTGCAAAAAACTTTCATTTTATTGATCAGGCATAAAAAAATTCAGAATTTTGTCGATCGGATTCGTAAAAATCCTGAATTTTGCTGATCATGTAAAGAAAAATTGCGAATTTCGTCCATCGTCCTCGTAAAAATCATGAATTTTGTCAATCGCCTTAGTAAAAATCGTGAATTTCATTAATCCAGCTTCGTGAAAATAGCGAATTGTGTTGATCAGGAATGAAAAAATTGATAATTGATGTAGATTCAATCAAAATTACACAGTGGAATCTTAATGTGTTGGAAATGTAATTGTGGAAGACTTATTAAAAAGGCGTAAGTTTCAACAACAACAATAATTTTAATGAAGAATCATAATGTACAGCAAAATTTCAGCAAACTCTGCCGAATAACAAAAAGGTTAAAAACATAAATAATTTAAGTTTTAAAACTTGAGCAACATTATACTTAAACATTTACATCGCCGTCATGACTAGTCATATACAGACCAGCTGCTTTCAAAAAGACAATAATGCATCTTGACAAGCATAATGAAAAACAGGCGAAGAACAAAGTTGTACTTCATTATTATATACATGTCTGCTCTTAATATTTACATATTTTCTGCAATGTCCAAGTTGCCATTATCCAAAGAGAAAAACCTCTGAAAATACCAAAGGAACTACGTATGCCAAGTGCCATTGGCCCATAAACTATGACGTCAAACATCAACCGCGGAAAGGCCGTGAATGGAGATTCACAGTGATCCAAAATCACAGTAGAACTAGCTTGAAAGGATCACTTTATTTACTTCAGAACGACAATTGAATCAATGGCACCGTGCGTACTTTTCAAAACATTAAGTTTTGACTTGGGGATGATAAAAACATAGGTATGTCATGTTAAATAAAATTTAATAAACTTCCGAGTTAAATACAACATGACATAACAAACAGCCCCCTTTTTAGCATCCCCAAGGCTTTACAAAACTTCAATAAGACAGACAAGTGCAAACATCTAAACATCAAAAATGCATACTTAATTCAAAAAGAGTCTGTCTAATCACTACCAATTCGGAGAAAAACTTTTCAGATTCACCGACAAAGTACTGACCAAAGTGACCAAAAATTGTATAAATCTCATTTACCCCCCAAAAATTCTAACTTACAAAAATATTTAAATTAAAAAAAAAAAAAAAATCAGTCTCCTCAATGTCATGTCAAAGACATGGCAAAGAAGAGAGTGACCAAAAATGTAATATAATTTAGATTTAAAAAATTTCTCTACAAAATTTCATTAACTGCTCTCTGACCTGAGGTTTAGTAAAAGGATCAGCTAAATTTAGTTTACTTGAGATATACTTTAATTTAAACATTTTATCATAGACTAAGTTTCTTAAAAACAAATGTTTAATCTGAATATGTTTGGTCCTTTGATTTTCTACAGGGGAATTTGAAAAGGCTTTTGCAGCTTGATTATCACAAAATAATAAACTTTCTATTAAATTTAGATTCAGACTTTCATTTTCTAAAACATTTTTTATCCATATTAATTCTTTTGCATTGCAGCTTCAGTGAGGGTTACATACTCGGCTTCCATAGTTGAGAGGCTGATACATTTTTGTTTAAAAGTTTTCCAGGAAATTGGTGACTTATCTAAAAACAAAATAAAACCTCCTATGGAAACACGATCATCTCTATTAGCTGCAAAATCTGAGTCAGAGTAACAAGAAAGTTTTAAATTATTAACTTTAAATAATTCTAGTTTAAAATTTTTAGTATATTGTAAGTAGCCAAGTAATCTCAGTAAACTCTGCCAATGTTTCATACCTGGATTTGCTTGGAATTGTGATAACAGATTTACCGCATACATAATATCAGGTCGAGTACGACCAGCAATGAAATTTAAACAACCTATTAAATTTCTATAAGGGAATTTGGACATTTCATCCATTTCAGTTTGATTACTAGGAGAGTCCATTTTTGATAAAAACTAGCTATTTTAGGTATGTACATTACTCATAGGAAAATTATGTTTTGAATACAAGCTACAAACTTTTTCAATGTAAGTACTTTGATGAATATACAGCTTATCATTTATTTCCTCGAACTCAGTACCCAAGAGCTTCTTTGTTTTTCCTAAAGTTTTCAGGTTGAAAAATTTCTTTAACAGGTTTATTCCAAGCTCTAAATCCTTTTCTGTTTTTCCAAATATTACTATATCATCTACATACAATAAAAGTACAAGTTTGTTTTCATATACATAAACACAGTTACACCAGTTAAGCTTACAAAAATTCAATTTTAAAAGTACATCATCTATTTCAAAAAACCATTGCCTACCACTTTGGTGGAGGCCATACAAAGATTTATTCAATTTACAAACTTTACTTTCATCACCAATGAAACCCTCCGGCTGCTGCATATAAATTACTTTATATAAGTCTGCATATAAATAAGCATTATTGATATCTACTTGTACATTTAACCATTTAAAAAGACATACAAAAATTGTGAAAAACAGTCTTATAATTGAAAAAAATCCCTGTTGGCTGGGCCTATAGGCAGAGGTAGATTTCAAAGAGTGCTCATTTAAAAAAAAAAAAAAAAAGAAAAAATATATGATTAGAGATAAACCCAGTTTAATAACTTCATTTGTCCGTTTATGAAAAATTTCTAATTTCATTTTTCTGCAAAAACTGGTTTTATCAGAATCATCTTAAGAAAAATTCAGCTCAAATGCCCATTTTGACAACATATTTTGAAATAAATTCTGAATTTATTTCAAAAAATCGACCAAAATAGTACATTATACAGTTCCTAAATAACAAGAAACTGTTAGTTGAATGCGGCTGAGAAAAAAATTTAATTTAAAAATGAGTCTTAAAATAATCGATTTGTTGTTTGAATACATCCTTAATTCTTTAATCATGATTGCTTCGGAAAATTTTGTGCGAAATGCTCACTTTGACAGAATTTTTAAAAATATATTCTATCTTTATCAAAAAACTGGTCAATGCGTCACATTATATAGTTCCTAAATAAGAGGATCAGTAAATTGGATGCGTTTGAGAGCGAAAATGGATTTTAAAATGAGTCATAAAAAACGCAATTTGCTATGTGAAAACTTCCTTAAATTTTCAAATCACGAAGACTTCGGGAAATTCTGTTCAAAATACTCTTTTTGGTAGCCTTTTTCAAAATATATTGTCTTTATCAAAAAACCGATCAATGCATCACATTATATAGTTCCTAAATAAGAGGATCTGTAAATTGGATGCGTTTGAGAGCAAAAATGGTTATTAAAACGAGTCGGAAAAAAAACGCAATTTCTTATTTGAACACTTCCTTAAATTTTCAATCACGATGTTTTCGGAAAATTCTGTTCAAAATACCCTATTTGGTAGCCTTTTTTGAAATATATTCCGTCTTTATCAAAAAACTGACCAACTCATCACATTATATAGTTCCTAAATAAGAGGATCTGTAAATTGGATGCATTTGAGAACAAAAATGGATTTAAAAACGAGTCAGAAAAAAACGCAATTTCTTATTTGAACTTAAATTTTCAGTCAAGATGACTTTGGGAAATTCTGTTCAAAATACCCTTTTTAGTAGGGATGCAACGGATATCCGGCATATCCGGCTGATTTTTCAATATCCGAAATATCATCGGATATCCGATCGGTTATCCGGCAGAATGCAACAAACCAAATATATATTAATAACAGTAATCGTTTGATCCCAAACAATGTGAAAAACTTTTTTTTATAATGTAAAAGATGAAATATTATTATAAGTTCCCTATCGATGAATAAAAGGTAATTCTCAAAAGTTTAAAGAATTGCCAGCTTTCTAACTATTTATATTTAAACTCTGTGACAAATTTAAAAGTTTACGTTTACATCTTTTAGAAAATTGTATCTACTTTCAGATTGTAAAACAAAATCTGAAGTCAAAATAGCAAATGAAGCTTTTGTGCAAAAATGTATAAAGATAAAAAAACCAACATTGAGAAATGCACAAATAATGCATGAAAAGAATAGAAAACAGCCGTTTCGAATCTACTATCGAGATTCTTCATTAGTATAAGACTCAGCATGCTAGAAAAAGCTAAGCTGAGCAAAGAGACAGGGAAGCACAGTCTTATATGCCTATTACCGGAGCGAATGGTAATAGATTCGAAACAGCTATTTGCTACCTTACATGCATTTCTAAACATTGGTTTTCTATCTTCATAAAATTTGAAGTTGTTTATTAAACTGTGATTTTACTAATTTTCTTTCTTTCTTTTAATTTAAACAATGGGTTAATTGGTTTTTAAGTTACACAATTAAACAAACCTATTTTTAATTTCTTCTATCTTTCAAAAAAGAAATTATTGTGATAATTTTTTTTTTGGACGAATTTGCGTGTTTTAGGGATCAAATATCTCCCAAAACATGTTTATTCAAATAATCTGTCTGTCCCAGTGTCGCCATCATACTATCAAAAAGTGTATGAAGTTATGCATAGAATGATCCAAATATTTTGTGCATATTTTTGTCTGTAACCAGCAGGTTCTTCTTCAATATGGAAACATTTCGCTGTAATTGCAATTTTTGCGCCATTTTCATTGTTCTACCATCAAATACTGTATGAAGTTATGCATAGAATTGAACCAAATTTCTTTGGATACATTTCTGGGAATGACTGTCTGGTCTTCCTTCAGTTTGAAAATAGTTTGCCCAAAGATGGTACTGTAATAATGATTTTTGTAAAATAATTTTGATTTTTTATAATCTTTACAGAGAATTGGCGGTTCGTGCAGCGATGCAAACTTCGTATCTTTCTAAAATTGGCTATTCGCAAACAACTGATGTATAGCAGAACAGAAAAGAATATTGATTTTAATAAATATCATGATCGAGATTAACTCATTCTTAATCTAATTAACTGACTGCAGCAAAAATTCTAGATGAAAATAAAAGTTGGTATAGTACTGAACTAACAATATTGAAGTAGTATTAATACAGTTGACTCTCTCTACAACAAAACTCTATCCAGCGAATTTCTCTATTTAACGAATTTTTTGTAGGAACGGTCAATTTTTTTCATGATTACATTAAAAATAATCTACATATAGCGAAATATATATCTCCATTTAACGAATTTTTTCAAAAATGTTCTTTTATATGTTCTGAAAACGCTTCAAATTATTTGTAAATTTTTTTCATTGATTTCTCGTTTATAAGTCGTAGCTACATAGCATCCTCTACCTTATTCCTTATGTCTAAAAAAAGGCATTCAACTCCCCCCCCCCCCAAAAAAAAAAAAAAATTATTTTTGCATGGTTATACTTGACTTTGTTTTAGCCAAGGGGAGCTTGCATTCTTGGAAAAGAGTGAAACATTTGCTTGCTATTGGAACGATTTGCAATAATCACAAAGCATCCTAAAAGATAAAACTATTCCATTATCGTCTTGAAAATGGTGTTTATTTCTTGGTTTGGATAGTAAGTCAGTAATAAGGAAGGAGTGAAGGGACAATTGCAGAAAAGGTTGTTTTTTTTCAGCAGGTTTTCATCTATCTAAACTAACTCTCATTACTTTTAGAGTTTAGAGTTTATGTTTGTTGTTTGTGGCGACTTGGAATATTTTTCATTGTGAGAGATCATTTGAATGAAGAATTGTTACTAAACATCATTTATGCTGGTGTTATCTTCTACTGCATCTGCATAAAAACTCCTATGGGATAAGCATAATGCTTTCTTATAAAGTACAAAATTTTTTGCCGTTACTTATTCAACGAATTTTTTGACTGAACGATGGATTTCGTTATATAGACTCGACTGTATTTGTAAATTTTTTTGAAACATTCAGATATATGGAATAGAAGAGAGTTTTGGGATTGGTGCATCCAACTAGTTATATTCATGATTTCATTATAAATATTTAAAATTAAGTTTTTTTTTTTTTGCTTATAAATTTGAAAGTGATTTAACTTAAAGTAAAATTAAATGTAGCTTAAGGTAAAACAGTATTAAATAATTAAAACATGAAAAAAATCATTAGGTAAACCCATGTTTGGAAATAACTCTTCAACCATTGGTATATTCGTAAGCCTTTTTATGTTTATATTAGTGATGGGCGATTTCGATTTTTTAAATCGATATTATGGTCAACTCGATTTAATCGATACTATAAAATTTTAAATCGATTTCTCAGAAGATATTATTTTTATTTTGCTTCAAAAGTTGAAGATAAAGCAGTCGGATGTGCCAATCTCAAAAAGTCTTCTATCTCATACATGATAAAACTTCTAAATGCACTAACACATTGTCAATGTCAAATTTAAATTATTTATACCCATCATGAAGATTTAAAAAGTATAGGTTGAAGTATGAACATTTTAAAAGAAAGCATTGTGTTTTCCAAACAAATCGCTGAATTTCGGTCCACCCCCGCTAGATGTCTGTAACCGAAATGTATGCAATTCAAAGAGCATCACAGCGACACCTGTTGTGCAGTATACACTCAAGCCTAATAAGACAAGCGTAATAAGAATCTATTTATGGGAAAGTTTAACCAAATATGAAATTTGATTAAATTCCATGCATAATTTCTAAGATATCACTAATATCGTGAAAAATGCAGTATAGCAGAGCAGTATTATATAACTTACACAAAAAACTAATCAGGAACAACGTATGATAATATCTAAGAGATTATTAAGTTTGATGAAATTCCGTTCAGGAGCTCTTGAGATATGATCAATAAAATCTTGTAGATCCTGAAAAAGCGGTTGAATTCAGGGGTCAGCCCGAAGAGGAACATCTCCGCCCCGGAACTTTGAAATGTCTCATGAAAATATTGAAGCTTCATGTACAAGAGTCCCCCCCCCCTTCTCTGAGGTATAGAATGCCCCTTCAGGGAGATATAAAAATCCCTCCCAGTGAAAAATATCTGAATTCAACACTGCTAATAAAAGCAGCATAGCAACGCCTCCTGTATAGTTATTTACACTGAAACCTAATAAGCACCAAACTTATGAATGTGAAGCTTGATGAAATTTTCTGAATTAGTTTCTGAGATGCAATTATCGCAAAAATCAGGAAAAATGCAGCGTCACCTGCCGTTAGATTTAAATCAAAACTTAATCATCAACAATTTACGTTAATATCAAACCGAATCTGAAGTTTGGCAAAAATACGTGCATTAGTTCTTGAGGTATCTATCTTGCAGTAATCATGAAAAATACAACATAACAGCGCCACCTATAGAGCGATTTTTACCATAAGTAATCAGCACCAATTTATATGAAAGTCTAGCTGAATCTAAAGTTTCAAGAGGTTCCAAGCATTAGTTCTTGAGATAGAGCGCCCACAAAATTTTGTAAGAGACAAACAAATAGACAGACTGAAAGACAGACAATTTATAAAAACAGTAAAATGTGTTATATTTAACAATATATTCGAATTTTGTAAGCATTAGGTTATTATTAATTTTTTTTTTAATAACATCATACAAACAAAGAAAAAAAAAAGCAAAGTTTTTTTTTTTTTTTTTTTTTTTTCTTTTTTTTAAAGAAATTAAGCAACATATAATGTCTAGAATTATATATGGGTGTGTAAACATGTTTAATAATCTACATAACCCTCTCTCCCCCCCCCCCCCCCGTTTTTAAATAAGTTAATGGGAATTGTCTTTTTTTTTGTAATTATCTTCTTCTTTATAGTTTTTCAAAATAATAATAATAATATATATAATAAAAAAAGGAAGTCTATCAAAATGCAAAAGATTCTCTCCTTTCCTCGCCCCCCCCCCTTCCCCCCACGAAGGACATCTTCTGCCCTTTGTACCTATATCCCTCGTGTTGATAATCGGCTGTCATAAAATAAACCAAACCTTTTCCCGTCTACCCTATTTAAATCCTCTATCTTCACAGTTTCCTTTTCCCCGCCGAAAATCTTGCCAGTCCTTTGAGTCAAAAACAGACGCAAAATCACTGACCAATCACATTACAAGGTGATAAAGCCTAGATGCAAAATCGCAAGACTATCTTGGATGCAAGTAGTAGATCGATCTTTTGTAGTAGATCGAATCAGTACAGAATCTTGTATAGTAGATCGATGTCGATGTCGATTTCGATGTCGATTTCGATGTCGATGTCAGAATCGATTTTATTTTGATTTACTAAAATTGAAATCGCATTTTGAAATCGATTTTTAGATACAAGTAGTGTTGTTACTTTTTTGATATGCTTGAAATCGATCTACGTTTCAGGTTGAATCGATCTTTCCCTTTCTATTGTTTTAATGGTAGCAGTAAAAATTTCAAACTCAAATATTAGGCGAACCGTTGATTTTAGAGGGGTAAGACTTAAGTATGTCAAGATATTCTAAGGTATGGTCAATCGAATAGTGATGACCATTATACCCTAGCAGCACATAGGGGGTGGGGGGCAGGGGGGGGCAATATTCAATACAGGTATGGGTGGGTCATGTGACATATCGTTGCAAAGGTCTTGGCCTGGGCTATCCATATCTGCATATCGCTTCATAATATAGTTCAATTTTCAGACTCCAGGGGGCATTTTTAAGCTTTTTTGGGGGTTTTTCCCTTACCCCACTTTGTAGTGTATCATTTTATAGATCTTGACTTGTAGACCTCAAATATCTTGAATTGATTGGTAGAACTGATGTAAAATTTCGTATAAGAAAGGATTACCAATTTT
Source organism: Maratus speculifer (assembly GCA_964019185.1). Taxonomy (NCBI): domain Eukaryota; kingdom Metazoa; phylum Arthropoda; class Arachnida; order Araneae; family Salticidae; genus Maratus; species Maratus speculifer. Next base: position 237,692,325 of record OZ025299.1, on the reverse strand, counting down.
TTTTTCAAACCAGATATTTCTAAAAGTAAAAATTTCAAACTCAAATATTAGGCGAACCGTTGATTTTAGAGGGTTAAGACTTACGGATGTCAAGATATTCTAAGATATGGTCAATCGAATAGTGATGACCATTATACTCTAGCAGCACATAGGGGGTGGGGGGGCAGGGGGGGGCAATATTCAATACAGGTATGGGTGGGTCATGTGACATATCGTTGCAAAGGTCTTGGCCTGGGCTATCCATATCTGCATATCGCTTCATAATATAGTTCAATTTTCAGACTCCAGGGGGCATTTTTAAGCTTTTTGGGGTTTTTTTCCCTTCCCCCACTTTGTAGTGTATCATTTTATAGATCTTGACTTGTAGACCTCAAATATCTTGAATTGATTGGTAGAACTGATGTAAAATTTCGTATAAGAAAGGATTACCACTTTTTTTTCAAACCAGATTTTTCTAAAAGTAAAAATATCAAACTCAAATATTAGGCGAACCGTTGGTTTTAGAGGGTTAAGACTTACGGATGTCAAGATATTCTAAGATATGGTCAATCGATTAGTGATGACCATTATACCCTAGCAGCACATAGGAGGTGGGGGGGCAGGGGGGGCAATATTCTATACAGGTATGGGTGGGTCATGTGACATATCGTTGCAAAGGTCTTGGCCTGGGCTATCCATATCTGTATATCTCTTTATAATACAGTTCAATTTTCAGACTCCAGTGGGCATTTTTAAGCCTTTTTTTTTACTTTTTCCCTTACCTCAATTTGTAGTGTATCATTTTAAAGGTCTTGACTTGTAGATTTCAAATATCTTGAATTGATTGGTAGAATTGATGTAAAATTTCGTATAAGAAAGGATTAAGGTTTTCTTTTCAAACCAGATTTTCCTAAAAGTAAAAATTTCAAACTTAAATATTAGGCGTACTATTGAAGACTTACGGATGTCAAGATATTCTAAGGTATGGCAATCGAATAATGTTGACCATTATACCTTAGTAACACATAGGGGTGAAGGACGGGGAGGGACAAAATTCAACACAGGCATGGGTTTACGGATTTTCTTCAAATTTTGGATATATTTTCATTCTAATAAGGTGGTTTTCTGATTTGTTCTGGGTATTCATTGGTTATGTAAAAGGATTTAGGGGCTACTCTTCTTAACCGTTTAAACGCCAATGTTCCCAAAAGGGAACATAGTATTATTTGCAATGCAAAACATATATTTTCCAATATAATTACGATGTTCTTATTTTTCCTATAAAATATAAGGTTGATTTTAACTTTTGAAAAAAAAATATGTTTAAGCATTTATCACCGGTATAAAGAGTATGCAAATTCCTTAATTTACATAAAAATATAATTTTTGTTTTTATCGTTTCTCTATATTACTCACATTTGACCACTAGGAATCTAAATGTTTTTGGAATTCGAGAAAATACTCAAGAAGAACATTTTTAAATTTGTATGCATAAATCAAAACATTTGAAGTTGTAATATGAGAAAAACAAAATTATTATTACATTGCGATATTAATTCGGCTTGTAAACAGTTAATTTAGGTAAATGGTTTTTTTGTGCAGAATTAACCGATTTGTGGCCGATGATAGGTTATGCGCTGCCCGACCATTGAAGGTACAGTTATCCATTAATCCGAACTTAGGTCGCTTCCAACTTCTTCGGATAATCGACGCTCCGCTGTATTTTTATTTCTTTGTTAACCAGAGAAAAGTATGTTGTTTCACTGTTAATTATTCTTATGAAAACAACATTTTTTTTTCTGTTAACTGCTGAAAATTTGGTAAAGGTTAAAAAAGAATAATATTTTATAAGCTGTAAATGAGATGAGGCGATATATATTTTAAAAGAGAAAAAAAGTTTAGTCACATATTTTTTTAACCCTTTCCGGCATACTGTGCCCAGTCTGGGATACCTAATTTTAATTTCAAACTTGCAAACGGCACCAGTAATATTTTAGTTAAATTTTGCTTTTAGAATAAAAGCTTACATTAAGGAATTCAAAATATTTAAAAAAATCGTTTGTGAATTCCGGTGTCAGTCGATAATTTCTCATTTTAGTACAGATTTTGCCCGTGCCGGAAAGGGTTAAGCAGAATTTCTGCTTTTAAATTGGTGGATAATTAATAATTAGCATGTGCTGATTGTGCAATTAAATCATCACAGCTATTTTGAAAGAAAATTTGCAATATTTGCGTTTCCCACACCATTATAGAAGGTCTTAAAAAGACTGAAAAAAAATTTTTTTTGAATAAATTTAGAGCTTTTAAAATTTTATTCATATGCGAATTTTTAAGAAGAATGACATTTAAAGGAAGTAAGGCTCCATTTGTTTGGTTGAAGGAGTATGTAGAAAATACATGTGTTTCGGATTAAAAAATATATATATACAAATCATTTCTCCCTTTTATTTTTTTTTATCTAACCGAGATCTTTCTAAAAAAAATAAAGTTAAATATAATATAAATTATTATTAAAATTGTATCTAAAAATAATAAAAGATAAATCCTTATTATTCGACTCTAAAAGCTGTAATAGCTTACTTCTGTGCCTCCCTAAATGGGAGTGAGGAGTATGAGGTGTTACGACTCTGCTGATTAGCCAAGTTTTAGAATTACTAATTTTGAGCTCATCTGTGTAAAATCTAAAAATATCGAAATATCGATTTTAGTATCGATTCTAGAATTTAGAAATCGATTCTTATTATAATCGATGTCACTTTATACGATGTCGATTTTAATCGATTCTCAAAATTCCCAGAATCGCCCATCACTAGTTTATATTATAAATGGAAGCTATGTATTTCTTTGTGAAATTACTTTACAATTATAAAATAAACATATTGATAAATGTGTAAAATTTGTTCTATAAATTATCTGCATTTCATTGTACAAATTATTAGCAACTATCAGCATTTCATTGTAATTATTAGCCATTATCAGCATTTCATTGACAAATAAGCAGAATATTTAAATGTTTGAAGTACATTTTTTATTCAATATTATTAAATATACATGTACAGGGCTTGAACTTTGGCATGGGATGGCTGGATTCATGCCTTAAAAAATCTTATGGCCAAGACATTCCTGTTACAACAACAACAACAACAACAAAAAATCCTTTTTTGAATTTTTTTTGTTTCTTTTGTTAAATGGCGATCAAATCTCAGGACTTACTGACTATTTTTGTGATATTTTCTGCTATCAATTGGCAAATCTCACAGTTTTCTAGTACAGCAATTATACAAAATTCATGATTGGTTTTTTGCATTTGATTGATAAACTTGGCAATTTTTCTCACAATTTTCTCGCTTGCTCACCTCGCAAACTTTTGCAACTTTTTTCTCGAGACCGACTGCCAAATTTCACACTTTTTTTCTCTCAACTGAATGTGAAAAATTTAGCTATTTTATTCTGCGACTGATTGGAAAATTTCCCTTTTTGTTTTAGTGACATTCTGCTGAAATTAATAATTATTTTCCTGTGTCCAGCTGAAAATTTTGTGTTTTTTCTCTGTTACCTGCTGATGATTTTCATGATATTTGCTTGTGACAGGCTTACAAATTTCACAATATTTTACTGTAAATGACTAATGAATTTCGCTATATTTTCCCACTGCCAAAGTTCCCTCAAACTTAAAATTTTTTCAGACTGATTGACTATTTTAAAAAAATTATTTTTGCCATGGTGGACAAAATCAGCGATTTTTTTCTATGGCCGATTTCCGTATTTTGTGAATTTCTTTTTCTAATTTGTCTTTTTTGCCGAAACAAGAAATTTCTAAAAGGGCAGTAATGGTCACTAGAGTCTGAGCTCTATCTAATTAGCCTGGAATCAGCATTAAACAAAATGAGATTAGATCTTGTGTTGTACATTGGAAAAAAAAAATAAACATTTTTTTTTTTTTTTTTTACAATCAATGGTTCAACATTAGATTTTTTTTTAATTTTTCGAAATCATCGCACATCTTGTAATCAATGGGCTTGATAATCATACTTCTTTTTTCATTTAAAAGATAATCTTTCATACAATGTTTCTGTTTGGATTCGTTTTTTTTTTCCATATCTGATAATTTGCATCTGCCCATTTTGTAACTTTTTATTTTCTTCTTTATTAAAAATGACATTTATTTCCTATTCAAATAAAAATTCTTCTAAATTTAAAGAATTTCATGAAAAAATAATAATAAATAAATAAATAAAATGAGGACATCCATTGTCCAAAGCAAGATGTTTAAATGTTTCCCACTGAGTTAATGAAAATCAGTAAAAACATTATTTTTATGATGATTAAAATATGACTCATGTAATAAGAGTCACATACTACATATGTCATGGATTTCCTGGACCAATAATAAACAAAATAAAATGCAGACACCACAAGGTCCATTCTCAACCGATAACATCAACCACTTTCCAAATGATTGAAAAAAAAAGGCAAACTTTAAGGAAACACATTTATAAACAATAAATAGTTTATGTGCATAGTTCACAGAAATTAGGACATGACCTTTTTAAATAAACCATTTCTCATGGAATAGAAGAAACCTACTGATTATGCCCTTTTCAGAATTTCATATGGGTTTAAAATTCCATTGCATAGAAGAACATAGTTCAATAAGCTATGTCAGAAACTACAGTATTGACGATAATTCCACTAAGTGGTATGCAATCACCGCAGGATATTGACAATACAATCATCTAAATGTATTATTCTTGCAAGTAAATTAAAAATGAATGCCTATCAGATTTTACAAAAAAAATAAAATAAATAAATAAAATAAAATAAAGATAAAAAAGTGTAACCTACAAAAGATTCTGAACCACACAAAATCGAATAAAATCTAAATTAAAATATTCATTTAGCAACTCAATTATTAATTGTTCATAACACTGAATGAAAATTGAAAAATAGATATGATATATATAAGGCTTGATTCTTTTCGTTTGTTTTAATTAAAATAGACATTTTGGATAATTATTTATGAGTTGTTGATTTAAATCATTTTAATGGAATTTTGTCATGCTGGTATAAATTAAATATTTAAATGGCATGCAAAAAATAAGTTTTTTTTTATTTCTTCCTTCTCATATAGTTTAACACACTTCATTTACAAATGTTATGAGGAAAACTCTTTCTGCCTGGGAAAACCTGAATTTCAAGCCCTGATAGTCAAAGATACCGTATATACTCGCGTATAAGTCGAGAAATTTTAGACAAAAAAAGAACTTCAAAGTAGGGGGGTCGACTTATACACGAGACCTAAAAAAAATCTTTAAATAAAATATCGTAAAATAGTTTGCTAGCGAATCAGTGCTGCAGCAACCCATTGTTTGTAGAGTACAAAATCGAAAACAGTTCCAACCTCGACGATTCTGTATTTAAGATCATTTTTAGTTTATTTTTCAAAAAAATAATCTACCCTACCCTGTTGCAAAGAACAAAAAAAAGTGTATGATTTATGTCAAGAATACATTTCCAATACTAAAAAATGGAGATGGGCAAAATCGTCCATTTTAAAGAATCATTCACCGAAAGCGAGTCATTCGAAGTCGTCCGATAAAAGGATGAATCCAAGAAAAATGAAACATATCCAAGAAAAGAGGAACGGATCAAGAAAAAAAGGAACAAATCCCAGAAAATGAAGCGAATTTGAGAAAAAAGGAACGAGTCCAAGAAAAAACGGAATGAATCCGATTTTTCTTCGCCATTCTCCGATTGCGATTTATGACTTTAAGCATGATTCTTCAGATGATACATTTTGGAATAATTCTGAGGAATCGTTCCTTTTCGGAGTTGTTTAATTTCGGAACGTGTCTGAGGAATCGTCCTTTCCGGAGTCGTTTCATTTCGGAACGATTCAGAGGAGTCGAACTCTTTCGGACGATTCTGAGGATCGATTCTTTTCAGAGTCGTTTCATTTCTGAACAAGTCCCAGAATCGATCCTTTTTGGAGTATGAACGAATCCGAGGAATCGTTGCTTTTCGGGGGAAAGTCAATCGGTCTCCCCTTTTGGAGGAGGGTCGACTTATACGCGGGTTTTGAATTTTTTCTTATTTTTAACAACATGAGTTAGGGGGTCGACTTATACGCGAGTATATACGGTATATAGTTTCTGTAAATTATATTCCAATACGTTTAAAAGTTGCAATGGTGTGTGAAACATGTTTGCAATTTATTATTTGAGATGGCATTGCATAAAGAAATAAACAAACATTCACCACAACTAAAAACATATTCAGTATCGGATACCGGATATCTGGTATCCGATATCCGGCAAAATCAGTATCCGGTGCATCCCTACTTTTTAGTAGCCTTTTTTGAAATATATTCTGTCTTTATCAGAAAATTGACCAGAGCGTCACTTTATACAATTTCTAAATAAGAGGATCTACCATTTGGATGCATTTAAAATCAAAAATGAATTTAGAAATGAGTCAGAATATAAGCAGTTTGGATTTGAGGTTTTTCTCCAACTCCTATTTTTGTTTAATTTCTTTTTGCTATACGAATTGGTCTTATGAAAAACTTGTCAATATAAAAGTTGTAGATATTTTTGAGAAGATGTAAAATAAATTTAATCAGATTTGATATCATAAAAATTGACGGAGTTATGGATTTTTCTCTTTTTTCACCGCCCTTTTTCTTTTCGTTTTTAATTTTTTTCATGGGTAAGAGTAGATCCTATCAAAAACTTGTAAATACAAAAGCTTTAGATAATTTTAAGAACATTTACAAAAAATTTAGTTGGACTTGATATCTTAAAAATTGACGAAGTTATAAATTTTTTTCTCTCAAAACCCCTGTTTTTTTCGCTCCTTGAGCCCACTTCTAAATTTATCAAAAATCTGTCATGCATAAACTTTTGGCCCATTTTGAAGAAGTAATATAAACTTTAAACCGATTCGATATCTACTTTAATAAAGAAGTTATGGCGTTTTTTCGGTTTTCACAAAAACGCCCCCTATTCCGACCCCCTTGGTCCAATTTTGCCCATTAATGAACTTAGCCGAGATTTTATCCCCTTTGATTTTATGTACCAGTTTGGTGGAGATTGGTGAAGAATTATAGAAGTTATCGTGTCCATAAAAAAGTGATATATATATATATATATATGTATATACAGTAGACTCCCTCAAATCCGCACAGCTTGGGACCAGAGGTTTTGCAGATTTTAGAATTTTGCGGATTTCTGGTCATTGCTTTGTTTACATTTTTTAAAAAGTAATTTGAATGTAATTAATAATGAAATCAAAAATATTATGAATGCTTCCAATATGCTAAAATATTAAAATAAGGAATAAACTAAAATAATAAAAATTTAGATAGCTTTTAAAATGATAAAAATACTAAAAGCAAAGGTCAAGTTAATAATCAATAATGTACAATTAAATATTCATTATAAATGTGTTTTTCCTAAATTATTCAATAAAACGTGCCTCATAAAGGTAGATTACTAATTCACATCAAGATCATAAAATAAAAAAGCTTTATTTCAGGTTTAGCCAGACTTAATAACTAAAAAAGCTTGATTGCATAAATATATTTGATAAGATTCTGATTACCAGTGATATCAGCAATATCTTGATTTTTCAGAAATAAATTATTCTTTCTTCATGAAAAACATGAATTCAATAACCTTATCAAAAATTACAAATTAAAAAATATATGGAATTGATATAAAACTAAAAAAGTCAAATTTTGCACCTACTTCTGAACTGAATGTTTCATTGTTTACATCCGTAAAATATTTGTGGATTTTGCAGAGTTGCAGATTTTAGGAGTACGGATTTGAGGGAGTCTACTGTATATAGATAGATAGATAGATAGATAAACTGGTGCGATTGCAATAGGTAGTATTTCATACAAAATCTGCCTAAAACTTACTACTGGGCTAAATGCCTCTTCATAACTTAAACCTTTTATTTGACTAAATCCCTGTGCAACAAGGCTCTTTTTAAATCTTACAATTTTATCTTTTTCGTTTTTTTTAATTGTGTAAACCCATCTATTTCCTAAAATTTGTGCATTATTAGGTGGTTCAACAAGATCCTACACTTTGCGGTCATACATGACCTGCATTTCTTGTTTCATTGCTTCTTCCCACTCTGATGCTTCAGGTGTTTTTAAAGCCTCTTTGTAGTTTTTAGGGATTTTTATTTCAATTAAATTTACTTCAGAATTTGAAAAATTTGAAACTTTACCTGTTTGAGTATTATGTCTACTAAAATAAAAAAAATCATAATCATATTTTATGTTGTTATCTGCACAGTATTTAATTGTATCATTTAAAGATCTTAATCTAACTTTAGTCCCTTCAATTCCATAGTAAATATCAGTCCTGGGCTCATTTTTTCTAGGAACAGCAGACCTAACCCAATTAATGGATTTGCAAGGAATTTGATCTGAATCATTTAAATTTTGACTAGTTTCTACAGGACTGATTTGAACTTTTGTTTTGGATGGGCTATCATTTGTACTTTCTGACTCGATTAGGTCATCTATCATAGGAAAGATATCCCATCTTCTGGGAAATTTAAACAAGAAAAAGACCGAAAATTTTGTTTTGAATTTCCTATGTCAACCCCCCTTTTACTTTCGTTAAATCTTACATTTATTGTTTCAATTATTCGTTGCTCATCCAAAACCCAAATACGGTAACCCTTAGTTAATTGTGTATAACCGCACATAATTCCAAGTTTTGCTCTATTATCGAGCTTTTTCCTTTTCTGTTTTGGTATACCTATGTAGGCTAAACAGCCAAATTTCTTTAGATGAGCAACTGACAGCTTTCTACCAAAATACAACTCCATGGGAGTTTTCTTAAAGTCCTTATGACAAACCCTGTTCCACATGTATGTGAAACATAACAGAGCTTCAGGCCAAAATTTCTGCGATAAGCCACTTGAATTTAAAAGAGTTTTGACACCATCAAGGGTGGTTAAATTAAAACGTTCCACAGACCCGTTCATCTCAGGGGAATACGGGTTCGTTCTCTCATGGGAAATACCCTGACTTTCTAGAAATTCATCAAATTCTTCATTGCAAAATTCTAGCCCCCCATCTGTCCTAAGAGAGACTATTTTCTTGTCCAAGAACCTTTCGGCTCTTTTGTGAAATCTAAGAAAAGTCTCAAAAGTGTCAGATTTGTTTTTAAGGGCAAAAACAGTTACTTTTCTAGAAAAGTCATCAATAATGGATAAAAAGTACAGACTTCCACCATGAGATGAAACAGGTAAAGGGCCACAAAGGTCCATATGCAGCTGCTGGAGAGGGACATTAGAACGAATTTGACCTATTGGTTTAAAGGAAACTTTTTGATTTAACCAATTTACATGAAATGCATTCATCGGTCAACTTTGACAGCTCTGGAAGACCATTAACACAATTTAGTTTACTGGTGTTCACCAAATATTCACTGTTAATGTGACAAAATCGATCATGCCATAATTCGTTTACATTAAATTTATCTACTTGATTAGCTGAAAAGTTGACCTGACTGTTATTTTCATTACTCTTAGTTACATATTTTGATGGCTTTAAAAAATATAAATCATTTTTACGTAAAGCATAAAAAAAGCTCATTTCCTTCTTTATGATAAACATGTACTTTTCATTTTTGCCCACAAAATTTATCCCCAACCTTTCAATTTTAACACCAGACAATAAATTTCTTCTCAAGTTAGGATTGTATAAAACATCTTTTAAAATAATACGATTAAATTTACCATTTTTACAGCATATCAAAAACTGAACTGTTCCTTTACCTTCAACCGCACATTCTTTCTCCCCAACTGCAAGAGACATGTGCAAGTCAGATACTGGCTCAAAAGTGAAAAATAAATTTCGATTGCTACAAAAATGCGCTGTAGCGGCTGTGTCAAAAACCCATTGGGTATTACCGAAGCCCAGATCTGATGAATTCGCCTCACACAGTTCAGGAGAAATTTCAATTAAACTGCATTCCAGTTCAGAAAAGGTACAGTTAAAAAGATGTTTACATTCAACACTATTTGTTTCCAAAAGCCCTGAAAATTTTTTATTTTTATTTTTAAAATTCTTTTTAGAACTTTTAGACTTATAAAAATTACTTTTAGCATTATCAAAATTACTTCTAGAATTATCAAATTTACTTTTAGAATTATAAAATTAGTTCTGGAATTATCAAATTTACTTTTATCATTAACTTCATTACTAAATTTACTCATTTTAAATTTACAATTAGAAATTAAATGGCCATAATTTTTACAAAAATAACAAGGGCCAATTTTACTTTACTTTTTTCAAAACCTTTGGATTTAATTTACCTGGAGAATATTTCACAGATGATTCGCTGGCAAAAGCAACATTAGCAAGGTCTCTCTGGGAAAACTTCAGCCGGTTCTCTTCCAGTAACAATTCAGCCTCGATTTTATCAGGTACAAAATTAAGCATCACTCCAGCGGTAGATAGCTTGGATCATTGCCTGGAACTCTTCTGGTAGACTCCGGATTAGCTGATAGCCGTGATACAGCGGCTGTAACTCATGTCCCACTTCACGGAGATGTTCTGCTGCCTGTTTTACTCTGCACAAAAAAGTCCTAGATCTTCTCCAGGTATATATCTAGTATTAAAAAAAAACATCAAGGAGCTGGATTATCCTTGCTCAGGTAGTGGGCTGAAAATGTTCGTGTAAAATTCGCCATGCTGTTGCGCCATCTGTTGTACTTGAAACCAGGGGCTTGAATTCAGGGTAGATGATCGTATAAGATTGGTAGATGATCGTATAAGAGCGATTCTTCCTTAGATTTATATCTTGTTTTTCTCTCCAGGTCAAATCAGTTACAGTAGCAGCAACCTCTGTAGCAGCAGGAACTTCTTTACCATCATTGTTTACAGGTGTGCCTGTCGTAACTTCCTCAGTCTTCACAATAAATTCCCAAACATTATAGTGAAGCAACAGAATTTTTACCTCATGTTTCCAGACTTCCCAATTGGTTCCAGTCAGCAGGGTGATATTCTGGTTTTTTCCATCAGCCCCCTTCTTTTATTGACGGCAACACAAACTTGGAAAAAAAATTTCTTAACAGCAACTTCGGTAAACAAAAGTTCCATGCAGCAACACCAACTTCGGCAAAAGGAAGTTCGATTCAATCAATAAACAGAAAGTCCTCAGGAACCACCATTATCTTCACTTCCACATTTCCATAAAAAAAACTTAATCTTCGGGGTTACGAGCCTGGGCCCATAACCCACTGATGTAGATTCAATCAAAATTACACAGTGGAATCTTAATGTGTTGGAAATGTAATTGTGGAAGACTTATTAAAAAGGTGTAAGTTTCAACAACAACAATAATTTTAATGAAGAATCATAATGTACAGCAAAATTTCAGAAAACTCTGCCGAATAACAAAAAGATTAAAAACATAAATAATTTAAGTTTTAAAACTTGAGCAGCATCATACTTAAACATTTACATCGCCGTCATGACTAGGCATATACAGACCAGCTGCTTTCAAAAAGACGATAATGCATCTAGACAAGCATAACAAAAAACAGGCGAAGAACAAAGCTGTACTTCTTCATTATATACATGTCTGCTCTTAATATTTACATATTTTCTGCAATGTCCAAGTTGCCATTATCCAAAGAGGAAAACCTCTAAAAATACCAAAAGAACTACGTACGCCAAGCACCATTGGCCAATAAACTATGACGTCAAACATCAACTGCGGCAAGACCGTGAACGGCGATTCACAGTGATCCAAAATCACAGTAGAACTAGCTTGATAGGATCACTTTATTTACTTCAGAACGACAATTGAATCAATGGCACCATGTGTACTTTTCAAAACATTAAGTTTTGACTTGGGGATGATAAAAACACAGGTATGTCATGTTAAATAAAATTTAATAAACTTCCAAGTTAAATACAACATGACATAACAGTAATTTAGTTGTTTTTCTATGGAAAAATTGAAAACTTTATTGGGTATGTGAGGAAAATTTGCAAAATTTGTAAATCGACTGTGTAAAAATCAGGACTTTTGTTGATCAGTTTAGTAAAAATCACGAATTTCATCGATTGGATTTTTAAAAATTGCAAATTTCATCGATTGGATTTTTAAAAATTGCAAATTTCATCGATTGGATTTTTAAAAATTGCAAATTTCATCGATTGGATTTTTAAAAATTGCAAATTTCATAGATTGGATTTTTAAAAATTGCAAATTTCATCGATTGGATTTTTAAAAATGGCGAATTTTGTAGATTGGATTTTTAAAAATCGTGAATTTTGTCAATCCATTTCATGAAAATCATGAATGTTGTTGTTCAAGCGGGAAAAAAAGTCCCGAATTTTGGCAATCTGTTTCATAAGAATTGCAAATTTTGTTGATAAGGCGTAGAAAGATCGTAAATTTTGTCGTTCAATTTTGTAAAAAGTGCAAATTTTGTTGATCAGGTGCAGAAAAATCGAAATTTCATTGATAGGCACTTAAAAATCTTGTTGATCAGCTCTTTCTCTCTTTCATTCATAAAGTTAATTTTTTTTTCAGCACCAGCCACTTATGTTTGTTTTCTAGCACTTTTAATAAAACAAATTTTCTCTCCTGAAAAAAGTCCAGGAATATTATTACAAAATGAAAATAACCCTTGCTATAATAGTTATATATACAAACATAAAAACTGCTGATATTATCCTTATCAATGGAATTTGATATTTTGACTGGGTAAGCGAACTTAAAAGGGTAACCACTCCCCCCCCAATCCCATACCCCTCTGAAACCATATTTTTTGTTCGATTATAGGCCACAGATAATCTCCTCGAAATCGAATTATCTTCATGTTAGTGATATGGCCCTCAACCACCCAGACATATTTGTAAGTGGCCCTTCTCATCAAAAGGTTGTGCACCCTTACTTTATGTCAAGCTTTCATCCAAAGTTAAAGTGGACAAAATTAACTATTGTAACTAAAATTTAAAACATACTTAATGTAAACATATGTAAATTTATAGATGAGGTAACATGATATACCTCTAATCATGGGTAGTCTTTAAAAAACCAGATGTTCTGGTTGGAGATATAAGCAGTTTTGTTTAAAACTTCAGCAGGTTTTTGGTTTATTTTAGTTTTTATGAAACACTTTCTTTTATGCAGGGTGATAGTACTTTAGTCTCCAGTACTTTTGATATAAATGGCTTGTATTAATGGATGACTACTTGAAGAAATAGTAAAATATCGATTAAGAAGAATGTTTTTTGAGAACATAAGTGTTTGCATAAGATTTGCCTCCATGTTTTAAAATTAATTTGTTATGTTGCCTATGTCGGTCTTTTTGTATTTATGAAAGTGGAACATGAAAGATTGTAAGTTGTTTTCTGTTTAAGTTTATTTAATTACTGTTTTATTTAACTGTGTTTATGTTTAATAAACGTTAGTTTATTACAAAACTTAATTACGTTTCTGACTTTTATTACACACTACCATTCTGCCACTTTTATTTTTCAGTTTCTAATACTCTGCTTCAATTTAAGGATATTTTAGAAAGCCAATGTTTAAATTTTTTTTTAATGGCTGACCTGATATACCGGGCCATCATTACTTAATTATATATTTTATTTTTTCCATCAATTATTGAATTTTCAGTCAAAAAATTATAATTTCTTATTAGTTATGAAGTACACTAATGAAAAATACAGTTGGCAAAAAAAGTATTTGTACACTTCATATTTTTTTAATTATAATGAAATTAAACAAAATATTTAAGCAAAAAATACTGTAATACATTAATTTAATGCATTATAATATTATAGAAGCAGAAACAATGACTACTTCTAGATGGTGTGACATAGATTCCACCAACTTTTTTGTAGTAGTCTGGTTAATGTTATTCCATGACACAATAAGAGCTTCTTTAAAACTGTTTTTTACTGATGCATATTTTTTTTTTTTTTTGGATTTTTGCATCCAATAGCATCTGCAAATTTTCTATTGGATTCAAGTCTAGAGATTTTAGAAGAGTTACCAGTCGTCTTCGAGTATTGTCGTAAGCATGTGCTGGTGATCACAGCAGTATGCTTTGGTCGTTATCCTGCAGAAAGTGAAAAGCTTCCTCTACGCATAATTTCTTGGCACAGTTTAATAAATTATGGCGCGACACATCAATGTATGTTATACCTGTCCTTCCATTGTCAATAAATTTTAAATGTCCTGCTTCATTAGAAGCTATACACCCCAAAACTATAATATTCCCCCCAACATGCTTGATAGTTTGAGGTATACATTTTGGATCTAGAACAGTTTTATTTTTACACCAATTTTTTCAACTGCTTGGTGGTAAGAAAATTCCGAATTTTCCCTCATCAGAAAAAATTACTGTTTTCCAAAAATCCAATGATTTACTTCTGTATGCAAAAGCGAATTCTATGCGTTTTCGCCTATTTGTTTCGCTGATGAATGGATTTTTCTTTGAGGTTCTTCCTTTTAAATCTGCATTGAGAAGAATATTTTTTATTTTTTGAGGTATTACTCTGATGCGACAATATGTTGCAAGATCTCCAGCAAATTTTTGAACCGAACGCATAGGATTTTTTAAAGCTTTTTTAACAACACTCCCTTTTTCCCTCATTTTTAGTTTGCTAAGAAGTCCTCGTTTTCATTGAATTTCGATGTTTGTTTTTAATTTATTCATAGTTTCTCACTATACATCCAATAATTGTAAATGGTAATTTAATAGCTTTTACAAATTCTTGTTGCATATTTAAATTTTTATTATGCTCAATCGTAGGATTTCATATATCTAGAGGTGCCTATCTAGTTTTAGGTCCTATACTCAATTACTTCAAGAGCAAATTAGATTAAATGTCAGACAAATATAATATGAACTTAAAAATTATTAACAGCTTCTGTAAAAGTAGTCCTTTGAACCATAAACACAATAAAACACAGTACATATCAGGATGGAGAAATGTACAAATACTTTTTTTGCAAGAATTTTTTTAACTTTTCCTATTAGAAAATTATTTTACATCTTTATCGAAATTTTCTGTTGTGTAATTTAAAATGGACAGTAAGAAGACTATATTAAAACTATTTTTGACAAAATATCTGTTTTTATTTATTTAAAAATTAAAAATTTTAGAGTGTACAAATACTTTTTTTCCAACTGTATATATCACATGAAGGGGCTGATGAGCAAAAAATGGCCCTTATAAGCCCACCTCCTTTACTCCTCAACTGTAGGTTCCCTTTTACGTAGCTAATTTGCCATGTCCTTATTAAAGCCGACTCATTCCAATTGGAATCGGGTATGGTATGAAAGCAATTGCTAACTGGATTCAGTGAGAAAAATTTCACACAGTTAAAAGTTATCGTGATGCCCATACAATCGAGAAAATTTATAAAAACAACTCATTATTGCCCATCACTAATTAACATTTTTTTGGCACCAGCCTCTTATGTTTGTGTTTAAGTACTTTTAATAAAACAAAATTTAATTTCCTGAATAAAGTCAAGGAATATTATTACACCTTGAAAATAACCCTTCCTATATCTGTTGTATATATAAACTTAAAAACTGCTGATATATCCTTAACTTAATTGGATTTTTTGACTGGGTAAGCAAACTTAAAGGGGTAATTCTCCTCTGACACCAAATTTTTTATCCGATTATTGGCAACAGATCACTTCCTCAAAATCAAATTCTCTCCATGTTATTGATGTAGCCCTTGACCATCCTGACATATTTGTAAGTTGCTCTTGCCCTGCTCCTGAAAAGGTTGTGCACCCCTATCCTAATTGAATATTCAGTAGTATGGCTTAAAACCAAATTCATACTGAGTATTTGACACATCTCTAAATACATTATTATTTAGAATATAATGTATTATAATATATATCTGTCAACATTTCTTTGTCACCTGTGCAAAAGGCACAATGTTGAATAAGCTGTCATTCAAAAGATTTTTTAACATGATTTTGACATAGAACATTCACATTTCACTAAAATATGTTGTATGGTTAAAAATTGCAGTTTATTAAAAATTAAAGCAATACATGTATCATCAAATAACCTAAAAAATTTCAGTCTGAAAGCCTCGCATGGTTTGTTTTACATATTTTGTCAATCAAAAATAATGCTAATTATACATTATTGTTTTGTGGAATTCTCATTTGGTTGTGTCATAATTTATGAAACAAATTGTACTTCACTTAAATTGATAGATATTAAAATCTAAAAAAATATTTTCCATAGTTTTAAAACAATATTACATTTTACAGGATCATGTATGTGAACTTCTGACCACTATGGATGCATGCCAATTACAGCTTGATATTGTAAGTATATGAAGAAAAATTGTAATGCAATTTTGCTCATTGGTTAAGTACATTTTATGTTAATTGAATTAAATTTACACTATGTTATATTAAATTCAAATCTAAAACAAATATTAAAACTATTTTTATTTATCATATTTTTTGAGTAAATAAGACTCAGTTAAATGATGTAACAGTGAAAATTTTAAATTTTATTGTGAGATTTTAGAATACAGTAACCCCTTAACCTTTGCAAGGGTTAGATTTGCAAAAACCTCCACAAATGTCAAAATTACGACAGTTGGGACTATCCTCCCACACATTAAAAAAAAAAAAAAAGGTTTTATGATTTTCTTTTAAGGTAAAAAACAATTAAAACTCAAAAAGTATGTTTATTAAGCCTAAGTACATGCTGTAAATATATTTGAATAATTATAAAAAAATTGTACAAAATTTATTTGCTAGTTAATGACTGAATAAAATTAGGGGCAGAACATATCTTTTTTTATGAATTTCCATATAAGGAAATAGCTGTGATCTCAATTTCTCTTCTAAATTAAAGATTTATCACCAGTGAAGGATGGCATTCAATAGCTTTTGCAACAAGTTTGCATCAAAGCTTGAAGATTTCAACACAATTTTTGCAGAAAATGATTCACCTGCAGCAAAAATTTTGAACTTTAGAAAATTTAAGATATAGAAAAAAGTGCATGAAAATAAAATATTTGCCTGCATGGCCTTGGAGTGAGTCGCTAATCTTGCTGTTTTTTGCATTTGTCTCTCTTAGTCTATATTTTTCAAATTTAGTATCTTTTTTTTTTTCAGTTATTCCTTACCCATTGATTGCCATAATTACCCCTATTATTAAAAGATCATAATCTTCATCATTTAATCATGGGAAAAGTATTTCAGAATTTGTCAATTGGTCATGGGGAAATATGGGAAAATTATTCAATCTGTCTCAGAAAAAAAATCTCAATTTGCCCATTTTCTGCTGATAAAATTTTCAGTCAGAAAATTGGCGGAAGAATCATGAATTATCTCAATCTGCCACAGGATGAAAACACGAAATTTTGAAGAAACTATTGTGAAACTTATTTAATCATGGAAAAATATCAAAGAAATTTTTCCCTCATTCACGGGAAAAAAATTTAAATTTTGTCATCTAATTGGTGGAAAAATATTATGAAATTTGTCAATCGTTTATCAATGGGCAACAATCGCAATATTTTTCTCTAGGCCATTGAAAAATAAAACTTTAATTTGGTCAATCTTCGGCAAGATAAAAGTTTGAAATTCATCAATTGATATCATTCATACAATCAATCATTCATGGAAGAAAAATCATAATTTTTAAGAATCGGAATTTTCGTCAAACAATCGCAAAAACAAACTGCAGTTTTCATTAAATGATCATGAAATCAAACTGCAATTTCAGCAAACGTTCGGGATATCAAACTGCAATTTTTGACAAACAATCGTAAAATCAATGATTGCCATCCAATGATCCAATTTTTGTCAAACGATCACAATATCAAACTGCAATTTTTACCAAATGATCATGAAAAAAAACGGCAATTATCATCAAACCATCTTGAAACACATCATTTTCCTCTAAGGACCATAAAACAAACCTCGACTTTTGTCAAATGATCCCAATATCAAGCTCTAATTTTTGCCAAATGATCTCCCCAAAAATATGCGATTTTTGCCAAGCAATTCTGCAATAAAACCACGATTTTTGCCAGATGATCCCTAAATAAAACCATTATCTTTGTAAAATTATCATGAAATAAAACAGTGATTTTCTTTAAACAATCATGAAGCAAAAAGCAACTTTCGCCGAATGATTGCAAAATGAAACGACTATTTTCACTAAACGATCTCGAAATGAAAATGCGATTTTCACAAAATTATCCTGAAATAAAAGCACGACTTTTCGCTGCATGATCTGGAAATAAAAGAAAAATTTTGTCAAATGATCCCGAAATAAAACAGTGATTTGCATTAAATGACTGTAAAATAACAGCAATTTTTGCCATATGGCTGTGAATTTGAACTCCAACTTTCTTCAAATTATCGCAATGTGAAGTCATGATTTTTGTCACAGGATATTATCACATACTGTAATTTTCATAAAGTGATTGGGAATTTTTTTCTATGTGATAACTTCAAAAAAATATCAATAAACGTAAGTTTTGTAAGCAAATTTGCAAATATCTTTCTTAAAAGTCAACAGATGGCACTACATGATACATACTAACCGGATGAATTTTTTTGCGTGATGAGAGTAATCCCTTTCAGTCAATAATGTAGGGATTTGCTTAGTACAAAATCTTTATCCACAGTAGCAAAACAATGGGAAAGAAATCCCTATACAGGGAAAAGTAGGGAATCATTTTCACCTGCTCCTACAAATTCTTCGCTAAGTGAAGCTCGTTGCTAGCTGCCATTTTTCTCTTTTGACTGTGACTTGTTGTATACGCGTTTGTTGTTTCTTAACTTAAGCAAAATGTCAGATGCTGTAAAGCATAAACATATCAGTTACAAATCCGAACAAAAACTTAAAATAATTGAGAAAGCGGAAGAAATCGGGAATAGGAAAGCTGGAAGGATTTTCAGCGTTGATGAATCGAATATAAGACTTTGGCATAAAAATAAAGCTAAACTTCAAAACATGAACAGAAAACGGTGTGCCCATAGAAGAGGTCATGCAGCGTGGCCTGCTCTTGAAAATGAACTGCATTCATGGATTTTGAATCAAGGGAATCGGGGCTATCGGTGTCAACAGTAAGGATAAGAATCAAAGCTTGGATTATTACGACAGAGATGAACATAGAAAACTTTGAAGGTGGATCTATGTGGTATTACCGCTTCATGAAACAAAAAAAAACTGCATTGAAGAATTGCCTGAAAATTAGAAAGAAAAGAAGATTAGGAAGAAAAAGCCGAAAATATGTGAAAGAGAAAATTGAAGAAAAGAATTTCAGCTTGGAGGAAATTATCAATATGGATGAAGTTCCGTTATATTTCGGTTGCCTTCTCGAGGAAAAGATAGCATTTCGATAACAACAGAACATGAAAAATTGGCCTTTACTATCATTTTATCTTGTGCGGCAGATGGAACAAAATTACCTCCTATGATCATCTTTAAAAGAAAAACAATCCCTAAAGAAAATTTTCCTAAAGGAATAGAAGTTCAAGCCATTGAGAAAGGCTGGATGAATGAAGATTTGATGATATCTTGGATAAATACTGTGTATAGAAAAGAAAAGGTACGTTTTTCAATCCAGCTGCGTTATTGATTATGGATTCCATTAGAGCTCATCATGTTAAGAAAGTGAAAAGTGTGTGCAAATTGTCTAAAGCAGAACTAGCCACATTACCTGGTGGTTTAACAAAGGTTCTTCAACCCCTTGATGTAGGAGTGAATAATTTTTTTAAAAAGTAAAGTAAGAAATTTATGGGAAAGATAGATGGAGCAGGGCGAAATAGCTACACTAACAGTGGGAAAATGCGTCGTGCATCATACGCAGACATTTGCGAATGTGTGAAAGAAGCTTGGGACTTTGTTTCTGAAAAAACTATTAAAAAAGCATTTATAAAGGCTAAAATTGTTGATGAAATTGACTGTGATTGTAGTAGTGATGATAATTCTGAAAATGATAATGATGCAAATTTACCTGAAGAATTGATAAAATTGTTTGCATTGGATATTGATTAGTCTGGTTTTGATTAAATTATTTTATCATTTAGAGTATCTGTTTTTTTACGTCTACATAATAAATTATTAAGTGTTATTTATATTTTTGCTGTGCAAGTCTCTGATGTAACGTAATGGGTAAGTTTCTATTTTCGTTATCATATTTTTGAATAAATATTAAAAACAGGGCAGTCTATTAAATATGCATTAATTTTTCAATGAGACCCTTTGATTAAAGAAAAACATCATTTTATTTCATATGTTATTTAAATTTATATCTGGAAATATAATATTGGTGTTTTCTGGGATAATGCTTGCTTGAATTTCAATATTTTTCTTTTATATCGCTAGATGGTGTCATCATGGCAGATGTTAAAAGCATATTAGTACTCATTAAGGCCGAATCTTATTAAAAGGGAAAAAAAAACTAATGTAAAGAATTCATATTTTTTTTAAACATATGTTTAAGCAGTTAAATTATTTATTATTACTTTTATTATAATTTTTCAAATATTATTTTATTCAAACATTATTTTATTATAATTTTTCAAATATTATTTTATTCAAACATTATTTTATTATAATTTTTCAAATATTATTTTATTCATACATTATTTTATAATTTTTCAAATATTATCTTATTCAAATATTATTTTATTATAATTTTTCAAATATTGTTTTTATTATAGTTTCATAAATATTAAAAACACCGCAGTTTATTAAATCTGCTTTAATTTTTAACTGAAGTCCTTTGATTAAATGCAAACATTTTTTCATTTCGTATGTTTATTTTTAATCATGAAATATAATAATAGTGTATTCTGACATAATACTTGCTTGATTTTCAATATTTTTCTTGTATTTCGCTCGATGGCACTATCACTGCAGATATTAAAAGCATATTACTGGGAACTAGATATAATAGATTTATTTTATCTAGCTTCCTGCATATTACTCATTAAGACCGAATCATGTTAAAAAAAAACTAGTACACAGAATCTATATTTAATTTAAACATATGTTTAAGTAATTAACTTATTTAATTATAATTTTCGTACGAAGTAGTAAACCTTCCAAATTTGTTCTTGTGTATATGTTAGAATTACAAATAATTTTGTACTGAATTTTTTATTTATTATTTATTTATCAAGTGTTACATTAAAAGCAAAAGGTAAAAATTAAAATATTTTACATCCGATTCAATATCTTTATCTTATGGCTGAATGTTAGTCCTATGCATCTTATGAATTTCTTTAAGTAAAGATTTCACTTACGGATTATATGCCGCTGCAGATTATATGATATTTTCTTTTCTTCAAAATATCATGAAATCGACACCTGCTGATTATAGGCAGGAAATTAGGGACATGCCACTGTGATATCCAATGACATAAATGAATTTCATGGCATTCAAGCTAAATTTACATGGATAGACTGACAAGCAAACCAAATTCATCAACACTTTTCAACTTTACTTGAAAGTTTTAAAAATACATATCCATCTTTTTGTACAAAAAATAGTTCACTAATTATTTCAAATCTGTTTTCCATGTATATAAAAAATGAATAATTTTTTTTATTCCTTTTTTTCTTCTGATGTCTATTGTATTTTCTTCTTTTGTGTAAAAGAGGGAGAACAAATAAAATATTTTAATCCTTTCTTTTATTATAAAGTCTTATAAAAATTCTGAAAAAATTATCAAATTTCATCCATTTAAATTCTAAGTATTAAAAAGGTGCATACATCTATATGAGATGCTTTTATTGTTATAAATATGTAATACAGTGCACTATATTGAAAAAATATCTATATGTTATGTGTATTTTCTTTTTATTAATATTATTTGAAACTTACCATATTTAATTTATAAGTTTGATTAGTTTTTTCTTTCAAACTGTAGACTACCAGTTTTGATTTGACGAAAAATTACTTGGATTTGATTGTAACATACATTTCCCTTATGATTTTGCTGTCCAGAGTTGAAGATCGTAAAGCTGTTTTAGGATTGTTTAATACTGCTCATGAAATGACTCATGGGCATAGGTAAGTTTTTTTGAGAATTTATATATTGTATTTTTAGGTAGCTTTCATTACAAAGAGTTAAAAGCTGCCTATTGCAGCCATCCAGAGGAAAGCACTTCCGGAAATTTTTGGCATGTTTTACCGATCATGACCCTCAGATCCCAAAACCACCCTCTGTTCAAATGTTGACATATATATATATATATATATACAGGGTGTCCCAAAAGGTCATGTCCAAACGGAACACATGGTTGTGTCAGGTCATGAGGAAACAGAATTACATAGGAAAGGGGGGTCGGAAACGCGATCTAAACAGTGAAATTGCATCGTAACCGTCACGCAAAGAAAAGATAACAAACGGTGTAAAATATCTTTATTTTACAACAAAACAGTACCAAATAAAAAAGAAAAATGCTACAACTCATAGTAAGTGCTCATCCAAGTGCTCATCAACTGGTTCATCCTTTCTCTGCAACGTCCGCGCTTCGAATGATCCGACTGCCCGCGCTTTCGTCTGACATCGCTTATCGCCCTCTAGCGGATTACAATCGCGTTTCCGACCCCCCTTTCCTATGTAATTCTGTTTCCTAATGACCTGACACAACCATGTGTGCCGTTTGGACATGACCTTTTGGGACACCCTGTATGACCTTTGTCATGCTGTAACTATTGTATTTATGAACCAAATGAATGAAACTTCGTGTGTACATAGTACATACTAATGTCTCGACTGAATTCATTGGCCAGCATCATCCACCATCTTGTTTCAAAATGGAGGCCATTTAAATTAAAAAAAATAATAAAAATAATAATAATTTAAAACTAAGTACAAAAAAATTAGAAATTGAAAATATTTTTCTTCTGTGTATTTGATCTTAATACAAAGATTCCAGAATATTTTTTTTGTTATTGTCTCTATCTTAAAAAAATGGCTGAGTTTATAGCACTTTGAATTACTTGTGTATCTGACATTTGGAAACGGTCCGATTTTTGTCATGTGATAACACACGTATTCATGAATGGATTTGAGTGTAACTTGGTGTGCACATAGTATCTACCAATATTTGAACAGTGTTCGTTGGCCAGTTTCATCCACCATCTTGTTTAAAAATGGCAGTCATTTAAATTTTTTTAATATTTTAAAATTTAAAACTAAGCACACAAAAATTTGAAGTTAAAAAAGATTTTCCTTTTATGCGTTTTAGCTTCATGCAAAGACTCCAGAGCAGTTTTTGTTTCAACAGTATCTTAAAAAATGGCTGAGTTATAGCACTTTGATTTACTAGTGTGGCTGACATTTTGAAATGATCCTGATTTTTGTCACGTGATAAATAACATGCATATTAATCAATTGATTTGGATGTAACTTAGTGTATACATAGTACATACGAGTCTCGATTGAGTTCATTGGCCAACTTCATCCACCACCTTGTCTCAAAATTGAGGCCATTTGAATTTTATTTTATTTTAAATTTAAAATGTGGTAAAAAAAAAATTAGAAATTGAAAAACATTCTTTTCTTATGTGTTTGAGTTGGATACAATGAATTCGGAGCATATTTCGGTTTGTCTATATCTTACACAATGTTTGAGTTGTAGCACTTTGAATTTCTAGTGTGTCTGACATTTTGAAATGATCTGATTTTTGTCTTGCGATAATATGCACATTTATGAACTGATTTGGATGTAACTTGGTGTGTACATAGAACAAACCAATGTCTTGACTGAGCTTGTAGGTCAACTTCATCTGCCATCTTGTCTCAGAATGGCAGTCATTTAAAATTGTCAAAAAACTTTTAAATTTATAATAATGTACCAAAAAAAATAGAAATAGGGAAAAGGTTTTTCTAAAGTGTATGATCATAATACAAGGACTATGAAGCATTTTTTGTTTTGTCTTAGACATTTTGAAAAATCTATTTGCCTGTGACAACACTCATATATATCCACTGATTTTGATGTGGGTGAGCATGTGCACAAGACTGACTAACAAGAAGAGGGTCCGAGGCTTGTATCACCTAATTGGACGAATGTTTGTCTGTCGATAGAGTATGGTTAGTATATAAATATATGACAGCCATAAAGTGCAATCAATACCTAGGGGGTCTTGAGAAAATAACCCTTAAAGTTCATGCAATAGTTTATAATCAGATAAATTTCCATCATCTGCAAGCACCTCTGTGGTCTTTTCGGTAGGGCGTTGGATTCGAGTTTTCTCCACCTGGGATCTAACCCCGCTCGGACCTTTTTTCGGAACGAAAATTTACATTGATTATTTTTGAATCGCAGTTAAAAAAAATATGTATGACAATATTGAAATTTGCGAAAAATATAAATTAAATTTACTTTTTTGCAAGATATAAATGCATTTTTAACTGCAAAATTTCGCATATTTAAATGTATACTTATTATTTATTTTATTTTAATTATTTTTTTTAAGTAAGAATATTTATATATCTATAGACTTGAAATTTTTTGTTGTTATTTAAAATTATTTAGTTTTTTCTATGATTTGCTACTATTTTTAACAGAGAAATAAAATACGTGAACAAATATGTTATTTTAATTTTCTTTCTGTGCAGATACTTGAAATATTTTCAGATTTATTTGAAATATAATTTTTATATTTTAATGATTTTTTTTTTTTTTTAAATCTTGGATTCTGGATTTTTAATTAAAATAAGCGTCTATGTAGTAATTTTTTTTGGAATTTTTTCTTGTTTAATATGTTTATATAATACAGTTTAATTATATTTCCATAATGAAACAAATTAAAATATTATTATTCACATATTTATATCACGAATTTAATTTATTTCTCTGTAATAATGAGTAGAAATAACTGTAAACAATTTTAAATAACAACAAAAAAATTGTGGACTATAGACTATATTTTTTTTTTTACGTAAAATATTTAAACATGCAAAACTTTGCAGTTAAAAATGTATTTATATCTTACAAAAAATAAATTTAATTTGTATTTTTCTTAAATTTCACTTGTATGCATATGTTTTTACTTGCGGTTCGAAAATAATCAATGAAAATTTTCGTTCCAAAAAAAAAAGGTCCGCACAGGGTTAGATCTTAGGTAGAAAAAGCTCGAATCCAGCGCACTACCGAACAGCCCACGAAAGTGCTTGCTGATGGTGGAAATTTATCCGATTATAAACTATAGCATGAACTTTAAGCTTTATTTTTTCAAGACCATCTGGGTATTGTGCTTTATGGCTGTCATATTTATGTACTAACTATACTCTATCGATACTCAAACATTCATCCAATTCAGTGACACAAGCCTCGGACCCTTTCCTTGTAAGATCTCGATCAACTTCTCTGCTTAATTTCGCCTATCCTGTTGTTTTAAAATGGCACTTTGTTATATCGAATATAAATCACTTTAAAATAAAACCAGCTTGTATAAAGTTGATTAATTTTCCAAAATTCCCATTCATATTCCATATTGACCCAAAAAAATATTGAATCTTCTATTACTGTGCTCCACTAATTTGAGCTTTGTATGGTCGAATAATATAACTTGAATTTTTTTTTTTTTTTTTTTAAGTAAAGATTATAAAAGCTCCCTGTTCCTCTGGTACTGGCCGGAAGGACTTTCTATATATATAAAATGTAATTGGTAAATATCAAAGCAATAGGCTATTTTCTTAAATATTGTCCCTTGGCCCATACAGTGCTCAGCAAAAGTTTAGACAATGATCAATTACGCTTCTATTTTCAGAAGTATGTACCAAATGTTTGTAATTCCTCTGTCATATATTACTTGTGACTTATCCTTTATTCACACACAATAAATTTTGAATTTTACCTTTTACATAAAATGTGATGACAAAAAAATAAAATTAACATTGTGGCAAAAGTATAGACAGTTTGTGTATTTACAGAAAAAAATTACAAATTAAAATCGAATTGCACCCACATTGTTTGCAGTTAGTGCAAGAATGTGACTTTTCATCGAAAAAACTAAATGCTGCGTCACTTGGGGGTCTATTTCATACCAAACATATTCAAAAGCAGCTTGAACCTAATTAAAAGAAAATTATAGCAAAAATTTGCATAAATATTGCGACATATGATGTTACAAAAGTTTTCGATTGAGTCCGGATCAGAACTACATGCCGACCAGTTGAGATCAATAGTATTTTCAGAGTTAAACGAAGTTCTTCTTTTGTATGCAACATGAATAGATGCTAAAATCCATACAGTCCATAATATATATCATAATATCCAGCAGCAAAAGTCCCCCAAATGACTAAAAATTAATCTGCAATGTATGTAGGTAGTCTTGTGTTGCTTTGCAACCAATGAATAACTCCACAGATACACGAGCATTAAAGCTAAGTGAGGACCAAATTATTTAAAAGTCACCTTCGTTTTGTCGACTTAATAAAGTCCCAGGATCTTTACTTAAGTCATTCCAATAGTATGCCCACTTGTTTGGGCCATTCAAATTCCACTTTTTTTTCGTTACTGAATATCATAGTGTACCATTTGGGTCCATATGACATATGTTTGCAAGTTAATTGAATTCTCACCAATTTATAGCGATATTTTAAAGCTAATTGCTTTATCATTTTTATGTAAATTGATTTACCTGTTTCTTTAATTCATCTACGAATTATTTCCATCGACACAGAAAGTTCTGGCTTAGTTTTAACCCTTTGCGGGGCAGGGCAAATTCATTGCTTAAGTACTGAAATTAATGACTGACACTGGAATTTGAAAACAACTTTATTTGTAAATAAGAAAACGCCATACTTCATGCATTCAATAAATCGTAATTTTCTTTAACAAAATTCCGGTGCAAATGTGGCGTTTGGGAATTAAAATTAAGTGGTCTATCTATGAAACCAACGCCCCTCAAGGGGTTAATGTGATTAGCAATCATTACTTGTGTAAATGTCAGTTTCTGGATCCTTTTGTTATCTCATTTTCTTGTCACACAAGATCTTCCAGATTATATTTTGTTTTGAAGTAGTCATCCTGACTATACTTCATAGATAGACCACTTTGGACGATTCAATGCTGCTGAAATTTCTGCAACAGTCTTCCCTTTCCATTTCAGCTTTTCTACTTCAATTACCTCATCTAATTGAATATTTTTAGCTTGTGGCATCTTCACTAACTGATGCTATATCGAGGTATAATTAAATACTTCAGACATGTGACATCATAACTTGGGAATTTGAATTTTTCCATGAACAGTTGGCTAAAAATCATAAAAGTGTCTAAACTTTTGCAATATGCGAATTTTACTTTTTTCAGTTAAATTAAATATTATCTTATATTATAACCATTATTTTTATTCTACATTATATAAAATATAATTGAAAATAAGTATAGCCATTTTTAAAACTCACGTGTTCGTATTTTTTATTTAAAGGTTAAAAAACACCAGTGTCTAAACTTTTGCTGAGCACTGTACTTCCAATTCCAAAGTTCCACATAAAAGGTGCAAAATATATGACGAAAGTTGCAACTGTGTGGAGAGATGTATTTGGAAAAATACAGAAATAAAATTTTTATATGTTGCCTGTGGAGTAAAATTCTCAATTAAGTAAATTTTCCTTATCCATTCCTGAGATAAACACAAAAAAATTCATCTTGATATCTACAAATCTCATGGATATCTAAAATTTGTGACATATACTACTTCACTATGCCTTTCAGCGATGAGTTATTGACACATTTTGAATGCAAGATAGGGATCATCCACTAATAGTACTTTATTAAAAGTTGATTTAAAATAGTGTCTCTTTTTTGGACATAAAATAGCAGCGTATAGAATTTACATGAAACTTGTTTCAAAATATGCTGGAGATCTGCATTAAAGGCCTACTCCAAATTTCAAGTCAATTAAATTTGTTCGGGAGATAGAGCATTTACAGACACACCAACGGACAGACAGATGGCAAATTTTCTTTTTAAAAAATGTGTTTTTCGAAATCTACAGTGTCTGAAATGTGTAAATTTGTCTTCTAAGTGTTTTGAAAAAAAAAAAAAAAAAAAAAGAAGACCTTACCTATACTACGTATGAAAGGTAAGTAAATGTGCTCTTTTTGCAAAAAGTTTTGGGCTGAGCCAAATTTTACCGATTTTTCCATTGGTCAGGTCTTTCAGAGGCAATGTTTTTAATATGGGTTGAGTCAAAACCAGGATTGAAAATTTTGCCTAATGCAGACCTAAGAAGAACAAAGCCAGTTCTGATTTAGTGTGGAAAAAATAATATAGATTATAATTTTGATAGATTATAATTTTAATTGGTTATAAATTTTAACATTTTTTCATTTTTTGTAAAAAAA
This sequence comes from Maratus speculifer, assembly GCA_964019185.1. Taxonomy (NCBI): domain Eukaryota; kingdom Metazoa; phylum Arthropoda; class Arachnida; order Araneae; family Salticidae; genus Maratus; species Maratus speculifer. The sequence continues at coordinate 237,663,967 of OZ025299.1, read as the reverse complement.
AATTTACATTGTGAAAAAATCTGATTTTAATCTTTTAGCACAAAATAGTTACTTGGGTCATTCCATGTCAAATCAACCAAAAAAATTCAATATTCAACATGACCATTTTGGATTTCAATGAAACTGCCAGGGATCATTCTCTATGATGATAAGAAATAAAGCATATTTTTATTTTTTGACCACTCATTTTAAAGAGGAGTTTATAAGATTAAATTTGATATGCAAGTTGACTATGCACAGTTAAAATAAATAAAATTTAAAATTTTTTTAAATTTTAAATTTGAAAATTTTTTAGATAGTTATTTTTTTAAATTATGAAAAAAAATGTATGTTTGTTGTAATATTATAAGCTTAAAATTCTGAAATTTTTAGAGTGGAATCTCAATGGGATCAGGAGTTATGAAATAAAAGCTGAAAATTACCATACAAATCATAAATAAATAACAAAATAGAGTTAAATTGCTATTTTAATGGTAATTTTTGCTTTTATTTCATAACTCCTGATCCCATTGAGATCCCACTCTAAAAATTTCAGAATTTTAAGCTTATAATATTACAACAAACATACAATTTTTTCAAAATTTTTAAAAATGACTATCTAAATTTTTTTTTAATTTAAAATATTTTTTTTTAATTTGATTTATTTTAACTGTGCATAGTCAACTTGCATATCAAATTAAACCTTATAAACTCCTCTTTAAAATGAGTGGTCATAAAATTTTCTACATTTGATAGAACTTGAGAAATTCAAAATTAAAAACATGCAAACAAGTCAAAAAATGATGATTTTTCAAAATTTAAATAATTATTTATGTAAAATTTTGATGTGAAAAAAAAAATTATGAACATATATTTTTATTTATATCATTAGACAGAACGATTCTTGAGAATTTCATTGAAATCTAAAAAGGTCAGGCTGAGTCACTGGTTGATTTGGCATGGAATGACCCACTTTTTGCCTTTTCAAATTTCGAATTTTTTATGCAGTTTAGTTATTTTTTGCATTTTGTGATGGTTTTATGATATTTATAAAAGAAATCCTGTTTTAGTCTGTTATAGAAAATTTTGTCCTGTGTAGTTTTTAGTTTTTTTCTTCTTTTTTTGCTTTCTGTAGCAAGTTTGTGGTATCTATAACAGGAATAAATTTTCAATCTCTTGGGCTAATATAGTAAATTTTGTCTTGCAAATTTTAAACTTTTTCATACTCTTTATGTGATTTATACCATTTATTTTCACATTTCATGTTAATTCTTTGACATCCGTAAAAGGAATCATATTTCTTTTAGAGAGCTCAAAATAGTAATTTTTCCCCCTTAGTTAGTTTTGAATTTTTAATATTGTAATTTTTTCATGCAAATTTAGTTTTTTTGATATTTTATGGTGATTTTTTGGTATCCTGTTTCATTTTTTTAGTCCAACACAGTAAATTTTGTCCTCTGCAATTTCTTATTTTTCATTTCTTATTTTTCTTATGTTCTTATTTTTCATTTCATGGTAATTTTTTTAACAAGGTCATAAATTTATCCTTATTGTTTAATTTTTTGGGAAATTTTATGTGATTTTTAGTGTTTTTTTTTTCACATATCACAGCAATTTCTTGATATTCTTAAAAGCATTTATTGCAAATGTTTTCAAATTGTTTAGCTCAATGTTATAATTTTTTTCTATGAGTTTTGAATTTTTTATGCAGCTTTTATGTTTTTTAGAGTTCTACAGTTATGGTTTTACAATTATTTTCTGGTAGGGAAGAATTTTCCTGTAAATTTTAATAGTGCCCTCATCAAACTCAAAGTTGGAAGAATACCAAGTCTTTTCTTGTTTACAATGTGAACGACGATGCTGAACATTTTCATTTTAATCTGGATTTTTTTTAAAAGCAATAATTCAAGATTTATTTAATTGGAGACTTATCAGGCATAGCATGCTGCTGAATGTAGAGGAAGGGTGTTACAAACCACAACAAATTTAGGACATGGCTATCATATACAATACTTGGCACTTTATGATCAGTTACTTCTGCCAGCTGCAAAGTTGCTCATAGGTCTTTGATAAAGATTTTATACCAAAAATTACAACAAGTCATTCAGAAAAGCAGTTATTAGCTATTGGTTGTTCAATGCAGGCATTCTGTTGATCTGCAATAATGCTCACCCACATATGGCTAATTGCAGAACGCATCTTTTACATAAGTTCCACTATGAAGTGTTTGATCATCCATTTAGGTTCTTATCCCTGGTGCTAAATTTCTACTATATAGGAATATAAATTAGATCTTTTTTTCTAAGTGATGACCAGGTCCCTATCTGCCAGGTTTCCCCAGCTAAATGGGTTTGATACCTGCTATTGAACTGAGTGACTGCCTAATCGCTAGGTCATAGCAATAAATCTGATTTGTTGCTTGATCTTCATCCTAACATCAGTGCCTACTGCTTAGTTGTGAAGTTTGTTTATCCAGTTGCTTAGCATTTTGATTTTGTTTGGTACCTGCGTTTTACTATTCAAGCTGATCTTATAATTTAGAATCTTGGCCAGGTGACAAGACCTTCACCTCTGGCAAGGCACCTCCAGAAGTATAATTCACAGATAATTTGGAGGACTTTGCATCCACAGTGAATTTTACATTTACCAGACATCATTAGCATGCATTGCAATGCAAATTTGATTTTGTGATATGTCAAGTGTCTCAATTCCAATAGAGAATATGTTGCAAAATAACTCAACCATTGCTGTGACTGTTGCAGTTATTGTTCTTATATAACTATATTTTCTCTGTTTTTTTTCTAGGGAAACTTGTTTTCTGGATAAGCCTTGTGCAATTATTTTCAATTTTCTATTTAAAATATTCAAAATAAAATTTAAAGAACTAACTATTTAAGTATTTAATTATATAAATTTTATTTTTAGTGATACCAGTTTTCCTCGCTTAGGACAATTGATTATGGATTATGATCCTCCAATGAAGAAACTTTCTGAAGAATTTATTCCTCATTCTAAAGTTAGTATAGATTGCCAATATTTTATTTTCTGCTTTTAGAATTTAAAAGTTTTTTTAAGGGTAGAGTTTATTGATTGAAACCAAAATCAAACTGAAAAATTTTTGGCAGTTTCCTATGCATTTGCATAGGATGTCCGATGAATCTGTTCACATTTAAAAAAAAAAATCATAAAAAGTTAATAAACTGCTACATCAGACTGATATATTCAATAAGTCTGTTCACATAATCATAAAAAAGTTAAACTGTTATATCAGACTGATATAGCAGTTTGATGGTACATATGATATATGTACCATAAGATGTGTCAAAGTGTCAAATTTTTTGACACAAAGAAAAAAAAAGGATTAAAGAGACCCATAAGTAATTTCAGATTTAAAATAATTATAAAAATACAACAGATCGTCAATTTGAAATGCAGTTTGCACCATAAGATTTGTCATATAGTCAGAATTTTTATGCCACCTCTTAGATATAGAAGACAGGATATGATTGTAATGTGAAATGTGCAAAGCAGCAGAATGATGAGGATAATTAAATAGCAGATTTTATAGTAGTAGACTCCCTTAAATCCGCGAACGCCAGAAATCCGTGCATTTTTTCAGATGTAAACAATGAAATTAAAGATGGCGTTGAAGTCAGCGGCTAACGCAATACAAATAATTCTTTAAATATGCATATTTTTAAATCCATTTCAACTTCTTCCTTTTTTAAAAATGTTTTTGCAATTTAAATTTTGCAGCGTTAAATAATACGTTTCTTAGACGAACAATGATCGATATTTAATCGAATTCATCATTATCTTATCGTAGTTGCAGCGTAATATAACTTTCAATGACCATCTGGTAGTGTTTATAATTCGAGGGGCAGAATAATTTTTGCTGTATAAAGTAATTAATCAAGCTTTTTTTTGTTTATTAGCAAATATTTTTCTTTATAAAAAGGATTGATTTTTCTTCATCATTATTTATATTTAGTATTTCATCTTTATTACTTTTTTTTAATATTTTTCTAAAATTTTACTTTACTATTTTTTTTTTTTGTAATAATAACTTGCTTTTTAACTATTTATTTATTTAAATATTTTACTTAATTATTTTAATGTTTCAATTTATTATATGCATTGATTACGATGCTTAACTACCAATCAAATTAATGTAAACAAATCATTGACCAGAAATCAGCAAAATTCTAAAACTCGCACAACTTCTGGTCCCAAGCTTTGCGGATTTGAGGCAGTCTACTGTATTTTGAAAAATGAAACTATATTGAAACATAATTTAATTATTTCTTAATATTTCTTAATCTGTCATTCTGTTAATCAAAATCTTACACTAAACAGTTTTCATAAAGCAGCACTAGATACCTCATGTAATGTAATTTCCAATTCCATTTGGACTTTGGATTGAATATAAAATATATTGTTTTAAATTCATTAAATGAATGGGCTTGATAGCCTGCTGTTGGCATATGGAATTATAATGTGTCTGAGTTTAAAATGATATTTAAGACTATTTTAGTCCAAGATTTGGAATTTGAGCTGTGTATTTTCTCCAAAAATGTTCTATAGCCATTCCATGACATATCTGAGACAACTTTTCTACATACTACTGCTGTTTAACAATGTTATTGTCTGTTAAAACAACTATGCTAACATAAAAATCTGGAAATTTTTTTTTTCTTTTTTTTTTGTTATGTATAGTTTGCATTTTAACAACTTATAAGTTTATAGATAGGTATTTATATAAATGTCACATGTAGAACATTTTTGTTTATTTTTCATTTTGTTTATTTACATAGTTTTAAGACAGCTCACTTAGGTTGGTTTTGAAACATGAAGATTTTTATCTAATAAAAAGCCATTCCATATCATGTGTGGGAAGCTTTCCACATCATATTACTGATATTTTAAAATTTCTATCGTATCCTTAAATACAAACAGCTGTGCTAAACTTAAAATCTAGGGATTTTTATTACTTTCAATGTGTAGTTTATATTCTAACAATTTATAAGTTAACAGATATATGTATTTATGTAAGTATCATATACAGGACATTTTTTTTCATGTAAAGGTCTTGTGTACACACATACTACACATATATACTGTAAACAACTGTACAGATCAACACTCCCTGTAGTCAAGGCCTTCACACCGTTTCAAAATGGCCGATTGCGAAGACCGACTTCCCACTTCCATAATATGAATTTACACAAGCTCACACATTAAAGTTGCATTTCTTGTAATTTTCAAAATTTTTAGCAATAGTGTTTACTTTCTCATTTAATTAAACATTCGAATAAAATCGGATTTCTATAAAATGTACTAATTTTTTTTTCTAATGTGTAATCAAGCAAATAATTGTCATTTCCGATATATATAAGTTGTAATTTAAGTACTAAAAATAATTAATATTAAAAATTTTAATATTAAAAAAAGAAAATCTTATTTTATTTAATTTTATTTTGCATTAGTTATTCTCCTTGAACCAGATTATTTTCGTTGTTATAAGTCCTTTATCTTATTTTTCTGTTTTCATTTAAATAAAATTTTTGTTTTAATTGTGGTTTTTAAATGTTTTTTTACACAACCATGTACAATATAAAGGTTTGTCAATAGAGTTAAATAAATTTACCATTTAAAAAAAAGGGGGGGGGCAGACTTTTGACAAACGAAACTTATTAAGAGGGTTACTTATTGTTTAAAAAATATACTAAAAAGGACTTAAAATACAAATTTTTATAAAAGGCAAAACTGCATTAGATTTGAGCTTTGGATTTCTAAATAGATGTGATTTAATTTAGAAATAGAATATTTCCTTTACATTATAATATCACACTATTTTAAATAAGTAAGGATAAAAAAAAAAAAAAAAAAAAATCTATATTAAAGCATCAAATTAACTTATACATTGAAGAAAAGAAAGAATGAAAAGAAAAGAAAGAAAGAAAGAAAAGAGAAAAAAAAAAAAAAAAAAAAAAAACCAGCAAAAAACTTCAGGTTAATAATTATAACAGTATATCAATTTTTCTAAAAAATATATTAAAATTTGTATTTTAAATTAGCTTTATAATCCTGAAGCTAAATTCTTTTATATGACTGGAATTTGATGACTTGACTTAAATGAAAAAAAAAAATGTACTGAATAATATGTTGTGTGAGAAGAGTTTTTTTAATTTCAAATATTACCCCCCCCCCCTTTTCACACTCCCATGTATTTTATTTGTTTACTTTTTTCTTATTTGATGAGAATTATTAAAAGACAGAATGCTAAGTGTTATCTCTTATTTACTTATGTCATTGTCTTAATATCCTTATTAAGTAATAATTTCTGTTATACATATGTAAGATATAAAATGTTTTTTAGTTACTCAAAACAAATAATTATAATAAATAAATAAGGCATATTGTATTTGCTTTCTAGCTTTAATTTTTTTATTATTCAGTATTTCTTTATAAGACTGTTTAATCGTATAAATTAATATTAAATATCATCAAGTGGCATTGAAACAAAGAAAAAAAAGTAGTGCAACAACTTATCAATTTATAAATTATTTTTAAATTAATATTACTATTATAAATTATTATTATTACTAAAGAAAGTATCTGTTTCTTATTAATTTATAAATTATTTTTAAATTATAATTTGTTATTAATATTATTATTGAAAAAAAAAACTGTCAATTCCCAATCTATAAATTATTAAAGTATAAATTTTAAAGTATTATTATTATTAAAGAAAAAAATGTGTTCAGTATCAATCTATAAATTATTTTAAAATTATTATTATTATAAATTAGTATTAAAGAAAAAATCTATTCCTTATCAATCTATAAATAATTTTTAAATTGTTATTATTATTATTACATATTATTAAAGAAAGCATCAGTTCTTTATCAATTTATAAATTATTTATAAATTACTATTATTATTATAACTAAAGAAAAATATCTACTATTATTAAAGAAAAATATCTGTTCCCATAAAAAAAACTTTTAAATTAAGAGTATTTATAGAAAAAAGGGAAAGATAATTGTCAAAATATCAAAAGTAATTTAACAGCTGATGCTAATTAATGTGCTAATGAAGGCTGCAATAGCTATAAACAAACTCTTTGAATATTTTATGAATTAATTTAAACAGCATACCCAGATTACTTACAGTAAATTATTTTTAAACTGGTATCGAGAAAAAATATATAATTTAATAAGAAAATTTGGATTCAAACTAATAAACTGGAGTTTAGAAAAATACTTAATAAACAAAGAAAGAAACATTTGCTAAAGGGCAGTAATTTTCTTATAAAGATATATTACACATAAATATTAACAAAATCCCATGAGGAAATACTGAAAGTTAAAATCAACAGGATAAAAATTCAGATGAAAAGCAAAATTATCCTTTTTTTATAATTATTTTAAACAAGATACTAATTCACCATAGAGGTAAATGATTTGAAAACCACTGTTGCAATACATATAGCTTGAAAACTAAATCGGTAATCTTTAATCTTACACATGTGTTCAACAGAAATTATCTTTAAAGCTTTGTTAAAACAATGATATAAGGAAAAAGAGATAAAACTTACTTTTAGTCTTTATAATATCCAAATTTTGTACAACGCAAAACAAAATAGAAAATGTCAAAACGCCAGATTGAAACATGTAGTACTAGCTAGCAGTGATGCACACTGACTAGGTATATGTGAATGAAGGTCAACCGGTGAAAGGGGAGTCGGACTTTCGGACTTCAGGGGCAGCCATACTGAAACTTCTGGAATTCGCTGTGCAGACTTTGACTATAGGGGGTGTTGGTACAGATACATATCTACAAAAGAAGTACTATGAATGCAGTAAAAAAATCTGAACTACAAAATTGTTGCACTTTAAGAAATTCCAGATTGTGGATTATTAATCTTAAGGCTGTTCTTCAGACTAAACGGGCAACTTTATGACATTACGTTTTAATTTATTTTTGTTTAGAAATGAATGAAACTGCAGATATTGTTGTTCAGAAACTATTGAATGGAACTCATTTTTCATTTTTTTGCAAACACTGTAGATTTTTCAGAAAATAGTGCCAAAGTGGGCGTTTTGAACCGACATGCCATGCGAAAGTAGAAAAAACAGTGAACAAATTGAAAAAAATGTCTTTGTCATGGGATCAAAGAAGTTTAAAACATACAAAACTGCTTACATAGTTAGGCTTTATCACTGTATGAAATATATATCTTTAAAAAATGAGTTTGTAAATGTGTCAGAACATTTTGTGTTTGTTGAGCAGAGTAGTTGAAAACAGCTTTAAATAAGTGAAGTATTCAAGCCAAAGAAGTTATAAAATTAAAACTATTTATTATGCATTGTTGTTAAATGTGTTCATTTTTGGTTTTGATTTTATTTCATACAGTCATATGATCACTTCAACAATTGCAAAGTTTCATTTTTAGTCTTTTTAATTGCTGTATTGGATATTTGTACTCTATTGTCAAAAGAGCTTAATATTCCCATTTGTATATGAATGTAACGTCATGCAAAAGTGTTCCAAATCTGTATTATTCAGACCATAAGATGGAACTTTTTTAAAATTTAATGTAATGCAAAGTGTGACAAACTGACAAAGATCATACCATAAGATCCTCTGTATATAAGAATATGGAAAAAGTGCTCAGAACTTCCAAAAACAGAAGTTTAAAGGATACAAAAGAGTTTTTATTGAAAAGATAGCTTTGAGCACAATTAGACAGAAGACAGAAATCCCATATGACAAGAGCAGACATTACTTCTGCATGAGACTATGATGATCTTATTTTTTTTTCTAAGTAGATAACAGAGAATACAAATAGTGATATGGGCCATCTAGATTCTTATGTTGCAGGTCATACATGCAGTGGGAGGGCAAAAGGAAACTATGAACTATTTGTATTCATTAACATTCTTAGGGAAATTTACTTAATGATTTTACAATCATCTGGTAATTCTGCAGATGTTAAATTATAATCTGTTTCTTGTACAAAAGAGTTATCAGACTAACTACTTATGCATTATCTGAAAACTAAAAGTTCATTATTGCAAGTTTTTTTCTTTTTTTTCACTGCAGTTATTCATAGAAAAGGAAAATACATCGGATAAACCTTTTCAATTATGAACTTATTATTAAATTAAATAAGAAAAAGGCAATTTAAAAAAATTCAGTTTATGAACCATTCTGATTATATTCATTATCTTGATTTCAGAATTGGCATTGCTTTACTGTAACATTTTATTAAATCATACATTACAAAATTGCATCTTAGAAACAAATTATTAAATACAAATTCAATTTTTATTATATTCTCATTTTTTTTTTATCATAATTAGTTTATAATTAATTTATTATAAACCCAGTTTAATCTATGAGAAAGAAAAAACAAAAAAGGAAATTTTAGATTAATTCAGTGTGTAATGTTAATGTTTTTATGATTGCAATTTATTTTGGAAGTTTTCATTTTCCTTTTAATATTCTCTTGGCAGTTGTTATTTCAAGCCTTAATGTCACTTCAGCAAGTTTTTCCCAGAAGAAATTTAACTGTTGAAGATTGGAGAAAAAGTCAAATGTTGAGCCTTGTTGCAAGTCCTTCTCAAATGCTTAATCCTGCACAGACAGAAACTGTATGTATATAAATATTTTAAAATATTTGTTTCTTTTAATGTATGTGTATTTTTTATGCCAAGCTTGTTACTTTTGGATAACAATGAATAAATAATAAGTCATCTAAGCATAGTCCCAGTAGCTGAAGCAGTTCAGCCGTGCAGTGGCTGCTGCAGATTTTTTCAGAATTATATAACATCTTAAAAAGTATTAGTCTTAAAAAAACTGCTAAATTTTTTTTTTCTTGAGATTTTGTGTATCTTTTTATTATATTTTTTTCATATGTGTGATTTTTTTTTTCTTTTTTATGGGTTACTAGTTTGTTTAATATTTTAGTGATACACTCTGTCAGTCTTTGTACCTGTGCAATTGATCTCACATTTAGAGTAGTTGATTGTGCGTGTTTCGAGTGTTATTGGAATCAAGTTCCGCTTAGTCAGGCGGATTAGATCTTGTGTTTATCGCATGTTACATTGGCTTGCAGAAAAACTGCTGATCGCCTGCGTAATGTTAGCTTGAGTGTAATGATAAATTTAAATAAATACAGGGTATATAAAGAGCGTAATTTTATCTAAATTTATTTTATAGCCATGGATTCTCCTGTTCAAAGACATATATTTTATGCACGTGTGTTCAGTTGTTTACAAGCATTAAGAGACACCAGAAAAAAGTTAAATGATGACAAAATTTTTTCTAGAGATGGTGTTGACATCGATCTTGTTAATTTACGAATTGAAACTATTGAAAAGCTAGACAGGCACCTACAAGGCATCAAAGAAGTGACTCGTCGTATGTTTTTGCTGAAAATACTAGACTGTACACAGTTCTAAGCGTAAAAATTTTGTCATTTCAGTGTAAATTGAAACATATGATGTCAATTGAATGCCAATTGCTATGTGATGACATACATACGTGCATAAAATTAACAAAAACATTGAGTCAATGGCTTCAAAATTTATTTTTCGACATATAAATTAAATTTTTGTTTTTTGTTTGTGCATGCTTATCTCGATTTATCAGTTTATCAGCATTTGATCTTCAGCAAAGCTATATAAATGCTGTACTATAGTATGCATGACACAATTGCACAGTTATGGCTTACAAGAGGTCACGTGTTAATAGACGAAACTGTAGAAAGGCATCGATTCCTAAAAGGTGGAGGAGGGGACAGCAGCGGTCACCTCGTTATGGTACAGTGAGCAGTGGTTTAAATAACCCATTGGTTCGTCGTCTGAATTGCATCTGTATAAGTGTGAAGGATTGCGACATTTTCAAGCTTAAATACAGCTTCAAAGATGATCAGGTTTTTGGTTCCGAGAACGTACTAAAGTTTAGCAGTGCAGTTATTCCTAGTGCTTGCAAGAATGCGTTTTTCCGGAATAACCTGCAGCGCTACAGATACGTGAAATTCAATTCCTTCTCGTATTCTGTGTACATCGAATGCCTAAATTGGACGCTTACAGGCCAGTATAAAGTCGGTACAAGGACAGAGCCATACCACTACCCAATTGGATTTATCCAAGGCTTTCAAGGGACCCTGTTCTTTCTGAACTGGGATTTGGATAATAAGTATGTTCCTGCAACACCAAAGGTGACTGGCCACTTGTGATTTTAGAGGCCACTTGTGATATTTAATTCTAAGAGTGACTCTAAGAGAGAATATAATAGTACAGTTCATACATTTCCATGAAGATTTTTTCATGAAACTTCATAGGTGACCGTCAACAAATTGAAAAAGAATGAATATATTTTTTGGATAACCCTGTCAAAACTAATCTAGGAAAAGCCTTTAAACTGTAGATTATGATTAAGTGGCTTATTGTAATAAGCTTTGTTCATTTTTGTGTGGATAGCATATATACTCATAGAAAAATTAAGGTTTTTATAAAAACAGTCCAAAATTTTTACAAGTTTTTTGCTTAAATTTTGCAGAGTTCTTAATGTAAAAATGTGTTCTTTTCTGAAAATATGACAAACAACATTGTATATAATATCCTGTAATCAGAATTAAAAAATAATAAAATAATGCATGCTTCCTAGAACTCTTAAAGTAATATTTCTCTTGAATTGCACACATTTCAATTTGTCTCTAATCCCTTACAACCTGATGAATTATTTAAACAGCCATAACTCTGTGAGTTTTGCAAATATGAAGATGCAATTTTTTTGTGTTTAATTCGGGAATGAGGAAAGTTGTTCTAATTGGAATTTTTACTGTATGGTTGTTGTATAAAAATTTAATTTTCATATTTTTTCACTTTTTAATGAATTTTTGCAATTGGAAGCATGGGTCTAGGGGCAATATTTAAGGAGATTTCACTAAATTATCACTGTAAAAAAAAAGAAAAAAAATAGTCAAAGTTTCAGCGATATATCATAGAAAGGTTATGAAAAAAATGCAAATTTTGTCAAAAGATAGCGGGGAAGGGAAAAAAACTTTTATCAAAAAATCTTGAAAAAAATGGAAATTTCAATAAAGACCTAAAAAAATTGCAAATTTCAACAAAGAATCTCATAAAAAACGCATTTCAGCAAAGGACCACACAAAAAAGTGAAATTTGACAAAGGACTGCGTGAAAAATGCAAAAAATGAGAGTTTCAACTAAAGAATGCTAAAAAAACCCTATGAGTTTCGACAAAAACTGCAAAAAAATGTGTTTCTAATATAAAATAATCTCTAATAATTTCTAAAACATGTCAAGATTTATCAAAAGATCGCAAAACAACCATAATTTTTATCATAAAAATGCAAAAGTGACACAAATTTTGAACGATCGTGAAACTATTGAAGGTTTTGTCAAAAGATTATGAAATTACCCTGAATTTCATCAAAAGATTACAAAATAACTGCAGATTTTATTAAAAGACAGTAAAATAACCATGAATTTCATTAATAGATTGCTAAAAACTGCAAATTTTGTCAAAAGATCACAATAAGAATGCATGAATTTTGTCAAAGGGTCGCAAAAATCATAGTGCCAGGAGTGGATTCATCTTCCGCCTCTCTCTGCAACCTTTCATTTTTTCCCCTCACACAGAATCACCCCTGACTTAATTTCTAAAATATAATCTATGACATGCTGTGACTAACTTTGATGCACTTATATTTAGCATGTTAGTTTATTTTTCTTTGAAAATAAAGGAAAAATCTTAAATAGCCAAATCATGCAGAATAATATTTGTTTTGAAAAATCAATCTCTCTACTTCACATAAATTTATAAAATATATTTTGATTTGCACATTTGGCAAGCTGTTGTGTAATTTTAGAAAGCACATCAAGCTTGGCAAATGATTGTGAAAAAACTTATGAATTTCATCAAGAGACCATTTATAAAAGTCTCAAAACAATTACAGAATAATATCTCTATTTTCATAAAATGATCAAGGAGTAAAACTGAATTTCATCAATCACATAAACAAATAAGAAATTTTGGCATGCAACTGCAGAAAGCAATCTTGAATTTTGTTGAATGAAATCATGAATTTTGTCGAGCAATTGCAGTTGCATAAAAGAGTTGCAAATGTCATCAAACAGTTGCAAAAATTATTCGCAAATTCATCAAATTACCACAGAATAAAATTATAAAATTCATTAAATGTTCATGGGGAAAAAAAAATCAAGAATTTTGTCAAGATGTTGCACAAAGAAGTTTCAAATTTTGTCAAGTGATCACAGAGTAAAATTGCAAATTTCATCAATTGCTTGGGGGAAGAAAATCATGAATTTCATTAATTGGTCATGGAAAAAATCATAAATTTTGTCAGTCATTTGTGAAAAAAAATTGCAAATTTGTCAATGAATTGCAGATTTTAATCATGAATTTTATCTAACAATCACTGAAATTGTTATTTCATCAAGCTATCACAGAAAAAAAATTATGAATTTTATCAAGAGATCATGTTACAAAATGCTAATTTCATCAAACAAGTGCAGAAATTAATCATGAATTTCATCAGATTGTAGAATAAAATCACTAATTTCGTCAAATGATTACAGAAAAAATCACTAATTTCATCCAGAAGTTGCATAAAAAAAATTACAACTTTCACAGCCATTCATTCAAAAATTTTAAGTTTGAACCAAGTTATGGTTTCCTGTAACATATAAAAAAAAAATGATAGTTGACTATTTAATATTCATATTATTTGCTTCTGATAAGAATACATCTAAAACAAAGTCTACATTTGGGTGAAAAAATGTTAAGTACTAAAAAGTTGGTAGCCATTTACTTCAACTCAACTATGAAAATGCAATATATTTATTACAGAAAATACTACAAATTATTTTAGCAGGAAATTTGCAAATGTATTCATTTTATGTTCAGTACAATATAGTTCATAAAATTTATGCATAAAAATGCGAAGAATGTTATAAATTGTACTTTCGTGTGTATTTTTTTCTTTTTTGTTATTTTCTTAGTGGCATCCCTCATTTGTTTGAATGTCTAAATTATGAAAAATTTCACACCATTGTATGCTATATATATATTTGTATTTCCCACTTTCATGCATGATAATTATTTTTTCTAAATATATTCTCTCTTCTCACCACTTTCTTTCTTTCTTTTTCTTTTGCTACAAAACTTGTTTTGTAGAAATTCTGATAACTTTCATATTTGTATTGAATAATTTCTTTTATACATTTGTTTGATTATTTTATTTCTGTTATAATTAAAAACTTTGTTCTGATTATCATGATACTTATTGTTTATAGATGCCATGTGAATATTTATCTTTGGATGTTATGGAGAGATGGATTATTTGTAAGTATTGTGTATCATGTTCTCTATTTTTTTTTTCTTTTTATGTTTTAAGTTTAATTATATTGAATCAAATTTTGCAGTTGGATTCATTCTTATCCATCAATATTTAAGTCAGCCCCCCGCTCAAGAATTATTTCAAAGTGCTTTGCATGGAGGATATGTACATACATTGTTTCGAGATGAAGTTTTGCAAACCCATATTTACATACAAAATTTCTTTGAATCAATAAAAGGGTTTGTATACTTTTTGTTTTAGCTAAAAAAATGTAATTAAATATCTAATATCAGTATTGTATTATAAGTAAAGCAAATTATTATTAAATATTATTTTTTTTTCATAATTTTATACACATGATTTATTGTTAATTTCTGTAACAAAACTAATTACTTAAGAAAGGGAAGAATTAATAAATCAATGATTTCAAAATCTGTGAGAATATCTCACTTTCATTCTCTATAATTTTCACTCACATTGACCATAGATGATTATTATTAATAGTAAAATTCATAGCAATAAATGGAGTGTCTCATTTGAGCAGATACAGCTAAAATCAATAAGTAATGTTGTCAATTTCTGAAGATAAAAGCAAGATTTTAAAAATACAGATATTTTCTGTTGGGTTTTGGTACAGCTAAATTTTTAGCAGCACTTCCCACCCAAACAAATTTTTGGAAAAACTGAGGTTTTGGGCCAAAACCAAATTTTCAATCAATCTCTAATTAAGGCTGTTCTCAACAGCTCTGCTCAACAAATATAAAACGTTTTAACACATCTACAAATTCATTTTTTAAGGATGGATATAAAATTGAAAAGCATGACTATGGAAGTAATTTGGAGTCAAATTTAATTTTGCATTTTTCAATCAATAAATTATCTATTGAGTTATAAACAATTTTGATCATGTGACTAACAAGTTTTTCTCCCCAGATTGTGTGATTATTTTTCTTTTGCTTGGAAATTCAGTTTAAAACATCCACTTTGGCACTATTTTCTTACAAATCTATTGTGTTTGCAAAAAAAAATATATATATATATAGCAAAATGAGTGTGATTAGATAGTTTCTAAACAACAACACCTGCTAGTTTCATGCATTTCCGAACAAATATTAATTAAAACTTATGTCATAAAATTGCCCTTTTTGATTTAAGATAAAGTTACCAATAGATTTTAGCGTTCATAGTTATAATAGATGAAATATCAAGTATAAATTAAAAGAAATTACCTTATAAATATGGGCTTAGTTTAAACTTGCTCATATAAAAGTATTTGATGTAGTTAGTAGAAAAAAATTTTATGATCACATTTAAAGACTGCAATATATCATAGTTGAAATAAAATAAATAGACCACGGGATGAGCGTTTAAAATATGCTTAAAAACAAGTTTCGTTTACCAACGTTCGGGAGTATATGAATTTTTGCATGTTTAATCCTTAGATATCACTCATTGAAAAAACATAAAGTTGCCCAATACAAACATGCACATTAAAATAATAATAACCGTATAAAGTGGGACTATATTCCATAATCAATTTACATCATTTTACACGAATGTTCTCACTAGATGGCGCTACCTGTAAGGATTTTTTTTAATTAAAAATAAAATATGCATGCAATCTGCTTGCAAAATCTTGTTTATATTATACTTTATAATAATATAACAAATATTTTTATAAATAGAAGTAACCTAAACATTTAAAGTAATATTTTGATATCTTTTAAAGGAAGGCTTTGTATCCATCTGCTCATTTGTTTACAAACATAAGTGATCCTCTGATCAACTTTTCCCTCTTATTATGCTATTATTATTAATATCACATTATTATTTTTCATAAATTCTCTCGTATTTTATAAGAGCATGCTTTATTGTTTTTCTTTATTTGCCTGTATTAAAGCAATATAAAAATACAACATAAGTTATTTTTATTTATTTATTTATTTTTTAATAAAGTTTAATTTACTAAGAAACTGTCTTTATAAACATATTATTTAGCCTCTCTCTTTTTTTCGAATAATAAGTATTATTTATTTCGTTTTCTCATTTTATATGCTTGTAAGCATAACATCCTTATTTATAGCTGTACAAAACATAAATGACAAAAATTATGCTATTGCTAAATAAGATATTGTTTATTTATTAGTTTATTTCTTGTTCAGTTATTTCCCTATGCATTTAAACATTTTTTTTTTCTGCTTACCGGTTTGTTTGATTCATAGCCAGATTATAAAATATGTAGTGCAGAAATATTTAAAAAAATAAATTGCTTACAGTAAAAAAAAAGAAAAAAGATCACATTAATTTAATTAAAAACAGCTATAAAATTTTTTTCTTATTATATTCTGATGTATACAATTACAAATTAAATTTGATTACTTAGATTTTCAGCTAAGCCAGAAGATCCCATGCAGTATGAATATTATTGAAATTGCACTTTTAGTATTATCTATATAGGGTATCTGTTACCCGAAATTGAGTAATTAATTATTCCAGTGATGGACAATAGCCTTAAAATCTTTTAAAAAAAAATTAAATATCATACATGGTCATAAGTATATATAATTCAATTTTTCTATTACACTTTAAAAAGAATGTGCAAATTTTGCAAGAAAATAAAGGATATATAAACTTATTAAGTGATACTAACATGTTCTTGGCATTTTCGGTTTCCACTGAAAAACAGTGAAACTGCGAAACATTATTTTCTGCTTCCTGTTTGATTTGATAAAGAATGTCAATAATAACCCAGCTTATAAAACGTGCAAGGAGAAGCTATAGAAAAAATAATAAAATTAAACATTTATTGGCCATTTAAAAAAAAAAAAAAAAAAAGTTTAAAGGGTGTTTTTACTGGCCCATGTAATCTTCCCTATGTGTTTTTGAAAATCTTGTACTCGGCTTTTATGAATTTATTATTTTACTCTTTCTTTTTCTTTCTTTCTTCTTTCTTTTCTGTAATGAATACTTTTTATTAACTTATAATTAATGTATTTTGTACTTAATTTGTGTTTGTTGCATTATAAATATCTTTAAAAAATCAATAAATTGAACATGTTTTATATGCAATTATAACATCATCACCATTTTAGGAAAAGTTAAAAATATTTAATTCCATAATAAGTTGTTCAGAAATATAATATTTATGCTTAAAACTGCATGTAAATTTTTTTAATCATATATTTATCAATTCTATTTTACTAAGTTATATATTTTTTAGTGTTGTCTTAGTGGAAAGAACTTAGTTTAAAGCTCAATTGTCAATATAGAATGTTTTTTTTTTTTTTTAATAGTTTTTAAAATTTAGCATATTTTGAAATTATATTACTCAAGAATAAATGATATTCTAAATGCTCCCTCTCTAAGTTTTTACCTAATTATTTTTTTACTTCATGTATAATTAATGCATATTTTGACTAATGATTGTTATTTATTTTGATTTTCTTATATTGTAACTAGAGAAAAAAGAATGTTATTACAATTAATAAAATATTTTTGCGTTTAATAAAACAATCATTGTCCTTTCCTGTATAAATATAACTATTTTATTTATGCGCAACTGCTTTTAAAGCATCTTGGCATTTTAATAACTGATAAGTTATCATGATATCAAACGAAACCCATATCCCATGTTTAAAACAAGCATGCGTAAGGCGCCCCACCAGTGGCCGAGAGGGTCTGACCTCTCAACTGGTAGACGGCAGGTGCTGGGTTCGAACCCAATCGCGGCCGTCGGCCTAACCGTTCGGAGTTTTCGTGGTTTTCTTCGAACCTTGCGTAAATATGGGTTAGGTTCCCTTAGAAAGACCCCCACGAAGGGCATCCCTCCCCCGGGCCTATATCCCTAGCGCAGATAATCGGCCGTCACAAAATACACACACACGCATGCGTAAGGATACAAAACTATTTGAAAGCAAACTGCATGTATATTTTATTTTTCATTAGAAAAATATCCGTGTAAAGCGCCATCTAGTGACAGCTTTCATATAAAATGATGCAAACCGGTGTTGAAATATAGTTCCACTTTATACAGCTATTATTTTTTTAATGTGCACACTTCCTTTGGGCAACTTTGTGTTTTTTTAATAAGTAATATGTAATGTTTAAATGTACAAAAATTTGTATACTCCCGAAGTTTGGCAAACGAAACTAAACATTTTTTGCTTACGGCCTATGGTCTAAAAATAATTAAAACATTAAGAATGACACAAATCTTTGTAAAATATGTAAAACTCAAGGTCAGTGTTATTTTTCAGAAATTTCAGTAGCAGTTTTGAATATTTTGAATATTAAATTTCAACTAAATGAATAATTAAAGCATACATTTCAAAGCAAAAGGCTCAAAGTATATTTCAGATTTTTTATAGTTTGATAGATTGTTATTTTGATAATGAAAGCAGAAATGACCAGAAATTACCTCAGAAACTCACCAAAAATCACTCAGGGTTACTCTACTTAATTAAAAAAGACAATTAACTAAAATGTTGTGAACAGTGTGGTTAAGTTAACTTTACAGTTCATGGTCTAAGGGCTTAAAGACATTTAAAAGCACTAAATATGACAAGAAAAAGGGTTTAAATGATGTAAAAAACATTGACCAAGAATTACCCTAATGACTCAGATTTATCTCAGATACATGGGGCAATATTTGATCAACTTTTGTAAATTATTTAAAATAGTGTAAGAAATTTCAAGACTTTTTTAATAGCTAGAGTAATTTATAATTAAACCAAAATGGTTGTTTTTTTAATTTAAGTTGTAATAAATATCTCTCTAAAAAATGTGCCATAGCTAAGACCAATGTTATTTTTACAGAAACTTAGTAAGCAGGTTCCAAAACAATTTTCTCCCCAAATTAAATAAGTAGTAATCTTACAAGTTAAATTCTAAAGAAGATAGTTTAGGTATCTCTAATTTTTTTTCATTTTGAATAAGACATTTTAAAAGGTACTGTGACCAAGAATTACCCCTGAAAGTTGTTGATCAGGAATTACTCATTGGAAACACTATGTTAGGGATACTTGATTTTTTCAAATCTTTAAAATGAAAATAAACTATCAGGTTATTAAATAATACTGGCCATTTTAGGTCTTATAAAGAATTTTCGAAGTAGCATCTCTTATAAGTAAGATCTCAGCATCAGATCATTTTGGCAAATGAAACTGTAAGGTTTATATCAATTTAATTATACTGAAGATGTATTCCCAAACTGTATTTAGGATTGATTTTTTTATGTGTTACTACATCAAATATTTTTAAGACTTTAAAAGAATTAACTCTAATTAATTATTGTACAGGACTGCATGACAATTCCAAGAGGTTGAACTAGCATGATGATGAATGATGGATTATCACTTAAAATGAATTTTAAATGAGCTTTTTTTTTTCTATTGGATGCTGGTCAAGGAAGCTACACTAGGCCTCACTGTAGTTCCTCCTGGTCTTTTCATAAATGATATCACATGTTCTCATAACTAGTCAGCACATTGGGTCCTGATTCTTGAACTTCATACAGTTTACTTGTTAGCTCCAATAATTATACTTGACATAAATGTCAGGCTCATATTATGGTCTTTGTTGGTGTACTTTTAATTTTGGCGACTACTAAGTTGTAAACTTAATTGTTTGTTTGGGAATAACCTATTGTTGTTCTTACATAAAAATACACAATAAATATAAAAAATTAATAAAAATTTAAAAAAATGAATAATGATTTATAAATTATTCATTATCATACAATTAACATTAATTGGCTGTTCAAATCAAGATTGCCTGTTGGTTAATGAAAATTGATTTTTCACAATTCAAGATTGAACTGTTAGAACATAGAATTGAAACATAGAACATAGTTCTGAACATAGAAGCTTCTATCCCTAGGCTCTTTACAAAAAATAATGATCAGTTTTTTATCTGTTTCTTTATTAAATTATTTTGTGTTTGAAATTGTAAAGAAATTCTAGAAAAAGATCAACCTTTTTTTTTTACATTTTGTATTCTAAAAAACAACTTGAGAGGCTGTATTTTTTATTTAAAAATTTATTTTTATCCTATCAGTGCAAATTTAATAAAAATTACACATGCATTTCAACAACAGTGATGTTATTTAATGAAATCTATTATATATATATATTTAGAAAAGAAAGAAAACATAGCTTGAAAAGCCTATATAAAATTAGTGCATGTAAAATTGGTAAATCAACTTTATTTTATAGATTTTGCTTGTTTCTCCTGCAAGCTGTTTGGTATGTTATTGTATCTGTAAGTTTGTGTTTTCTTTCATATCCTTTTGCTGAGTATTGAAGTAATTATAACATATAGTTTACATTATTTAAGAAAAGTAATGCAGTTCAAGTGTAAATATGTATGCTCTTCCTTCTTTTTAATATACTTACTCATAAGTGAAGAATTTCTTACCAATTTTTAAATAATGTTTAAAATTATATGATAAAACAATGTGACATCTTGAATATTGTTTTGTTTTCCTAAATTTAATATCTAAATATTTTTCTTACAGCTATAATAAGCGTGTTTCTGAAGTTAAAGATTGCTATAACCATGCCATTCAACATGCGTAAGTATTTTCATTAAACATGTGTATCTGTTTAAACACCAGTTGAAGTGTCCTACTTATTATTTTTATTTAGTTATTAAATATGCTACAAAATTAATTTAAGAACATAGCTTTAAAGATAATGTACAGTGATGCTTTGGTTAATGATGGTAATCTGTCCTGAGGCTCTTGTTTGTTATCAAAACATATGAAAGATAGAATTTTTTATAAGGTTTAACCCGTTCGCGACGGCGCGTGCATCTGAGGACGGAGCGGGGAAATTCGATTTCATCTTCAGGGCCGAAGGATTTTGCGCAGTTAAGCCTAACTCGTGTAATGTGTTCTTTAAAAAATTGTAAAAAATTCATTTTTCCATGTAACCTTTTGAAATTTACATGCATCGAGTAGGTTGTTACTATGTATATTCACACAAAAAATGAGTTATTTTCAACGATATTTTTATATAAAAATGACTTTTTAAATATACGTAATAAACATTTTAACAAATTATTTAGCCCTCAAAATAGTACAGTATGATCGCAGATCACTTATGTAAGTTTAATATAGCAACAAGCGAAATATTTTCCTAATTTAAAAAATATTTTTGTTAAAACAGCAATAGTTTTGTTTCTAAATAATTTTTAAGACATTTCTTAAACAAAATAAGCGTTTTAATGAAGCTGTTTTATTAACAAATAAGACTAATTAAATAAAATGTGTGAAAACTTCTGCATGTTAGTGTTTATTGCTTATTATAGAAACATAAATAAAAAAAAACAAATTTGAAATGTTTCTTTAAAAGCAGTTCTGAAAATTCAAAAATTATATATAAAAATATAATAAATCATAAAATATTTATCAAATAAAAAGTATTGCATAGTAATAAATGAAAAGTTAATAAAACTATACTTTAAAATAAAATATGCATTTCGCTGAATTTGTTCATTATAGCTAGATATAGATATATATAGTAATATATTATAAAATGAAATATTAAATAAAATTATGTACAATATGAATCATCACTTTAAAATATCAAATTACTTATGTTATGCTACAAGTGATATATTAAACAAAAGTTGTTTTTAGCCATTTTATTTTAATATATCACTTATAGCATCACATAAGTAATTTGATAGATAAGGATTGTTTAATAATAATGAGTTAACTTGAATAATAAATTAAAATACATTCATCAAAGAATTTATTGATGTTAAAATATCCTTTAGTTTCTTATGTATTAAATATTTAAAACTATAAATAAAGTTATGAAATTAAAAGTAATTAATAGTGAATGAAATTAAATAGTAATTTTAAATATACTGATAAAAATGCCATTAATGTTGAAAGTATTTTTGAAATTGAAAAAATATATATAACTGAACATCAAATAATGTATGGAATATATTCAATTATAACAGCTAAAACGGATTTTTGATTCAAAATATGCATGCTAATGTATGCGCATAGTCTTTAAAATAGTCAGAATTTAATAAAAGATATTGAGTAAATATTTATTATCAATTTAAAACGAATTAATTTAAACAAGTGTGAAAAGTAAAATCAAAAGAGGAACGCATAAAAATATTCTTAATTTAGTGGCGCTGAGAATATATTATCAGCGTATCAGCTTCACCTTGTAACACCTTTCTTTCTTTCTTCTTATTTTTTTTTAACTGCGAAGCACTTCTGAAATAAAATAAAAAGATAAATATTTCCATCTAAAAGAAAGAAAAAAAAATGTTGATGACGTCGATTTTTGCAACTAAATAGTATTTCTGATCGAGATAAAAGCACGAAAAATAAAGCCATGAATCAGATGTTCATGTTGTCATTCGTAAACGTGCATATGCTTACTAATATGCTTACTTACGTTATCGTATTCTTTAACTGCAAAATTTTCCCTCTCAATTTCAGTAGAATTTTTTCTAATAAAGAAAAATAAAGTTTTACTAGACGCGTAAAAAGATTTATGAAACACAAAGACGTGATGAAAAAATAATCTTTTTCCCATTGTAGTATTTCCATAAAAAATTAAATTCGCATGGATTAAAAAAAAAAAAAAAATGTTTTCATTAGCTTTCCTAGTTTGAAGGAGAAGTCTCCTTCCTTAATATACATTCAAATAGAATTAGGAAAAAATTTTTATATGCTAAACTGTGAAAAACAAAACGTTCTGTTTGATCGGCATGAATGGTAGTCTCGCGGGATGTGAGTACAAACAGCGCCGGCATGAATGGTAGATCGCGGGATCTGAGTACAATCGGTGCCGGCATCTATAGTGGTCGCTCGTCCCCAAGGGGTTAATTAAAAAGTAAAATTTGCTCCAATCCCTTCCCAAAACTATATTACCAAAAATAAATAAATAAAAAATTGCACATATTTCAAGTGTGATAAATATCACCTATTTATTATATTTTCTACAAAAAAAAAAAAAAAACTAATAATATGAATTGTGCATGATGATTATTGTCTTTAACTACTCATTTTTTCCAGAAGGATTTATTCTGAAGCTTTTTAACAAATGACATTAAAAAAGATATGTCAATGTTGTTATTTCTTAACATAACAGGAAATTCAGATAATTCATTTAAATTAATTAAATTGTCAAATTTCAATTATGATAACTATAAAGAAAACTGAAAACCCAAAACCAATAACATTTGATTAATTAATATAAGAGTTAGATAATTAAATTTCCTACATCACTTAAAATATTAATTTTAGAATTGCATCAAAATTTTTTAACAGACAGCTTAAAATTAAGATAGACAAGTGAAAAGATTTCAATGGAAAAGGCAGGGACTGTGTTATGTTCAAGGCCCCAAATTTAGAATAAAGAATTCATATAATTAATTGAAATTAAAATAGATGAGCAAAATAACCTAAGACTTGGTTAGTGACTTAACTAAATTCCTAAATTCCAATAATATCTCAAGTTATATAAAGAAAATGACATCAAACACAATCAACATAAGTGTAAAATAAATTAATCTAGAAACCAAAATAATTAATAACAGAATTACTCAAAATACCTCCGATAATTAAAGAATAATCAAATGTAAGACTTAAATTTTAGAGTTATTCTGCCTCATTGACAGTATCTGACTACATTTTCTTAATTTACATTACATCTTCTTCATTCAGCTAAAATGTAATAATGATCTCAGTTAAATATCTAATAAATAATTAAATTAATATAAGATTTGAAAAATAGAAGAAAATTTTGAATGGAATTTTAGATGGCCAACTCTCATAGAAATGACTTTATATCCCTAAAAAAAGAATTAAATTTCAATAAACTTAGGCACTGCAAGAATGATAAAGTGTAAATTTTAAAAAATGTTTATTGAACATCTGTGTTTAGAATTACTTGTAATTTAATCTATATTTTAACTTATTTCTCGTTGCCAATCTTCACGTATACAATATTAATTATATTTAAATCTCAGTAGCAAAAAATTCTGTAAGTGTCTGCAACAAAATTTCAGGGCCAAAAAATAATCTACAGGTAAAATATTTTTACAATTGAAGCATTGTTTAATCAAACAATCACTCACCTGTAGTGTTTTCAGTCATCTTAGAAATTTTTATTAATAATAATCTTAACTTTTTGTATTAAGTAATAAAGAGCTAAACATAATATGAAGCAAAAAAAAGGTTTGATAAAAATGAGTCTGTAAAAGGGAAAAGAAAATCTATGATGCCCATCTTGCTCTTGAACTTTCTGCTATCAGAATTCAAAAATTGGATATTTATTTTCCGTTTAAATTTCTGTTAAACTTATTAAACTCATTACAATAAAACCAGTTGCATGAAAATTCTTAATATCTTATTAGTTTAATTGAACCCTTAAGACAGCTGGTCACTCAGTGGCCAAATTCCCCTCCATAATGTTAAGTCATAATTTTATATGAAGTGTTCAAATTTTACTTCCAGCCTGTCAGTTTTTAAAACATAAAAAAATTAAATTGAGCATAAATTTTAGAAACATTTTGACAACTAAGAAAAAAAATGACATCCATTATGAAGAGAACATTGAAAAAAGAAGTTGAAAATATTAATTCCCTTGGGAGATATTTTGAATATTAGAATGTATCAAATGCCCAAAGATTTAACATTACCAAAGGGAATTCAGCCACTGAGTGACCAGCCTCCTTAAAAAATTATTCATAAAATTATGTATCTAAGCACTGCCATTCAATAAAATCGTTTCCCAATTTAGAAGAAAAAAAAAGAAATCCGAGCTGCTGAAATTTAATTAGCACTATCCAGAGTACTAAGTTCAAAATGGCCCCCCCCCCCCCAAAAAAAAAAAAAAAATTAATCAATGAAATTAACAGCATCATGCATTGCAGTTAAATTAAGAAGAGAAAAGAAAAACAAATGACTAATTGTGGCATTCAATGTAGTTGTATAATGTTTGAAACAAACAATTTAGTCTGTTTCTATTTTTATTTTTCCTTGAAAAACTGTATGAGCTTATCATTAAATAGATCCAGTTGTTATAACTTGAAATCTGTTTGGTTTAATTTCATAACAACTTTTTGAACTTCCTCCAATTTTACAAAAATAGTTTTGATTTCAAAAGTCATCATTTGTTCTCTCTATCTTTAGGTAAAATTTTGACTTTCTTTTCTTTATGTTGCTGGTGGAAAAGAATTCTTTTAATTCACTAGTAATCAATTCACTCCATGTATATCAAAAACTTCTTTTAATATCTTCTTCCTGTACAAGTTATCCTTTATCAACTTATCTCCTTTATCTGCAATTTGTTTATTACTGTAAGAAGACACAATTTCTCCCAAACTGTTTTGTAAAATTTCATTATTACTTCCTTCAGTAACTTAATTGCTATGAGTATTCATTTCTATAGTTTTCTTAGAATATTGCTGGATTCAAACATTTTAAAGCATCTTATAAAAAGTGTGCTTGTGTAAAGATTTTTTTTCAATTATCTTCTGATCCTTAATTCGAGATGAAATTTTAGAAGAAGCCAAGTGAAACTCAATTACCAAATGGACAAATTTTCACTAATATTTTTTTACAGAATTTTTCCTGTACTTTAATGCAGATTTTTTGTTTAAATAAGATGAAAAATTGTATTATAAAATATTAGTGGAAATTTACCCCTGCATTAATCAAGTGGTCAATTGTGTTCAAGATTAAATTGTCTTTTATCAAGAGATGAATTTGATGAAGATAGGCTTTGAGACTTCTCAAATCCAGTTTCTAAATTTTATTCTTCTGACTCATACATTGCTGTAAGACTTCCACAAGAGGTTCAATATCTTGAAATCAATTGACCATGATATTGGTTTAGATATTGAATTTTTAAACATTCAGTGATTCTCTAAGTGGAAAATTAAAACTTTTTTTACCTTGCAATCTCTACTTGCACTTGCTTAAAACAGTGTTAACCTATACAGTAGGGTGGGACAAAAAAATTTTTTTTTAGATTTTCGATTATGGCAGGTGCGGAAAAGTGGCCACTGGTGGCACTCAATTCATACAAAAAATTTGAGATTTTTTGGACATTTCCTTACCCTGCCGCAAACGGCTTGAAGTTTTGCAAAAACGTTCATTTTTGAACTTTTTTCGAAAGAAAATTAAAAAATTTTAAATTAAATTTATTTTGGTTGTATTTACTTGAAAAGGCATATTTAATGTACCAAATGTTTAAATAATATCTGATCATGCATTATTTAATATCTATGTGTATTATAACTTAGGCTATTTTTATAGCTTTTTCGCATATAATAGGCAAAAGTTGTATTTGTTTGAATCTATCATTAGTTTCTATATTATTTATGTCCCTTGGTCTTCTTTATATTTTTTCTATGTGACAAACGTCAAACATTTGGGGAAAAGACAGCAGTATACTACAAAAACAAATCTGGAAGGTGAGAAAGTGGTGAAGCAGGACTCTAAGTGAGTGCAATGACTCGTCGTAATAC
The DNA here is from genome assembly GCA_964019185.1 of Maratus speculifer. NCBI lineage: Eukaryota > Metazoa > Arthropoda > Arachnida > Araneae > Salticidae > Maratus > Maratus speculifer. The sequence goes on along the minus strand of OZ025299.1, from coordinate 237,637,083 downwards.
TCAGGGAGTGAAGGACGAAATAGCTGAGAGCCAAAATACGATAAAGGATTCTTATTATTTATCCTTGATCAGTAACCTGCGACATTTGTTCAGTGTTAACGTGAAACCTTTTTGTAGTGATTATACAGTGCTTTTTGGGTCATTTAATGTGCCATTATAGTGTTTTGTGCGTTTTATTACAACTAGTTTAGAAATGGCTAGTATAAAAGACCATGACAATGCAAAGACACGCAATAGCATGAAAAGTAACTTTTGGGGGCGTCATGCCTTTTGAAAGAATTGCAATTGCCAACTTATGCTGATAATCATGCGTCACTACTATTGGTTGCTTCACCATGTAGAAGTTGTGACAGCAGAGGATACGAATCTCGTCATCGATAAAAACAAAGTCAGAAGAGAGAAATAGAAGCTTGGAAAGAAGATACAGGCAGAAGAAGTTATTGAAAGAAGAAAAAAGTAAGTATTTAAAGCATATTTTTTGATGGTAGAAAGGATAAAAGTATATTGAGAGGAAGAAAAATAACAAGCGGCACCGTCGTCGAGAGAAAGGCGAGGAACACATCACCGCGTTCTGGTCATGGAAAAGAAATAGCAAAATCATTATACAATCTTCCAAGTCACCACAAGTTAGACTTTTCTGAACTGACGAGGTATCAAGGTAACAGAACGAGGTATCAAGTGACCTGAGTATTCCTAACCAGGTTCAAACAATATGGTGATCTGTTCCTCGCCTTTCTCTCGACGGTGCTGCTTGTTATTTTTCTTCCTCTTAATATACTTTTATCCTTTCTACCATCAAAAAATATGCTTTAAATTTTTTTTCTTTCAATAACTTCTGCCTGTATCTTCTTTCCAAGTTTCTATTTCTCTCTTCTGACTTTGTTCTTATCGATGACGAGATTCGTATCCTCTGCTGTCACAACTTCTACATGGTGAAGCAACCAGTAGTAGTGGTGCATGATTATCAGCATGAGTTGGCAAGTGCAATTCTTTCAATATGCATGATGCCCCCAAAAAGTTACTTTTCACGGTATCTTCACGCGTGTCTTTGCATTGTCATGGCCCTTTATAGTAGCCATTTCTAAGCTCATCATAATAAAATGCACAAAACACTATAATGGCACATTAAACAACCCAAAAAGCACTGCATAATCACCACAAACAGGTTTCACGTTAACACTGAACAAATGTTGCAGGTAACTGAGTAAGGATAAATAATAAGACTCCTTTATCGCATTCTGGCTCTCAACTATTTCGTCCTTCGCTCCCTGAGTATTACGACGAGTCATTGAGCTCACTTAGAGTCCTGCTTCACCACTTTCTCACCTTCCAGATTTGTTTTTGAAGTATACTGCTGTCTTTTCCCCAAATGTCTGACGTTTGTCACATAGAAAAAATATAAAGAAGACCAAGGGACATAAATAATATAGAAACTAACGATAGATTCAAACAAATACAACTTTTGCCTATTTATATGCGAAAAAGCTATAAAAATAGCCTAAGTTATAATACACATAGATATTAAATAATGCATGATCAGATATTATTTAAACATTTGGTACATTAAATATGCCTTTTCAAGTAAATACAACCAAAATAAATTTAATTTAAAATTTTTAATTTTTTTTTCAAAAAAAGTTCAAAAATGAACATTTTTGCAAAACTTCAAGCCGTTTGCGGCAGGGTAAGGAAATGTCTAAAAAATCTCAAATTTTTTGTATGAATTGAGTGCCACTGGTGGCCACTTTTCCGCACCCGCCATAATCGAAAATCGAAAAAAAGTTTTTTTTGGCCCACCCTACTATACAGTAGACTGCTTCAGTTCAGATGTAAGGGCCGAATTACAAAATTTTTAGTGTTCCATACTTAAAAAGTAGCAACATAACCATTATAAGATTACTCCTGTGTCTGTCTGTCATAACCGCTTCACTCATAAACTGTAAAATATGGAAAGTTCAAATTGGGGAAGTACTAAAGATTATTGGCCTACATATTTACAGATTATTAAAAACTGACAAATATATTTAGGACTTACAGACAGTGGGACTAGTAAAGTTACTTGAAAAAAAATCTTTTCTATGTATGTGATGTGGGGTATTGTGTGAAAGCTTTCATAAGGCTGAACTCATAAATGCATTTTGTTTACATTTAGGTATTATATTTTTAGAGAGATCGTCAGAAATATGTTCCTCCCCATTTATTTCCAAGTCTACTGAAACTAAAATTATCAAAATATTAGAGGTAGTCGACGTTAATTTAAACCTTGCAGGAAAACTATAATGATTACCCTAGTTCACATAGTTTTTGTGAAAAGTGCATTTTTCCATTACACAAAAATTGATTTGCAGGCATTCAGCAAAGGTGTTGAGTCCTGGAGGTGTACCGCCCCACCAGTGGCCGAGAGGTTCGGACCTCTCAACTGGTAGATGGCAGGTGCTGGGTTCGAACCCAATCGCGGCTGTCGGCCTAACCGTTCGGAGTTTTCCATGGTTTTCTTCGAACCTTGCATAAATACGGGTTAGGTTCCCTTAGAAAGACCCCCACAGAGGGCACTCCCCCTGGTCCTATATCCCTAGCGTAGATAATCGGACGACAAAAATCAACCAACCTGGAGGTGTACCTATCATAGCAGAAGTATAAGAGCATTGTTAATAATGATTTTTGAAAAAAATTGTCACCCCCTTTCTTAGCCCACAAAACTTCCACGAATGTTCCTATATTTCGGAATGCTGCCACCAGCAATGTAGCTACATGATATTGGGCACTATGAGAAGACTTATCAGAAAGAATACTAACTAATCCAATTAAAATTAATCAACAGTTTATTTACACATTATTCACATATAACAAAAGTGATATTTGCATTTAAGAGCTCAGGTACAGATGATCTGGTCCGACATTAAGTTAAATACAGCAAATATCTTCTGTGTACTTGGTTGCGTATTAAAATCAGGGTTCGTACAGACTCCTTAGAAGCTACTTAGAAATGAAAATGTTCCCAAGTTGTACTTATAACTACTTAGATAAACAAAATACTCCTTAGAAACTCCTTAAGTTGTATTGCGGTTTTGCACACAAACAATACTGCTCCCAGGGGAAAAAAAAAAATGAGATTGTAAAATGCACGGTAAACCCTTTATGCACGTCATTCATCAGAAGCACAGCAGTGATTGGTTGAGATCATACTAATAGCCACCAAAGTTATGTACTTTTCATGACCATAAGAGAAAGAAAAGTGAAAAAAATAATCCAGACACACCTTTAAGCTTCTAATTTCAAAAAATGATTACACTGTTTAATTCCTTCATAGCTACATATACAACTTTGATTTCTTCTTCATAATACGATTAATCATCCTCAATTTTGCTGATAACGGTGGATTCAGGAATGATTCTCGTCCGAAAATTTAAGGCATTCTCTTCTGAAAATTTTAAATTGGGTTATCCGTTATGTATAGTTGCCAACTTGCACAGTTTTGTGCACAGAAAAACAATCGCACAGAAATGCAAATTTCATGAAAGGATCACTGAAAAAGCGCACACTTCGTCAATATTTCGTAGAAAAACAACGATTTCGTCAATGTTTTTGTCAACAAACTTAGCCAAAAAATCACTGAAAACCACAAATTTCCTGTGCGAATCTTGGTTAAAACATCAATTTCACCAAATATCGCAGATAAAATGCTAATTTCAGTTGAAAACCTCGGGAAAACGTTGATTTCGTCTAAAAATTGTGGATATAATGTCGATTTCGTTAAAAGATCGCGGGGAAAAAACGCCGATTTCATCAAAAGATTGTGAGGGATAAAACGCCATTTTCGAGAAAAGATAGTGTAAAAATGCAAATTTTGTCTAAAAATTGTCGAAAAAACGCCGATTTCGACAAAAGATCATAATAAATCGCCACTTTTGCTAAAATATCGCAGATAAATCGCTGATTTTGTCTGAAGATCACGGGAAAGTGCCAATTTCGTCTGAAGATCGTGGATAACCCCCTTCCCTCTCGCGGGGGGATCTTGCGGAATCCCTGCAGAATTGGGGCTGTGCAAGTGCATGCCACATCAATAACAACAAAAGTGGCAAGTCCTTAAAATTTTTTGGACTCTTTGAATTTTGTATATACTCCTTGGATTTTTTCTTCTCATCTCTGTATAAACCTTGTAAAATATCTATATCTCTCTCACACTAGGTTCATTAAAACAGATTTATTGGAGATCCCTCTTGATGTCCCACTACAGTGGCTCTGTACTTCAAGAGCCTGATCTAATTTAATTACACTCTCTGTTCGACCTTTCTACTTGGGGGGGGGGGGACGACCGACCATACACATTAGCCTCTGCACTCAAAACTGATTTTTCTGCACTATCGAACTATCTCCAGAATGTATTGTCATCTTGTAATTTGATTGATCAGAGCTTTCTGCGTCGAATAGACTTTTCTTAGCAGGAAGGTATGGTACTTGGCGAAAATCCTGATAATAGAGAATTTAGATAGGATGGGTGGAAAAGAGAATCTTCTTCATTTTGATAATATTCTGTTTTTTTTTTCTTTTATTTATTTTTTTTAATTTGATTAAATTGGGTATCAATGGCAAGTGATTTCTACAGAAAGATGATAGTTTCCATTAACTTATGAAAAAGCAAGGAGGGAAGGAGGATCATCTGCATTTTGATAACATTCTGCTACTTTTTATTGAATCATGAGAGAAGCTATATTGATTATTTAACACAGTAGACTCCCTCAAATCCGCACAACTTGGGACCAGAGGTTGTGCAGATTTTGGAATTTTGCAAATTTCTGGTCATTGACTTTGTTTACATTTTTTAAACAGTAATTTGAATGTAATTAACAACAAAACCAAAACTATAATGAATGCTTACAATATTATAAAGTATTAAAATACGTAATAAACTAAAATAATAAAAATGTAGATAATTTTTAAAATGTTTAAAATATTATAAGAAAAGGTCAACTTAATAATCAATAATGTATAATTAAATATTTATTATAAAGATGAAGTGTATTTTTCCTATGAAACTGGCCTCATCTTTATGAGGAATGGAAACATTACTAATTCTCATCAAAATAATAAAACAAAGAAATTTTATTTCAAGTTTAGCTATACTTAACCAAAGAGTTTGATTAATACATAAATATATTTGGTAAAAAGATTGTGATTATCAATGATATTAGCAATATCTTGAATTTTTTCCAAAATAAATTTATTCTTCCTTCATGAAAACACATGAATTCAGTAAAAATAATGAAAATTACAAATTAAAATACGTATGGAATTGTTATAAAAATAAAAAAGTCAAATAAAAAAGTTATTAAATCTTTTAATTTTTAAATCACAAGATTTTAAGAAATTCACCTTTTACAAATAAACATTTGAATAAACAATTTTATTTTACTTGAGAGAGGTGTAACGAAAAATGAAAAACAAATATTATTAATGTTTCAATTCCAATCTTATAAGAAACATAATCATAATATAATAAAAATACAAATCATTTCACGATCAATATAAATGGCACGCGACTATAAGATCTCATTCTCAAATTTTTAAGCATGTTACATAAATGATAAATTGTTTCGGATTTTCAATTCAGACCAAACAAAAATTATTTATGTTAATTCACTAAAGTAGAGTTAAAAGTTATCTTTAAGATTTAGGGCATTTTTAAACATTCATGGGGGAAAATAACTTAATAACTTATTATGTTGATCATTGTTATGTGTTATATCATGAATCCCCTAGAATTTCTTTGCATACTCCACATGGAATACACATACTGCTTTGAAAAACCACTCCTTTAGAAAAATATGTTGGTAAGGGGGTTACACAAGATTGCCTACTTTTGTTTCTGTTATTAAGTAAAATTTATCTATAATGTACTGTAGTGCTGATATAATTTTTTTAGTTGTTTAAAAAAAAAAAATTAGTTATTTGATTTTGCTTACATAATAATGATAAAATTTTACAGCTTAGTTTTTTAAAAAAATATTATTTCTAGCTGCCTTGTGCATCGAGAAAGAAGGAAATTTTTGCGTACAGCTTTAAAAGAATTAGGTTTAATTCTGGCTGATCAACCTGGTTTGTTTGGACCCAAGGTAATTATTTCATTTTCTATGTGCATTTGATTTTAGTAATTTAAGTCTCTTATAAGTGTACATTTTTCTAGGTATTGTTTGTGCTTATGGGTTTGTCATTTGCACGAGATGAAGTTCATTGGTTACTAAGGCATAGTGAGAATCTTCCACAGCGTCAGGGAAGAGCTCGAACTCCCCAACCTGAGGATTTAATAGATCGTCAGCTTCCAGAGTTACTCTTCCATATGGAAGAGTTAAGAGGTATATTAAAAGTTAATGGCTTTAATTTTTAAATTATACTTTAAATCAGTTATTTTTTAGTATTAATCAGAAATTTTGTCCCATGTTCTTCCTCATGAAAAAAAGGGAACTAGGCCATTGTGTTACTTAAATACACATGTAATAGCAGAGTTCTTTTTTTTTTCTCCTGGTGGAATTTGCAAAAATGGTGTCCGAAAATATCATAGAAAATTTTTGTCTTGTGTATTTAGCAAAATCACCCAAACGTTATGGAAGAAAAAACAGTAAATGTGTGCATACAGATAATAAATAATGTGACTAACATAAAGGTAGGTAATGTAAATAAAAGTACAGTGTTGCCAATTTTAAAAACCTATGTAACAAAATATTAGTTTTGCTTACCTCCATTATTAGAATTATCCATTAAGTTTCAGCTTATTATTAGTCTTCCATTATTAGATGTATCCATTATTTGAGTATATTTACTTCCATGGAGATGCAAAAAAAAGTCCTTCCGGCTAGTGCCGGGCGGAAAAGGTAGCTTTCATATTCTTTACTTTAAAAAAAAAAAAAAAAAAGTTATTTAAATGTATGAAACTCAAATTAGTGGAACACAATTATAGAAGATTCAATACTTGTTTTTCTCGATACTGAATATGAATGGGAATTTCGAAAAATCAATCAACTTTATACAAGCTGGTTTTATTTTAAGCGATTTATATTTGTTCACCAAATTCGGCAATATAATGATGTGCCTGCCATTTTAAAACAACATGATGGTTGAAACTAACCAACAACCGTGATCGAAATCTTAGTAAGTCCTGTGCACATTAGGGTGGTGCGAAAAAACAAAAGTTTTTATTTCCGAATCGCTATAGTGCGGAAAAGTTGCAATTGGTAAATACAAGAAAAACTAAAAAAAAAATTTTCAAATCAGACTTTATCTTCCGATTGTGCAAACCACCTAAAAATTCAAAAAAATTGAAAATTTCCGATTTTTTGAAAAATTAAAAAATATTACGTATACATATATTTTATCACTATAGTAAAAATTATTTGCATACTGTACTGTTTAATAATAATAAAAAAATAAATTGCATTTAGAGAATATCTTCCGATTGTGCAAGCTCATTAAAAATCTAAAAAAATTCAATTTTCAGTGAATTTGATGTACTAAAAAAATAATTAAATAAGTTCAGTTTGCGGTCTCATGTTAAAATTTAAATGTAAATTAATACTATTGAGCATATTGTGCCATTTTTGAACAATCTAGATCTTATACCATGACGAGATGGTTGCAGGGTGAAAAAGTTTAGTAGTTCACACATCTCCTGTTAGTCACGTTGCAAAGCAGTGCTGAAGACGCCCTAGGTGTGCACAGTGTGCCATTTCGTATCAGTGAGCCCATGGACGAATTTTGTTTGTTAATTGGGTGTATTGTGTTATTTTAAATATATTAACAAGTGACATGGATACGGATGCATATGCCGTTGACCAAGAAAATTTCTAGACGATCTTTTCATTGTCCTATATTCGGTCATCCAAGAGATTTTCTGCCAAATATTCTTACAACACATGAAGATGCTGCTTTGAGAAGAGGTTTCCATTAGCAGGTAAACTCAACAACATTAAAGTGAGTTTCTCATTTATCAGCAATACAGTAGCACAAGTAAAATATATTTATCAGAAGGCGTCAATCACAAAAGTTTCTGATTATAGAATCATTTAGATAATTAATGCCTACTACGACAAGTATTATGAATAAAGAAATCTTATATTCGAGACAAGGAAAAGCCAAACCTTATACAAAAGGTTGATGAATTTCAAAAACAAGGAATTCAACTGTGTGATATTTCAGCCTGCAATTGTGTAATGAATTTATATTGTTCCTGTAAAAAGTATCTAGATCTGAGGGAGTGTTCGATTGAGACTAATTGTACATCTGAAAAACACAACAAAATTCTAGTTATTGAGCATAGATTTATCTACCCCCAGAGAAATTATGGAAGGCAAAAAAACTGAATATAAGACTTGGAAGACGAAACTATATATAGAAAAAGCAACCTTCAAAATCTGTTGAAGAGGAAATGAAAGATCTCGAGCATTTAGATGAAATACAGGAGAATTTTAATGCTAATGTAGGTATATGTAAAATCTCATTACCATGGCCGATACAGTCAGTCAGATTTAAGAAGAAATTACCATGGCAAATGAAAGTGAAGTTACAATCTACATCTTTACATTGCGATCGCATTGGCGTATCTGACCGTGCCGGTGCTGCTATAGTGTTAACTATGCTAGAAGATATTGCTGTAATAACAAAAACAGATGCTTCTTAAGTTATTGACCGATACAAAATTAGAAGGGAAAACAGCCGCTTTAGAAAAATTTACGGCAAAGTCAATGGATTCAGAAGAACCACATGACATACATTTTGAAAGTAGAAAGGACGATACTTTAGTTATCTTCGTCAGTCCTGAGACAAATATCACACGTGACAGCATATACTTGTTTAAAATTACTATAAAACATCTTCAAACATGTATCATTCTACTTATCAACATGTATCAAATGGACGCATATATTGAAAATATCTAGAAGTATTTTTAATAGTTCTAGAAGCATTTAAATTCATTTAAAGGGTGTTCTTTAGTATCTCTTACAGGCGCTATATTCGTGTGTTGGAAGAATATTTAGCAAAAATTCTATTGGATGACTAAATATAGGACAATGAAAAGATTGTCTAGTAATTTTCTTTGTCAATGATGTATGCATATCCGTATCCATGTCACTTGTTAATATACTTAAAATAACACAACACACCAAATTAACAAACAAAATTCATTCATGAGCTTACTGATAAGAAATGGTGTACTGTGCAAGTCAACAGGGGGGAGGGGAGATGGGTGTGCACACGTAGGCCGACTTCAGTGCTGTTTCGCAAAGTGGCTAACAGGAGTTGCACGAACTACTAAACCTTCTGGCCCTGCAAGCGATCTCGTCCTGGTAAGATCTAGATTTTTCAAAATGGCATAATATGCTCAATAATATTAATTTACGTTTAAATTTTAACGTGAGACCACAAAATGAACTTGTTTAATTATTTTCTTAATACATCAAAATCACTGAAAATTGAAAATTTTCCAGATTTTTAATGAGCTTGCGCAATCGGAAGATATTCTCTAGACGCAATTTTTTTTTTTTTTATTATTACTAAACAGTATAATATGCAAATAATTTTCACTATAGTGATAAAATATACGTATATATAATATTTAAAAATTTTTTTGAAAAAATCGGATATTTTCAATTTTTTTGAATATTTAGGTGGTTTGCGTGATTGGAAGATAAAGTCCGATTTGAAAAATTCTTTTTTAGTTTTTCTTGTATTTACCAACCACAACTTTTCCACACTATAGCAATTCAGAAATAAAAACTTTTGTTTTTTCACACCACCCTAGTGCACATGCTCACTCATATCAAAGTTGGTTGATATATGCAAGTGGTATCACAGGCAAATGGATTTTTCTAAATGTCACCCACTTTAGAAGTTCAAACTGTAATATATAAGCCATTTTTTAAGATAGAAAAAAAATGCACTGGAATTCTTGTATCAAGATCGAACACTTCAATAAGGAAAATCTTTTTGCTATTTCTTTCCTTTTTTTTTTTGTACTGTTTTTTGTTTATTATTTTTATTATAAATTTAAGTTTTTGACAGTTTTAAATGGCTGTCATTTTGAAACTAGATGGCAGATGAAGTTGACCAAATCAGGTCTTTTCAAAATGGCATCCACACTAAAAATTCAAAATATACTACTACTCAGCCATTGTTTAAGATATAGACAAAACTAAAAATGCTCCGAATTCTTCATATCAAGGTTAAATTCATAAGAATTTTTTTTCATTTTCTAATTTTTTTGCACCTCATTTTAAATTTTTAAAAAAATCAAAAAGCCTCCATTTTGAAATAAGATGGTGGATGAAGTTTATCAATGAACTCTGTCAAAACATCTGTATGTACTCTGTACACACCAATTTACATCTAAATCAGTTCATTAATACGCACATTAATGCATGGCAAAAATCATGACTGTTAGCTACACTAGAAAGTCAAAGTGCTAAAGCAGGCAAATTTTAAAATATAGACAAAACAAAAAATGCTCTAGAACCTTTGTATCAAAGTCAAACACACAGAAGAAAAATATTTTTTAATTGCTAATGTTTTTGTACTTAATTTGGAATTTAAGATTTATAAGAAAATTTAAATGGCCACCATTTTAAAACAAGATGGCAGATGAAACTGACCAACAAACTTAGTTCAGACATCGACATATACTATGTACACACCAAGTTACATCCAAATTCGTCCATAAATATGTGTTTTGACACATGACAAAATTTCAAAATGTCAGCCACAATGTCAAAGTGCTATAACTCAGCCAATTTTTAAGATATAAACAAAACAAAAAGCGTTCTAGAATCTTTGTATCAATGTTAAACACACAAAAGAAAAATATTTTTCAATTGCTAATATTTTTGTACTTGATTTTGAATTTTAAATTTTTAAGAAAATTTAAATGGCTGCCATTTTATCCTCTGGACAGCTGCAATGGGTAGCTTTTTATTTTTTGTAATGAAAGCTACCTAAAAGAAAAATATTAGTAATGGAAGTTAAATGAGCAAATAATTCTGAATTTATTTAAAAAATAACATTTATTTAAAATAACCAAACTTCTTTATGTAAATTATGTAGTTGAAAAAGAGTAGAGCTAGTGGATAACATTACCGTATTTTCGGGAATACCCGCCGCACCCACCGTAAGCGCCGCACCAATGACAATCTGTTAAAAAAAAAAAGTACATCGACGTAAGCGCCGCACCATCGTAAGCGCCGCACCCAAGCTGCTGATATTTATACAGTATAAATCTCTAAATTCCGAAATCGTTCGTAGACGCGGCTTTTAGTTATTTCCGAATTTTAGTGATCTTCAAAAAACAACTTTAAAATGTAAGTAAAAATTATTGAAAATCATCATTAAAAAAGAAAAAAAATCACATATTTATTAAAAAAAATCATAAATGGCACATTAAGTTATTTAACAGCAAAGCCAAGCATTTAATCTTATTAAAATTAAATATACACAGAGCATTTTCACGATTACGATTTTATTTATATGTTAGTATTTAGTTGCTTTAATTTAGGCCTACTGGTCATTACTTTTTCCCCAATTACAATGATATTAGCTCAATCTCTGTAATAAAATTCCTTTGTTCCAGGCCTAATATTTTATATAAACTGTTTATGAATTTTTCTGTTGATATTTCTTTGTTTTCTTATTTTACTATATCAAGATAAATAAACTTGGAAATGAATTAGAAGAAATGATTGGTACGGCCATCTGTCGGCAAAATGCAGAATATAATCTAGATTATACTAAAAAGTTAAATACATTTTTGGTGCTGCCATCTGTCGATAAGATAGGATAACTGAACTATATAAATATAAAACATTTGATGATCATTTATGCTATCTGTATTTGAGGTTTCCAGATTTTAGAGACTGTTACAGTATATAAAATATTTTCACTTGAACAGTTAAAAAAAAAATTTTTTTTTCACTTAAGTGCCTAAAAAATATATTTAAAATGTAAAGAAATATCGTATAGAGACACTGACGAAAAAAATAAAATAAATAAAATAAGCTGTTGAAGAAAAAAATCATTGGACGAAAGACACTTAGATTTAATGTATGCAAATGCCTTAAAAACTGTAGTAAAAATATTACTGAAAAATGTGATGTAATAAAGCGTATTGCTATAAGAAAATATTTTTTAAATGCATACTAGTTTATGTTAACTCCTCAGATTACTGCAAAAAAGCAACATTTTGTCACTGGATCAATAACAAACAGAGAAAAATATAATAAATATCAGAAACTTATTTATAATATTATAATCTTACCTGTAAATATTGCAGAATCATTTTTCCCTTGACTGTTGATTTATTATTATTATGTATTTGTTTTTCAATTTAATAACGTTTCCTATCACTGATCCGTTATAAATAGCAGGTATGTAATTTTAATATTAAGATTTCAATTTTTTGTAATATTTATAAAATTTTCTAAAAAAATATTGGATTACATATAATAAGAGAACACTACTTCAAAATATCTTTAAAATATGAAAAATTATTATTGGAATGAAGTGAAAATATAGAAAAAAATATATACAAGATTTTATCAACATGTTTAAAAATCTTCAAATCCATCAAAATCGGAATTTTCACTGTCGGAATTAAATAGTTCTAAAAATTGTTTATCAGTTAATACGTCACAATTTTCATCTTCACTATCATCAGATTCAGATGAATCATCACTAACTGTATTTTCCATGATATTGGCTGCTTTGAAGCCCGACATAATAGTTTTAGCACTAATGTCTTTCCATGCCGATGAAACCCACGACGCTACTTCTTCGTAAGTGGCTTTGCGCATTTTTCCAGAATTTGTAAATGAATGTAGCCCTTCCATCATCCATTTTTCCCACAGTTTTCTTACTTTGGACTTGAAAGATTTATTCACAGCCAAGTCAAGAGGCTGTAAAACTTTAGTTAATCCGCCAGGGATTATTGCTGGCTCGGCTGAGACTTTTTTCAAAGCAGTTTTTACGGAATCACCTTTGTGGGCACTCATTGAGTCCATAATAAGAAGCCCACTAGGCTGAAAAAAAGAATTTTTTCTTTTCCTCCACACTTCCGCCAGCCACTCATACATGATTTCCTCCGACATCCATCCCTTTTCGTTACACCGTATTACGACGTCGGAAGGAAAATTTGCCTTAGGCATAGTTTTGCGCTTGAAAATAATTAGTGGTTTTAATTTGTCTCCATTCGCAGCGCAAGCTAAAACACAGGTAAATGAGGTTCGCTCATTACCAGTTCTTACGATGCCGATTGTTTTTTCCCCCAATGGTGTTAACAGTTCTACTGGGGGGGCAATCAAAAGTTAATGGAACTTCATCCATATTAATAATCTGTGCTGTTGAAAAGTTGTTTTCCTTGATTTTTTCAGCGACATACTTTAAAAAAGATGCTTTTGCCTTTTCCCAATCTGCAGGCAGTTCTTGTCCCACAGTTGTCCTGGTTCTTACAGACAAATTATTTCTCGACATGAACCTAAAGCACCAGTTGGGACTACCTTTAAAATTTGTAAATCCCATGTTCGATGCCATAATCCTCGCTTGAAACCGTATCTGAACAGTTGAAACGGGCATTCCTTTTTCCCTTTGCTCCTTTACCCACTTGGCTAAATTTCTCTCCAGATTTGGCCAAACAACAACGCCACTTCTTCGTGCCCTCTTAGATTTTGGCATTTCCTTCAAAATAGATTTTTCAGCTCTCCATCTCCTTACGCAACGCTCATCAACTCCATATTCTCGTCCTGCAGCACGATTACCTATTAGCTCTGCCTTATCAACCACAGCAAGCTTGAAAGCGGCGGTGTAACTTTTTAACTTTTTGGGAGCCATTTTCACTTGAAAAAAAAAAAAAAATTGCTTAAATAAGAGCGTCAGACAAAAAGAGCAGAACAGTACCGTAAAATAATTCTCAGCTAAAAAGAAAAAAAAAACGTGTTTGTAGTACGCAATTAAAATCCAATCGGAAATAGGCGCAATTACTTGCGCCAATGAGAGGAGCGCAGCAGGATGCTAGCTTCCTCCCTAGCATCTTTTCCTAGTAGCGTTCAATTCTAAGTGCTCTTTCCACAGACTTCTAGTTCTTTCCACAAAGTTCTAAACTTTTCTTCGAATCTTGGTCATCCTTGTGTAAATGCGGTTTAGGTTCCCTTAGAAAGACCCCCCACGGAGGGCACTTATCCTAGGGCCTATATCCCTCCTGCAGATAATCGGCCGTCATAAATAACACTATTAACACCACAAAGTTCTAGTTCTTTCCAGCAAAAATCCGTCAGATTTTCGATCAAAGACTTTTTCAAATTAATTTTAGTGTAGGATTTTTTTTTTTTTTTTTTTTTAAGTTAAGATATTATTTCAGTCACACACAAAGACCTCCTTAATGCTAATCCTATGGATGAAATTTATAAAGATATCGTGTTTGCATTTCAATATTTTTAAATGATTTTTGGGCATTGGATAGTTCAAGTCCATCTATATGCAGATCGTTTTATACTTTTTCGATTTTGAAGATTGTTTTCACTTTCGAAACCGACTCCCAAAATGAAAGTGCCCTCATTGAAAAATACCTGTAAGCAAAAAGCGAAAAATGTTCTTTCTACAAATCTATCAGAGTTAATCAATGCAAAAATCATTTAAAAATATTTAAATTCAAACGAAATATCTTTATAAATGTTTCCCATAGGATTAGCATTAACGAGCGGGTCGCTTGACTGAAGTAGCCTCTTAACGAAAATATGATACAGTTGAAACTCAACATTTTAGAATCAGCGGGATCACGGCGATACCGTATTTTCGAGATCTGTTAAAAAATAATTTTAAAACAATATCATGCCCCCCCCCCCCCCCCCAAAAAAAGCAACTTTTTCCTCAGTGTAAAGAAATGACGATCAAGTAAATTGGTGAAGTAAATAATAAAATACGAATTACATTGAAACACAGCACATATGCTAAAATTAAATTACACATGTTAAACCACAATTGATTAATAAATATATATATAACCATTGTATAATACTACAAATCATTATCCACAGCGAATACAATCCACAATTGTTTATCATGCCTGCGGCAAAAAATCGATTCTTAAATAGCTTACAGCACTACAAATTCCTTTATATAAATATATACCTGCATATCTTTATTTAATATTTTAACTATTGATAATTGATTTAATGATTCCTTTTGTGGTAGATTAGTTTATTTTTTATTTGGTACATACGCATCTATCCTTGTTCATTTACAAAAATTTTGTAAGTTTAAATATTTCTTGCTCAAATTTAGACTTTATATTCATCTTAAGTTATTTCGATGATTATATTATGAAGATATAAATTAAGAAAAGAAAAAAAAATCCACAAATCCACTTAGCGTAAAAAAAAACTATTTTCGTTCTTTTTTTTTCTACTGTATTCAAAGAAACAAAACAGAAGCAATGCGATATTAGCCGACTTACGCATCAAGGTCAAAGGGCAACATGTCCGCACATTGAGTCATGAAGAGGATGAGGAGAAAAGGTGACTTTAAATAACCAGTGTCTCTCTCTCTCTTTTTTTTTTATTAGCAGAAACAAGAGATAACAAAATTGCACGTTTGCTTTATAGTTATAAATACTTACTTGAGTGCTTTTATTAGGCACTTCTTTAAAAATAAACATAGTAAAAGGAAAAAAAAAGGATAAAATAAGTAGTTTTGTTCAGAACTTTTCGTACGAAACAATTTTTAACCATATCATAGTAAAAATTAATCTATTGAAAAAATTCACTTGGATGATGCGGATATTTTAAATTTTCCGGGTGCCGGATTGTTATTTTTATTTATTAATTATTATTATTATTTTATATGGGCCGGACCGAGCTGATCCCCCCCCCCCCTATAGATCGGACTGCTTCACTCAAGTAAAAACATCTACTCGCTAATGTTAATCCTATGGATTTTTTTTTTTTTTTTTTTTTTCAAATGCGTTTGCATTTCAATATGCTTAAATGATTTCTTTGTATTTTATATCTGAGATGTTGATCCCTAAGAAGACACCTTTTCGATTTCGTTTACAGATGTTTTTAGTGGTATACTTTGACTTTTAGAACCAGTTTCGAAAGTGAAAGTATACTAATAAAAAAACCTGTAAACAAAATCGAAAAAGTAAAGACTCTTTGTGGAGATTGACTTCCGTTATCCAAAGCAAAAAATATCATTTAAAAATAATGGAATGAGAATGACACTTTTTTTTTCTTTGAGATTAACATTAGTTAGCCGATGTTTGCACGTGGGTGAAATAGCCCTTAAAGTTGCCAAGTTAACATCGACTCGTGTAGCACATTTAAACTTATTCTTGCAAAGTCATATGCATTGAAAATTGTTTATATTCTATTGGCTTCTTTTAAATGTTTATCACGGAAGTCGGCCTTTTATTATTTTTTTATTATTCGCCAGGCCCGTTTTTGTTGTTTATCACCTGAATTAACTCATTTGGGGGAAAAAAAACTTGCTGATTCGACCGGTTTCAAAGTTTGGATTATTTTTGCCGGATAAAAAAAGAGTGAGTTATTGAAAAAAATAAAGAAAAATCTTGGTCTCTAAAGTTTTTACTATGTATAGGAAGTCTATTTCAAAAGAGTTCTATACCGGGATTTGAGCTCTCTTTGGGCAGTTTTATTTTCTAACTGGAAGGAGGATCATTAGAAGAAAAAAATGTGACAGCTGTACATTCCAATATCCTACAGGTAAAATCATTAATAGATGAGGGGAAAATATAATAATTTTTAACATGAGAACCGGTGAGACCAACATTATTTTTGAATAATGTTGATTGTTTAAAAATAAACAACTAACGCATCACGGACACCTGCGGTTGAGAGACGTTTTCAAATGTTTTGATACCAATTTGAGAGCATATAATTGTTGATTAAACGAAAAAAAAGTGTCAAAATCATTTGACAAAATAAATAAAAAAAAAAAAAAAAAAAAATCATCGTACCCGCCGCCCCGGCGTAAGAGCCGCACCTACAATATTTTATACTTTTAAACTCGTATGCGCCGCGGCTCATACGCCCGAAAATACGGTAGTTACAAATTTTATTATTATTTTTTTTATTTATTCATTGTTACCATTGAGTTGTACCATTGAATTTTTGTTTATATAATTTGAAAAAAAGGGAAAAATATAAATTTTATTCATATTCTACGTGGGATTGTTTAAATTTTGTTATTATTATTAGTATTTTTTTTAATTCTAGATTTGAGAGAGAAAGGGGGGGGGGAGAACAGAGAGATTACAAATTTTAAGATGACCTGAAATCCAGAAAGTCTTTTGTCCTGAAGATTCCGGATAATAGGTCCTGTACTGCATAATAAGCCTCATATTAACCTAATGGTGAAATTGATATGTAAGAAACACAAATACTTACATTTCAAATAAATCTGTTCTGAGAATGAAGGAAGGAAAAAAAAATAAATATTCTTTAAAAAAAATTTCAATTTTTTATAAAGTAATAAGAATTTAATGGTGTGAATAATTATACTGTATAAATTAATTGCAAAGTTTTTCATAATATATTAAAATTTCAGCTCTTGTCCGCAAATACAATCAGGTTATTCAACGCTACTATCTTCAGTATTTGGCTGGGTATGATGCAGTTGCTCTGAATCACATGATACAAGTAATTATCTTTTTGATTCTTTTAATAGTATTTTTTTAAATAATAATTAGTGATGATCATCATAATCTTTACTTTTCCTTAATCAGAATGTATCTGTTATACCAGAAGATGATAGTCTTATACTCTCAGCAATGTGTAGTACAATATCATCCCTTACAGTTAAGCAAGGTAAATCTTTTATCATTTTACTTTAATTCATTATTTGTCGTATTGATATTAACCTGATTATTTTTGTTTATTTTAGTGGAGGATAATGAAATATTTGACTTCAGGGGTTTAAGGCTTGATTGGTTTCGATTACAGGTAAATGCAACTACATACTTATTGTTTTAAACATAAATACATATGTTTAAAACCATACAAATTATGACCATATATATTTTTCTTCAGTGCTCTGTCTTTTTGATTTATCATATAATATTTTTCCTTTTAGATACATACACTTTTAAATGACAATTTTGGCTCTTATTTTTAAAAAATGAAAAATATCAAAACTGAACATTTGAGTTAAATAAACTTTTCTTCCATGAGAGTTGTGCTCTTTTTTATTGCTGTTGATAAATATATTTAATCTATAATCTATACCAAGCTGTCCAATGTGGAGTCTGCAGGCACCATAGCATACTATGAAGATTTTTTTTTTTTTTTTTGTGCCCTTTTGAAGATATACTATTACTAGCATTATTTTATTTTTTAATAAAATCCTCTAAGTGTATTTCATGCATTAACCTCTTGAGGGCGTTGGTATCTCTATAAAAATCTTAATTTTAATTACCAAATTCCATATTGGCACCCAAATTTGGGTAAAGACAATTTCTGATTATCGTATGTGTGAAATATAGCTTTTTCGTATTCACAATGGAAATGCTTTGTGTCGCAAAGGGTTAAAAAAAGAAAACATTCTTTAAAAGTTTAATCACTTATAATCATTGCATTTGTTCACTATTTTATAGCTTTTCTTTATTAAAAAAAGTAATTGAAATTGTCGGAATTACTTTTTTAAATATATTAGGATGTAGAAAAATAAGCCCCCTCCCTTCCCTGCATGCATTCAGCCTTTTTTTTTTTTTATCATTATTATTGATCTTGTTACATTGATCTATTGCTGTTTTATAATACAGGTATGAAGGTGTTATTTTTCTCAGAATTTTAAAATTTTATGTAATTTTTTTTAAATTTTGTTTAATAAAAAAATCTGTAACATCATGCCAAAGGATTTTCATTAATGAAAGCTCTTCCAATCATTGCTTTGGAACTACCCATGAATAGCTTCAGTATACCTGTCTTTGTTTTTGTACTTCTTATAATGTCATATTTGCATCTTCAAAGTAAATCAAGGCATAATTTTGTGTCCAAAAGAAGCCTTACCATATATCTGGTTAAAATTTTATTTTAATTATAAACTAGATTACAATAGAGAGGTAGTAAATTAGTTCTTTCTACTGCAAAAATTTTTTTGAATAGACACTGGCAGAAAAACGTATAATTCGAATTTTATTACAATTTATAGTCATACTTTTTTTTTCTTTTTTACACAGAGCTTCAGATCCATAGGGGCATTATGTTTTCTGCTGTGAGATTCATTTGTGTGATGTGTTATTGCTATAAACACTGTGAGATAATTTTGTCACTCATTGTGAGCCATTTTAATAATGGCACCATTCAATGTTTGCTAAGAGTTGAAATGTGCCTCTGATTGGTTAAAGGTTGGACAGTTCTGATCTATATAAATATTATAAAGAAATAACCTTTGTTTGTTTGTAAGGGGTAATCTGTGGAACTATTGAACCAATTAAAAAAAAAAATAGTTTTGAAATGCTGGTGGTCTGCGCCAACATGAACTATATTTTTAATGTTAGTAAACAATCCATAAGGTGGTGCAGGAGAAAATATGTTCAAAATTACTTGTATGATATTATTTAGACTAGAAATTTGAAATTTGGTATGGTGATTACTATTCAAATGTAAATACCTTTTATGAAAATTTTCTAAAATGTTTGAATTTTAAAAGAGTGAAATGAGCAGAAAAGTTCCAAAAACATTGTAAATAATAATTTGTTTGAAACTGCTAGGGATTTTTAATTTGTATAGAAGTGTTCGAAACTTGAAATTTGTCACTGCTGTTACTGTAGATACATAAATGCTCTCCAAGAATAGTTTTCTAAAATTGAAAATTATTTAAATGTACAGGAGCAAAAAAAATGTTCAAAATTACAGTAGACTCCCTCAAATCCGCAAACCAGAAATCCGCAACTCTCTAAAATCCGCACATATTTTATGGATGTAAACAATGAAACTTTCAGTTTGGATATTGGGGCAAATTTTGATTTTTTTAGTTTTGTATCAATTCCATATATTTTTTACTTGATAATTTTCTTAATCATACAATATTCATGTTTTTTTCATGAAGGAAGAATACATTTTTTTGGAAAAAGTTCAAGATATTTCTGATATTACTGGTAATCACAATCTTCTTACCAAATATATTTATGCATTAACCAAGATTTTTTTGTTATTAAGCCTGGCTAAACATGAAAAAAAAAATCCTTATTTTATGATTTTGATGTGAATTAGTAATGTATCTTTATGAGGCAAGTTTCATTCAATAATTTAGGAAAAATATATTTAATTTTTATAATGAATATTTAATCATACACTATTGATTATTAACTTGACCTCTATTAATACTTTAATCATTTAAAAAATTATCTAAATTTTTATCATTTTTATTTATTACTTATTTTAATATTTCATTATATTGTAAGCATGCATTATAGTTCTGATTGCTGTATTAATTGCACTCAAATTACCGTTTAAAAAATGTAAACAAAGCAATGACCAGAAATCTGCAAAATTCTAAAATCCGCAAAACCTCTGGTCCCAAGCTGTGCGGATTTGAGGGAGTCTACTGTAGTTGCTTATGTGATGTAGTTAAAGGCTAGAAACTTGAGATTTCATATAATATTTATTTCTAAGATGCAATTTTTCAGTATAAACAGTATAATTCTAAATTTAAAAGTATGAAATGAGTGGAAAACATTCTAAATTATGATTTATTTACAATTTTTAGACATAATTTATTATAATTATTAGAAATCTTAAAATTAGACATGTCTGTTACTTTTACAATATAAATGGTTACACATAAGTGTTTATAAAATTCAGAATTTAATACGTAACAGAAAAAAAAATCATTTAAAAATTGATTTTTTTGTGACACTGCTGGGGCTAAAATTTTTAAATTTTTCAAGATAAAATATGCAGCAAATATATATATATGTGATGAACCCGTCTTAACATACGTTCGTGTGATTACTGTCGTCATCTCAGGAGAGAGAGCTCGTCGATGTGCCAAGTCAGTTGTAGTCGTGTGGCCGGGGAGAGATTCGGGACTTCGGGCGATGGAGCTCATTGATCTGTCGCTTCAAACGGTGCGTGGCGGGGGAGAGGTATTACGATCTATCGTCGATATGAGAGCCGCTATTTTGTTGAAATTACAATGTATGGTTAGGAGATAATAATGGCACAATATTTTTACTTGGGGCCTGGTTTATTAATCCTTTTTGGCAGATCTTTTGGGTGAAACCAGGCCCCCTTAGCATGACGTTTTCTTTTTAAAAGTTCGTTTCTTTGGACCGCATTTTATCAGGCAAGTGTTAAGGTCAAAAAGCCGCTTGTTTTAGGGGCTCCCACTATTTAAAGGACATTAATTTGCATTATTTCTGCCAGGTCGCGACACGAACCACAGATCTTGCTTGCAAGGTCTGTGGGTCTCAGCTCCCCTAAATATTTTACCTCAGTTTCTTCATTAAGTTTTTTTTTTTTCCTTAGTCAACATCAAGCCATCTGGACCTAGTTTCTACAATATTTACAGGTTACATGAAAAAGATTATATGAAAACATTATTCTTTACATAAAAACACTATATTACAGCAAAAGATTTGTCAATATTTTGGCCTTAAATAACATGAACACAAATGCTAATACTACTGATAATATAACTGATAATGTTACTGATAATGCTGCAGCATTTAAGAGACATTCTCAAGAAGGACAACATAAAGAAACATTAATCAAAATCAAAATATCAACACTTAAAATAATGAAACACATATTGACTAAAAAGCAAAATATTTAAAAAATAAACTTTTTTTTTTCCTTCCACTAAACAGTTTTTTAAATGTATGTGATGTTTCCTTTGGTTAAAAGTTTTTATGAAGGAGAGTCCTTTGGAAACATTCTTTATATGAAATTGGAACACTATATAATATAATAAAATATTCAAAAATAAAATACCAAAACACACACAAGTTATTGACAGTAAACATGGGTAAAAATAGCAAAATACTCAAAAAATATGACATTCAATATTAGCAGTAAAATACAATTGTATCATAAATGCACAGTTTTTTTTTTCCTGAAAATACTTTATGTTGACACTGAAATATCACCAAAAGTAATTACAACACAACACAATTTTAACACTATATAATATAATCACTGTATAATAAAACGATATATAACATAATACTAATTATAGTACTATAAAACTCTATTTTTCCTACTTAATTCTTAGGTCGCACCTTTTCTAACAATGTACAGTATCCAGCTTTAGGCTTAATTCGAGGCTAACTCCAAAATACAAAAATGTCAGACCCAGGGTTAGTGTGACATGGGTTTTAATACTTTGTGGTGAAATATCATCCCAAAAAAAACATGCCACTTGCACTATAGAAAAGGAAAGTAAGAAACTGATATTCACCTACAAAGGGCAAGCGAAGCAGTTTTGCCAGATTCTCCATTCAACCTGGAAAGAGAATCTGGGAAAACAGTCCGGCTAAAGACGGGTGGTCATGGAGTGGAGGACTCTTACTGACGTAACAGCTTTCATAATATACTAATAACATTTTTAAAAATTTTAACAGTGCTTTTAAACTGTAACTTTCATCCTTTACCGCTGGGGGTTGAGGGTTAAACATCCAGCTGGGTCCTCTTCCAAATGCTAATGATAGAGGGACGATAGACCAGCAAAAATAAAAAGATGAAAGATGAAAGAGATAGATGGGGTTTTATTCATGGTTGAGTTTGAGATTTTGAGGAGAATGGTAGTATCTTAACTTGGATGAATGGACAATTTCAGAATTTCTCTTAAAATGTGGGCTGGGTTTATCATTTTCAAAAGTGACTTCAGAAAGTTGTTTTAGAATGGTGTATGGTCCAGAATATGGGGAAGTTAATTTACGGGTATTAGGATAATGAAATTCTTCATACATTACGATGTCACCAACTTTAAACTTTACAGGAAGGAAACGAGCATCATAGCGAAGTTTATTTTTCTTATGGTAAGCAATTGTTCTTTCTTTAGCCAATTTCCTAGCTTCATCAACTGGAAGATAATAACTATTATTTGGCAAAGGAGGATCATATGGCAATTTTCCTAACAATAAATAACTAGGGGTAAATTGAGTTACAGAATGAGGAGTATTGTTATATTCAACTAACAAGGAAGGTCTCCATTGGGGGCATACTCAGAATTTTTTGAAAAAAATACGAATTAAACTACTCATGTAGGTAATAAAGGATCAGTGAAAATTAGCGGCGGAATTACATTATTAGATATGTAAAAAAACAAAATAGTTTGGAATAATTGGCGTGAAAAGCTGAAAGCGACGCGGGATTTGGCAAGTAGTGCATTTCCTCGCCAAAATCAGATGATTTTAACGAATCTGAAAATTGATTTTAATTGACTTCACTGTTAAAAATCTGCAGCATTTACTGCAACGTCACTCCACTACTTTTATAGAATATCTCTCTTCTGACCAATGAGAATGCTCCATAGCATGGTGAATTGACCATGTCATACACTGTTAAAAATCTGCTGCATTTTGTTGCAACTCACTCCATCGCTTGTATATAATATCTCTATTCCAACCAATGAGAGAGCTCCATTTCACGGCCAAGTAACCGTTTTCTATACAAGCAAGGGAGTGCGTTGCAACAAAATGCAGCAGATTTTTAACGGTGTATTTTTCAATTTGGAACAATTTTAATCAATTTAATCGTTTTAAATGATAAAATATATTATTTTCATTTTGTTATAAGTACATATAAACATATATGACAAAATTACACTTAAAGTAAAGTAAAAATGCAAAACTAAAATTACTTAAACTAAACTTATTTAAATAAATTGAACATAGAAAGTTTTTTCTTTAAAAAATATTCGAAGCGTAAAAGCATATTTTTCAAAATTTTGTTTTTTCGCCAACCAGAGATAAATCGCCAAATAAACAAAATTTTTATTATTTTTTTATGGTCGTTATAAGGAGATTCCGCCGAAATTTTCTTCATAAACATATATAACTATATGAGAACAACATTCTGTAATTTTTTCAGATTTTTCTGAGTATGCCTGTGTGGAGGCCTTCCTTGTAAGACTTCATCTAACAGTTTAGTCCAGGGTACTTTCTTAGAAGAAGAATTAACTTTACACTTTAATCTGGTTACAATAGTCTGATTTAGGCGTTCAATTTTTCAATTCGTTTTGGGGTAGTGACTACTTGTCAATCTGTATTTAACATTGTAAGTAAGAAGAAATCTCTTAAATCTGGAAGCTGTAAATGCTCCATTTCTGTCAGTTAACAATTTTTCTGGTACTTGTAGTTGAAATAATTGTTTCAAAATGTTTGTATAAGTTTCAGTAGTTACACTTTTTGAAGGAAAGCCCCACACATAGCGAGTTGCATGGTCAACCACCAAATGCAAATATTTTTTTGTAGAATTGTAGTAATTAAATCCATTAACAGAGTCCAATGCCAAGCATTCAAAAGGTATATCTGTTGGGGGCATCAATTGTAACATGCTAATCCTTTTTGTTTACATTTTTTGTTTATTTGACATGTATGACAATGTTTTACAAAATTTTCACTGTCCTGATTGATATTAGGCCAATAATACTGTGGGGAAATTAAATTTATCATTTTATAAATACCAGGGTGGCCAAATTGTGTGTGGGTTTTTTCTTGGAGGGGTAACCATAAACACATGGGGACAACAATCTTATACAAACTTTTCTTTTTAATTACAACATCATCATTTACCTCTGTGTATTTTTTACCATCTGCTATTACATTTTCCTTTTTCTGGCTGTCTCTTACTTCATTCAAGTCAAGGAGATGTATAACATGGTGTACATTTTCTGAAACAGGTTGTCTTTATAGCATATCAGCTTCAACATTATTGAAGCCCTTTTGGTATTTGATTTCAAAGGCAAACATACTAGGTTTGAGAGACCAGCGGAAAAGACATCCTCTTAAATTTTTAACATTTTTGGACCAGGTAAGTGCTGCGTGGTCCGTATGGATGACAAATTTTTGACCATGTAAATAATGATAAAATTTATCCAAGGCATCCACAATTGCCAAACATTCTAATTCAGTTATTGCATAATTTTTTTCATAATCTCGAAGATTTTTAGAGTGATATGCTATAGGGTGTAATTTTCCCTTTTCATCTACCTGTTTCACAACACACCCTACTCCAAGACTTGAGGCGTCTACAAACAGTTCATAAGGCACTTTGGGATCAAATAATCTTAAGATAGGTTTTTCAATCAAAGCCTGTTTTAGTTTCTCAAAAGATTATTGACAATTTTGTTCCCATACATAGAGGACATTTTTCTTTAACAATTAGTTGAGAGGATATCTAATTTCGGCATACTTAGGAATAAATTTATTATAGACATTAATAGATCCCAAAAAGCGTTGCAACTCTTTTACATTGGTTGGTGGTTTTAATTTCTTAATAACTTCTACACTTGGATTGTCAGGGGTAATACATCCATTAGCAACTTCATAACCAAGGAAATTAATTGTGGATTTAACAAAATTACACTTTGATAACTTTAATTTGAGGTTTTCTTGGACACAAATATTAAATAATGTCTCTAAATGCATCAAATGATGTTCTTCATTTTGAGAAAATACAGTAACATCATCAAAATAACTACAGGCAAAATTAATTTTGTACTCATTAAAGATTCTTCGGAGTGTGTGGTTGAATATCCCAAGTGCATTTTTTAAGTAATTGCATCCACTCAAATAAACCGAAAGTGGTTGCAAATGCCAATTTTTCAGTGTCTCGAGGGTGGATAGGTAAATGCCAATATCCACTGGCCAAGTCGAGGGTGGAAAAGACCTTAGCTTGTGCTAATTTATCCAAAAGAGTGTCAATTCGGGGTAGGGGTTCTGCATCTGTCTTGGTAATAGCGTTTAATTTTCTGAAATCTACACATAAACGAGTTTTCTTCCCTTCTTCGCACTTGTAAACTAAAGTGACAGGCGACGAATAAGGGGAACAACTCTCTTTAATGATTCCTGCTTGTAACAAATTTTGGACTTGGCTTCGGATTTCTTCCTCTTCTTTGGGTGATGTACGGTAAGCCCTAAGTGAAACAGGAAGGTCAGAAGTTAAATGGATTCTTTGGGGTTCTATATTCACACAGCCTACATTGTACTTTCTTATCTTTTGCAAAAATACAGACATATTTGGCGAGAAGAGCAGGTAGTTGTTCTTTAGCCAACTGAACTTTGGGCCCATGGTCAGAGGTTTCAAACAACTCCGGTTCAAAATTTTCTTTAAATATCTTTGCATTTTGGATCTCTGCTTTTGGCGAGTGGTTATATGGTTCTGACAAATGCAAAGTATGGTGGGATGATTTTTTTTGAAATATTACACATAAGTGATATTATTTTGTTATCTTGATGGATTTGCATTTTAGAGCAATCTATATTTAATCTAAACAATTCACAATGTGGTAGCCCAATTAAAGCATATGGTAATGAGTTATGAATTATAAACAGTTCAATGGTTTGAGTTATTTGTCCTTATTGCAAACTGACAAGGCATTTTTTTTTTCAAAGCTAGAACATCTTGAGTTTGTGCGACTGAGATACTCTTTTGAACTTTAGATATTTTTAGATTAAATTTATGGGCTAACAGGGCTCGAAAAATCTATTGCCCGACATGCCCGGGGCATGTAAAATTATCGATCGGGGATGTATTATTTTTATCAACATGCCCGAACGGGCATGTATTTTTGAAAGTACCACATTTAAATTTAAATAGGTTGGCATAAGCTAAATCATGAAGAAGAATGATCAAACTTCGTAAATTAATGGACGCCTTACGAAAAGTAGACATTTTATTTACAATACAATCGGGCAGCGCCGGAATACGACTGAGCTTTTGTCAAAACAAGTGAAAATAGAAGAGGAGCATAGCCTTTGCTGCGCACATCCGTTGCGCGTACACACCTTTTCTCCGATGGAACGGCAGAGAAAGACTCTCTGCTAGCCGCTACCGCATTGGCTGCCAGGATAGAACGTCACTCACGTAATTAAGTGCCGTGATCGCCGATGTACCAGTGATTCTTTAATAATGGTTTTCAAAAGTTATGGAGCAACATATTTACCCACGCAGCAATGGCGGCTCGCATAATGTACGCTGTTGACGATTTGAGAAGGTTAAAAACAAAAACTTTTTGTGAGAAATTTTCTTAAGATTTCATTTTTATTTATTATAAATTCATTATTGAATCAGCACTCAAAATAATGTAAAAATTAGTCATCAATATTAAAACAATTCTCGAAAATTATTTCTTTGCAGTCTTCTGAAATTTGATTTATATGTTTTATATTAACTAAATGTAACAATAATTTATAATATAATAAAAAAATGTGTAATAAATTCCATGATGTAAATTTTATTTATTAAATGAGAATTATTTAATAAAGAAATCTTTAATCATACGAGTTTGATATTTCCTTCAATAAAAAATATTTGGTATGTATTTTTATGATTTTATGGACTATGATATATAAAAAATACCAGCTTTAAAGTTACAATCATAAAACTTAGAAGTACAAAAAAGTTGGGCATGTAAATTTTTTATTCGGGCATCTATTTTTCCCTACCACATGCCCGACTGGGCATGTAATTTTTTTCAAATTTTTCTAGCCCTGTGGGCTAAATGGTATGGCATTACACTGATAGAACTACCTGTATCTATCAAACATGGTAATGAGTTTTCACTTTTTTACATGAGTAGCCGTTTGACAATTGTTCATTTTTTGTTTGGATCCATTATGTGTTTTGATATACCCGGGTATTATTAATTGTCATTGGCTCTCTCCTGTATTTTGTTGAATCTCATTATTAGTCTGATCAAGATTATGGGTTGAAACACTTGGATTTGGTACTAGGGCAGTAACATTCAGCATTTGTTTACGAAAAGGACAGTCTCGCACCCAATGATAGGCATTCGGAATGCCCAAATTTAGACATACCCGGCACGGCGTTGGTGGCAACATGGCCTGATAATGTAAGTTTGGGCATTGTTGATCGGTCTGCATAGATCTTGTGGGAATTGGTTGCATCGGTCTAAATGTATTTCTTTGTGGGTTTGGGTTAAAGTGTCGAAATTGAGGAGATTGGTATGGGACACGATAATTCCATGGTCTGTGGGAACTTTGTCCATGGTCAATGTGGGATTTAAAAGGTCTCCATTGTCGATATTCAGGGGGATGCTGAGGGTTGGGCTCAGTTTTCCTGTGTTTTATCTTTCTACTCTAACTGCAATTTACTTAATTTAAATACCAATTCTCTCCATTCATTTACATCAGCAGGCACATATGTCACTACCAACTGTTTCATCTCTACCGGCAGTCCATCGGTAAGACCGTCCAAAATGAAACGCTGATCTAAACCTAAAGTGCATCCTACTTTAGTTTTTTGGTGGTAATATTCATTTAAGTCACCTCCAAATTTAAATTTGATCTGGGAGAAATCTGTCAATGATAGTGTATCAGGAGTAGTATAATGCTCGGTGAACAATAACACTAACTCTGACCAATGGAGGATCTGAAGACAGTTGTTGATATATAAGGTAAGCACGGTATCTTTTAGATACTTTTGGATGTTGCGGATTTTCCACAAATCATCCTTGTGTTCCTTGACACAAATTGACTCAAAGTATCGCAGCCAAGGAACCCATAACATCTTCGACGCCAGCGAGAATGGCACAATTTCGGGATCTTTTCGACATGTGCTTTCAATATTACCCGAGGACTGAGAATTTGCTGCATTAATTTCCTTTCCCGGAGTCTCGGGAACCACATCATAATTTTTTGGGGGGTCGCCTACTTTCTCTGGTGGTGGGACAGTACTCATGATGTTTACAAATAAAATCTCACAAAATCACAGCAAAATCTAACATAGTAACACATAAAAATAACATTAAATAATTCCAAATATAATAGTAAAATAATTGTAACCTGATACTTAAATCATTTTTTATAACTCAAGTTATGAATCTTAATTTGAAAGATAAATTTTATTTATCTTTTTCAACATGAAAGGGGCAGAACTAAACAAATGCAAAACGAACTTTACAAGTAAAATTTAAAATTAAAAAAAATATATATATATATATTTTATCATGTTCATTCTTAGTGCAATCTTCTTTTTGTATGATTAAAATCTTAACTAAATACTAAAAATAACTTTTAAAATAACACAAAATACAAACAAAAAAAATCAACTTTACTTTTTTTTTTTCCCCTTTCTCAATAAAATGCCTGAATTTGCTCCTTCTAATTTTTCATATTAAATAAAACATCTTACCTTGAACAATAATCTGCGATTGATAGAGAAGAATGGAGAGAAAAAAATAATAAAAATACACAAGCACATTCTCGTGTACCTTTTTGTCCCTTTAAATGTTCAAACTATCCACTCCGCGTAAATTCTTCTTTTCCTTTCAAACAACAATCTCTGCACAGCTGATCGTTGCCGTGGCTGATCGGAGAGGCGAACTCACAGGGGTTGCAGAACGATAGTCACATCACACCCCACAGCAGCTGTTATCGCGTTTTGGCGAAAGAGTACACTGCACTTGAGAGAGAATCTGGTATCTATTTCCTCATGCCGCTTGTATCCGCCTAATTCGCCGATAATGTTCTTGGAAGCAGAGCAATTTCTCATTCAGGTTTCGTTTCCCTTGTCAGGTTTTTCAATCCTCACCGACTCTTTGTGAGGAACCAGTCTTGGCGCTTAGTGGTCTTGGCATACGGGAGAGGGAATACCATCGTCATGGGAGCTTATCAATGCGCCGAGTTAATCGTAGTCGTGTGGGCAGGAAGAGATTTGGGAGATGGAGCTCATTGATCCACCGGGTCAAATCGGCGCACGGCCAGGGAGAGAGAGTATGATCTATCGCCGATGAGAGCCACTATTTTGTTGAATCATGATGTGTGGTTAGGAGACAATAACGACACAATATTTTTACTTGGGGCCTGGTTTATTAATCCTTTTTGTCAGATCTTTTTGGTGAAACCAGGTTGATAGGAATAAATAGTTAAAAAAGTTCTCATTGCTCAAATCCTAATTTATTTTATTTTTCAAGTTATTTAATCTTTATCTAAATTTTTATTAAACGATAGTATAAATTCACTAATTACTTTATTTTTATAACCAAACGATATTAAAAGGACAATAGACATAACAAACATTAAATGATAACATATTAAATGTATCTTTATTTATTTATAAAAGTAAAATTTAAACTCTTACCTTTTTATTTTCATCTGTATTCTGAAATAGAAAAATGTAAAGTTTTATTTTATTTCTTATTTTTAACTTTTTGAAAATTCGTTCTTCCCGGTATGTAAACACGTAAACGGCATTATAAATTCGATTAAAGTTCAAATCGATTAAACGATTTGCAACATCGATGATAGGTGGCGGCATAAGTTGTAATCGACTAAGCCGGCCAATCAGATGTTAATTATTCAAGAATTGTGCGATTGCGTCACTACCGGGAAAGTTTGAGAATGAGAGAATAGTTGACACGTGTGATACTTCAAATCATATTTATACGGTGACCGGCTGTGAGTTGGAATGTGTGTTCTTCCTCTCGCTCGTTCTAGCTTCTAAACGGAAGTGTTGGTTTAAATAAATGACAGTAATGTTTGTTAGTGAATGAAATGCGAATGCAGTAAGTTAATGTTTTTAACAAAAGTTCTCTTGGCCTAGTATCGTAGTGTTAAGTCAACTTGTTCTTCATAAAGGTTTTTCCGATGTCCCATTCCTCTGGTCCTATATCCCATTAGCGTAGATAATCGGACGTCAAAAATCAACCAACCGATGTCCCGTTCCACCCCGTTTTCACAACTTGGCATAATAAGTGTTTGGTATGTTATTTTCATTTGAAATGTTTTCATTCTACATGCTTTAAATAGACTGTATTTTATTCTATACATGAACTGGTTTTTAAAAGAAGTTTAAATTATGTTTTTAATTATTCAAGAATTATATTTTTAAATGAAAGTGCTTTTATTTATCATGTCAAGAATATGAATAAAAGGAAATTGGATCTCAAACTTCTGACTGTTCTCTTAGCCAACTTATCTTGCATATTTTACTATTCACAAATTTCTGACTGTTCTCTTAGCTAGCTTATCTTACATTTTTTACTATTCACATGATTTTAATTAATGAGCAACTCTTTCCAGCTATACTCCACTTGCCTGATGTGTAACAAGTAACAGTCTCTGCTGTGTAAATCAATTTAAATAAGCACCATTTGCTTACACAGGTCCCAGTAGCTTGATGTTTATCTTTTTAAAAGTTCGTTTATTTGGACTGCATTTTATCAGGCAAGTGTTAAGGTCAAAAAGCCACTTGTTTTAGGGGCTCCCGCTATTTAAAGGACGTTAATTCACATTATTTCTGCCAGGTCGCGACACTATAATCTTAGGTGGTAATCTAATTTAATTGGTTAAGAAATATGTGTGCACTCTGACATCATTTAGGCGCGGTTTTCCAGGGCTGCATGCTGATCCCACAAATTAAGAATTGGGTTTACCTAAGCTTTTTTAATCATAAAGAACATCCAAAAATGATCTCTGAAAGTAATAAATGTTAGGCTGGGAAAGAAAGTTACCAGGGGCAAAATAGCTTTAAATATTAGAATTACGGTTAAAAGGGACATTTAAATTTTAGATTAAAGTTTAAAATATTAATTGGGAACTTTAAGTTTTTGAATTTTAAAAAGGGTTTTAATTTTTATCCTTTCATATGTATATTAATAATCAAAAAGTAATCAAAATACATTCTAAAATATGTTTGTTTTGAATTTTAGCTAGCAATTCTTGCATTATCCATAGAAGTATAATTTCCTGTAATAAAAATAAGCATGCAACTACCTCATATCCATGAGATTGATGTATGCATATTTTTATTGCAAATTTTGTGTGCAAAGCCATGTGTTTTGCTAGTGCCTTGTAATATTATGAAGAAGAAACGTTTGTGTGTGTATGTGTTTCTAAGGATGATCTCTGAAGCTAATAATCAGATTTCAAATATAATAGTGACAAAATAACAGTGAGTCTCTGTTCTAGTGTAATATCAGTGCAGCTATAACGAAATGCATGCAGAAGCAGAATTTTTTCTAAATTTTTTTATACTAAAGGAGTTATAAACTTAAAGTCTGCCATTGTGGTCACTTGAAAAATGCAAATGCTCACTAAGAATGTTTTCTAGAAATTTAGATTTTGAAAGAGTGAAATATGTAGAAAATTCTCTAAAATGTTCTAAATTTTGTTTTCTATGTAATTGTTAGGGATACAAACTTGAAATTTGACATGGTGTTACATTTAAGACACAGATTTTCACTAAGAATAGTTTCTAAAAAATTTGAAATTTGAAAGGGTAAATTAGCAAAAAATGTTTTAAAAGCATTTCAAATCATGACTTCTTTAAAATTGTTATTTATAAAAACTGTTACAGGGATGATTGTGGTATCTGGGTGTACCCCAGATTTTCTGGTTTTTAGATTGATCTTTCCAAGTTTAATGAAATCATTACATTTAGTGGAACAAATGAATCAAGTAATTTTTAAAATCTAACAGAAAACGTGATGTAAAAAAAGAGCAAAAATTCAACAAATATTAGTTTTTAAAACAGTTTTGAAGCAATTTTTGTGTTGTTTTGTAGCAACTTGGTCCCTTACCTACTATTTTGGATCAAAGTTGCTGGCAGCTCTGCGATAGCTGTTTTAGTCTAATGCTTGAAAAAGCTTAAAGGTATGACATAAATTATCTGGCAACTGTATTTTTATTTTATTTATTTATTTACTTTAAAATACTGTTGACCTAAGTTTTATAAGAAAAAATATAGTATTTTTTTAAATGTTAAAAACATTATAGTATTTTTTATGTGTTAACCTTAAGCAGTGATTGCAGACTTTTTTTAATTTTTAATGTCATTCAGTGTATGTCATTCAGTGTATTTCTCTGTCTACTGCTTTATATTATCCTTCTTTGGATCACTTACTAATAAGATTTCATTCCTAATAAAAAATGTTTTTACTTTTTAGGCTTATAGTAGTTTTGCTAAATATCCATTAAATTTACATGAACATAGAGAATTAGCATCACTGATGAATACAATAGTTTTTCATACTAAAGTTGTTGATTATCTAGATGAGCTACTTGTAGAAACATCAGATTTGTCCATCTTCTGGTAAGCATTTGTGCTGGAATTCTAAAAATGCATTCAATGATAAAATTTATGCTAAATAATTGTGCTATATATGTAAATTTCTCTTGGAATTTTTTTATTGTTACAGGTTGGAAAGTGTATATGGGGATGGGAGGGGGGGGTAATGTATTGTAAGATTCAAAGGAAATTTTCTCCATTAGCCAACTAATAAGAAGCAGGAATAGAATAGCAAAGTATATTCTTGGCAAGTTGACAGCTAATCTGTAGCATCTGGTACAATGCTCTCATGGTCCTCTATTTTTGGTACATTGTGACATAGTCATAGAGCAATGCATAGCTATTTATCTTAAGTTGAATAGACTCCCTCAAATCCACACTCCTAAAATCTACAATTCTCTAAAATCCGCACATATTTTAAAGGTGTAAACAATGAAACATTCAGTTCAGATGTAGGTGCAAAAATTGATTTTTTCAGTTTTATATCAATTCCATACATTTTTAAATTTATAATTTTGTTAAGGTTATTGAATTCATGTTTTTTCATGAAAAAAGAATAATTTATTTCTGAAAAAATAAAGATATTGCTAATATTATTGGTAAACACAATCTTACCAAATATATTTATGTATTAATCAAGCTTTTTAGCTCACAGGCTATCATAGCCTGAGAGCTTATGTGCCCATCCGTTCTGTATGTATGTACATGCGTAACGCGATAACTCTTGATAAAAATATGCCATCCACTTGAAATTTGGTATATCGGTATATTCTGATAAGGTGCTTCCCTGATTAGTTTTTGGAGTTCATTCGATTTGTATAAGAGGGGGAACAGGGGGGGGGGCTCATGCCCCTCCCCTTAGTTGATATAAATGGGTTTTTCAAGTAGAATTATCAGTTTTTGTTCAAAATTGTTGATATAGGATCATTCTGATGAGACATCTCCATGATTGGTATAAACAGGGGAATGGGGATTCTATACGCCCTCCTTTTAATTTATATAAATGGGTTTTTCATGCAGAATTATCAGATTTCGTTCAAATCTCTGAACAGTTTCGGATGTTTAATGATTAAGTATAAAAGAGGGGGATAACTCCTCTTAAATGATATAAATGGGTTTTTATTAAGAATTTTCCGATTTGCTCCGAATTTTGGATATAGATTTTTTATATGATAAAGTATGTCCCTTATTAGTTTAGGGGATTCAATGATTAAGTTTAAAAATAGGAAAGTGGGGGGAGCTGTTTCCCCCTCTTAAATTGTTTTTCGATTGGAATTAACCCTTGGAAATATAAGGATGTAATGTACAATTAGTATGTGTAGCCTGTGAGCTCAATGCCATCAGTTTAACTGGACATTATTCTTTATTTAGTTATTAAGTCTGGCTAAATCTGAAATAAAGTTTCATTATTTTATGATCCTGATGTGAATTAATAATGTACCTTTATGAAGCAAGTTTCATTGAATAATGTATGAAAAACATATTTCCTCTTTTATAATGAATATTTATTTGTACATTATTGATTATTAAATTGACCTTTCCTTTTGGTATTTTAATCATTTAAAAAAATATCTAAATTTTTATTATTTTAATTTATTACTTATTTTAATATTTTAGTATATTGTATGCATTCATTATACTTTTGATTTCATTATTAATTACATTCAATTAATTTTTTTAAAATGTAAACAAATCAATGACCAGAAATCCACAAAATTCTGAAATCCGCAAAACCTCTGGTTCCAAGCTGTGCAAATTTGAGGGAATCTACTGTATTCTGTTAGGTTGATATCAGGTGAATTTGAAGGCCAACATAATACTCTGAATTCACTAGAATGTTCATCAAATTATTCCAAGACTATATGTATGTTATGTAGTAGTGCATTATTTTGTTTGTAGAGGCCAATACAACATGGGTGCAAGTTTTTCATCTACAGGATGGTTTTCCATTATCTGAAAATGCATGAAAAACTGAAAAAAAAAATGCATTGACTTGCACTTTGAAAAAACTCCAGGAATTTTGTCAAACTTTCTATGAATATAAGTGCAAATTTTCATTATTCCAGTAAAGAATTGCTACTTTCATTTAAGCAGTCACAGAAAAATTCTCAAATTTTGTCAGGAGATCACGCAAAAAAGCCACAAATTGCATCAGTTGGTCATGGAAAGCAAAAAATATTCTTGCCATTTGTCTTTAAAACTCTTTTGCTAAATAAAATTGTAAAGTCCATCAATTGATCAAGAAAAATAAAACACAAATTTCATTAACTGTTCTTGGAAAAAAAATCCAAATTTGTAAAGATTGTGTAAAAAATTGTAGATTTTGTCAGTTGCATTAATCACAAATTTCATCGCTCATGTAAAAAATTTATGAATTCATCAGTTAATCATGAAAAAAAAAATCATAAATTTCTTCAAGAGTTATGGAGAAAAAAAATTATAAATTTTATCAAATAGCTGCTGAAACTAATTTCAAAATTCATTGAACAATCATGCAATAAAATTGTTAATTTTGTCCATTGTTGGAGAAAAAAATTGCAAATTCTGTCAGCTAGTTGTGGAGATAATAATAAATTTCATCAACCAATCAAGAAAAAAATTACAAATTTCATTAAGAGGTCAATAAAAAAAATCACAAATTTCAACAAACAAGTGTAGAAATTAATTGCAAATATCATCAAATAATCACAGAATAAAATGCAAATTTTGTCAAGAGGTTTGTAAAAAAATTACAAATTTCATCAAATGATCAAGAAATAAAATGACGAATTCCATCAATTACTTAACTAAAAAATATCACATTTCATCAATTAGTTGCTGTCAAAAAAAAAAAAAAAAAAAAAAAAGTTTTGTCAAACAATTGATAAATTAATCATGAATGTCATCGAGCAAATGCAGAAATTAATCATGAGTTTTGAAAAGCAAGTGCAGAAATTAAATGCAAATTTTGTCAAAATATTGTTGAATAAAATTGTGCATTTCATTGAATGATCTTGGGAAAAAAAAGAAAAAAAATCATGATTTTTGCCATGTGATAGAAAAAAATGATGGCTTTCATCTTCGTAAAAGAAAGCTGCAATTTTTGTAGTTTGTCGTAGAAAAAAACATAAATTTGAATTAAGTTATGTTAACATTAACAAGAATATATCTCATTACTGTATGCGTTCCTGACAATACAAATTTCTTTTATTTACTTATTTTGAGCGAAGTAATACCACAATCTTGAGTCAGCTTCAATGTGTGTCAGCTTATTTCAATGTGAATACTAAAATAAGTTACTTCAGTGGCGAGGGAACGCTGACCTCTCCCATCTTCCCCTCCCGAATTTAGATAAAAATTTACTTTTTTTCAAAATTTAGTTTAAATTTAATTTGTATTACGATTCTTTTTTGTTTCTTTTTAATCATTAGATGTTCCCTCCCTTCCAAAAAGAAATATATGGCTCTATCATTGTATTCTTTGAATACATGTACAATAGGAAAGTTCTGTTTGATTTCTTATATCCTCTTTCCCTTCTCAGACATTCCAAAATGGTCTGTCTGCTTACATTTTTTTTCTCCCCCCCCCCCCCCCCCAATAAAATTTGTGAAAACAGTTAACAACTATCATTTAAAAGTTATCCTGCATGCTCAACAAACAAAATTATTTTTATTAAAAATGATCTATCAAAATTTTTTTATAAATTATGTAGCTGTAAAGAAAGAAAAAGGGTAGAGCTTATAGATGGAATATTAGTTATCCTTTTTAGATGCATTCGTAAGTAAATACGTAGCACCTATAGTGATCGTTCAGTCCATCCGTCTGTCCGCATATAACAACGCAAAAACTACCCAACCAAATCTTTTGAAATTTAAAATACATAATTATTACATAATTTTGTCGAGTCATTTCAAATTTTATGAAAATCGGATGCATAGATCAATTACAGGGACAATCAAAAGTATTCCATTACATTACGGTCAATGGGGAAAAAAGTTTCAAATACATTTTAATCATTTGAAATTTAAAATACATAATTATTACATAATTTTGTCGAGTTATTTCAAATTTTTTGATAATCGGGTGCATAGATCAATTACAGGGACAATCAAAAGTATTCAATTACATTATGGTCAATGGGGGGAAAAGTTTCAAATGTATTTTATACGTTTGAAATTTAAAATACATAATTATTACATAATTTTGTTGAGTTATTTCAAATTTTATGAAAATCGGATGCATAGATCAATTACAGGGACAATCAAAAGTATTCCGTTACATTACGGTCAATTGGGGAAAATGTTTCAAATGCATTTTAATGGTGTTATACTCATTCGAACTTAATAAAATTTATATGCAATTATAAAGTACATATGATAATATACATTTTACATAACTTGTGGTGCAAAGAACATTTGTTATTGATTTAAAAGGCCACACAAAAGTATTCCATTACGTAACGGTATAGGGAGAACATTGTTTGGTGAGCGTCTTAATTGTAATTTACTATTTACAATTTTATGAGATTGATATATGAGAGTAATATTTTTAAAACTTCGTTATTGTACGAACGCACCTCATTTGCTACGCTTCACGTGCAATTTCCAACTTGTTTTTATTGTTATCATCAAACAATGCAGTAATTTTATTTTACATGATTTAAAATATTCATAATATAAATTTTAATTATATTGTACGTGAGATTGTTTTAATTTTGTTATTTTTATGTTTTTGAAAAATTCTGGATTTTGGGAAGAGAGAGAGAGAGGGGGGGGCAAAACTCCCTCGGGGTTGACTGCTTTGCAGTCAACCCCGAGGATTCCGGATAATAGGTCCCCTACTGTATTATGTAAAAAATGAATGCATTAACTGCCACAGCCTAAGTATGGCTATTAACTAAGATAACTCAATACTGACAAAAAAGTTACAGTTATAGTTAAATAAATAATATTAGTATTAACTAACATTAGGTAAGTAAATATAGTTTGAGAAAAGATTGTTTACAATTAAATTAACCGACAGCTTAATAAACAAGTTTAACAGGCAGGCATTAACCCTAGCATATGGCAACTTTACTGGAAACTATTGACTGGACAGCTAGTATTCAAGCTTGGTGTGTAAAGTTACTTCCTTCATAAATAAAGTATCCAGTAGATATCTTTTAAAATAATTATACTGCAAACAGTTTTTATGCCGAAAATAAATGGTAAAATACAGCACAAATAACCATTTAAACATTACATTTAAGTAAGCAATTGTTTTGTTTACTTTTGGTACTAGCCAGCAATGCTCAACTTTAAAACCCTTCTCTCAAACTTAATTAAATTTTAGCCCTATATCTGCCTATGGTACTTATAAGTACCATTAAAATTACTTATAAAATTCTTTTAGTATGTTGATTAGTTGTAATACTGTTTAGAATGAGCTACAGATACATTACTTTATTTTGTTCCAAAAGCATTATCGGTTACACAAAACAAAAATATTTTTAAAATGATGATTCCTTTTGCCTTTTTATCTTTTTAGCTTTCTTGGTACTGAGGGAGGAGGATAAGGATTTTTTAATTCGGAAATATTTCTATACAGTAGACTCCGTCAAATCCGCAAACCAGAAATCTGCACATATACACTATATTGCCATTGATTATGGGACACTTGCAATTTTAGACATTTTACTAAATATCTAGAAAAATACATGAGGAATCATCTCAAAACTCTTAGTGTATGAATATAATAGTATACATCATACATCTCCGTGAAGATTTTTTACCGAAACTCCATAGGGGACCGTCAACAAATTAAAAAAGAATGAATATCTTTTGAATAACCCTGTCAAAACTAATGTAGCAAAAGCGCTCAAACTCTAGGTTATGATTGAATGCCTTATTGTAATACACTGTGTTCATTTTTATGCAAATAGCATGCATACACGCAGAGTAATTAAGGTTTTTATAAAAATGGCCCTAAATTTTTCTAAGTTTTTCCCTTATAATTTTCAGTTCTTAATATAAAATATTTTTTTCGGAAAATATGACAAACAACATTGCACATAGTACCCTGTAATCAGAATTAAAAAATAATAAAAATTGTATGAAAAATGAGTAGGTTTACTAAATAATTTTTTACTGTGCATGCGTCAAAGATAGTAAAATTTCATTTGCATATTATGTTAGCTAAATGTATAGAGCAACTTTTGTAAAAGTCTCAAAATTATGGCTTGAAAATTCTGAAAGTAATCGTCTATAGAAAAAGGACAAAATCCGTTGTTTCCAAAATGAAGCAAAAAAATGAGGGATTTTATCCAAAAGTAGTCGTAACATCCCGTATTGTGTATTCTATATTGACACTAATCAATGAATATATGGATACAACCCCTCTTGTTTTTGCTTCATTTTGAGAATAACGGATTTTCAACTTATTCAATTGACAATTATTTTCAGAATTTTCAAGTTATGATTTTGTGACTTTCACAAAAGTTGCTCTATACATTTAGCTAACATAATATGCAAATGAAATTTTAATATCGTTGATGCATGCACAGTAAAAAATTATTTAGTAAACCAACTCATTTTGTATACAATTTTCATTATTTTTTAATTCTGATTACAGGGTACTGTGTGCAATGTTGTTTGTCATATTTTCTGAAAAAAATATTATTTTATATTAAGAACTCTGAAAATTATAAGGAAAAAACTTGGAAAAATTTGGGACCATTTTTATAAAAACCTTAATTACTCTGCGAATATGCATGCTATTTGCATAAAAATGAACACAGTGTATTACAATAAGGCATTCAATCATAATCTAGAGTTTGAGCGCTTCTGCTACATTAGTTTTGACAGGGTTATTCAAAAGATATTCATTCTTTTTTAATTTGTTGACGGTCCCCTATGGAGTTTCGGTAAAAAAATCTTCACGGAGATGTATGACGTATACTATTATATTTATACACTAAGAGTTTCGAGATGATTCCTCATGTATTTTTCTAGATATTTAATAAAATGTCTAAAATCGCAAGTGTCCAATAATCAATGGCAATATAGTGTATTACGGATGTAAACAATGAAACTTTCAATTTAGATATTGGGGCAAAATTTGATTTTTTTTTAGTTTTGTATCTATTCCATACATTTTTTAATTTAATTTTCTTAATAATACTCTGTTTTTTTCATGAAGGAAGATTAATTTTTTTTGAAAAAAGAAATCAAGATATTGCTGATATCACTGGTTTTTTCAATCACAATCTTCTGACCAAATATATTTATGCATTAGGATTTTTTTGGTTATTAAGCCTGGCTAAACTTGAAAAAAAAATCCTTATTTTATGATTTTGATGTAAATTAGTAATGTACTTTTATGAGGCAAGTTTTGTTGAATAATTTTGGAAAAATACATTTAATCTTTATAATGAATATTTAAACATACACTATTGATTATTAACTTGACCTTTGCTATTAGTACTTTAATAATTTTAAAAATATCTAAATTTTTATTATTTTATTTTATTACTTATTTAATATTTTATTATATTGTAAGCATTCATTATAGTTTCGATCGCACTATTAATTGCACTCAAATGACTGTTTAAAAAAATGTAAACAAAGCAATGACCAGAAATCCGTACAACCTCCAGTCCCAAGCTGTGTGGATGTGAGGAAGTCTACTGTATTTATATTGTAAGAACATCATATTTGTATGTTTTATAATTCTGCAAAATACTAAGAAAACAATTTAAAATAAAAGATTTGAGTGGGGTTCTCAATATTGCACAAAATCCCAGTAAATTCAAATTTAATTAATCCTTTTAAATCCTTTTAAAATCCTTCAAAAAATTATTATATGATTATGTAAATCTTGTAATTTAGTTTAAACAATTTATGTAAAATACTTTAGAATGTAAAATTTTCATGAATTCATAATGCGGTAGATAAAGCGTTAAAAAAAATAATTAAACTTTTTATAATTGTCAGAACATTGTGGAGATAAGTGAATGAAAGAAGGGGGGGGGATAACTTATTGGGATATAAACTAGATTTTATTAAAGAAGCCAACAATATACAAGTATAAATGAATTCTGCTTTTAAATTCATTTTATTCAATTTTACTTACCTTTATTTTATTTTTTTCCCTATCTTTAGCTCTTTTCTTTAATTCATAATCTTCATTTATTTTTGTTTTATTATGATACATGACAGTC
The DNA here is from genome assembly GCA_964019185.1 of Maratus speculifer. NCBI lineage: Eukaryota > Metazoa > Arthropoda > Arachnida > Araneae > Salticidae > Maratus > Maratus speculifer. Next base: position 237,595,662 of record OZ025299.1, on the reverse strand, counting down.
TTAATTGTATGTTTACATCTATGATGTAATCTGCCCAAAGTCTGTACAATGATGAGAGTTGCTTCAAATGAATACTAGATGGCACTAGTCACGTGGTCATCTAATTTTTAATTTGCATATGACATTTCATCCTCTTTTCCACTTTCCATAGATCAGAAGGTGCAATTTCCAGATTAGCAGTTGTTTTCTTGTGTGTTTGCGAGATATAAATACATTCCCATTCATCGAGATAAGATAGTTTTGCTTTTCTTTTCTGCTGTTTAAGCTCATGGCCTTAGGCTTGGAAACACGATGTAGTGTTGAGATGAATCATCAATGGATTTTAACATTTCCTATAGTGTACTTTAAATCTGTATAAGTTTTATTTTATCTTTAATTGCAATTTATATATACATTAAATAGTAAGAAGAATTGTTTCTCATGCATCTTTGTTTTACAACAGTGCTCTGTTTATAAATTTCAAAACAGTGCAAGTTCTTTTAAATGACATTTAATTGATGAACTGTTTTTGAATTCAGTGTGAATATGTTTAAAGGCATCACATCTGGTCTTGGAAGAGTGGCTCATAATGACTGTGTCATATTGAAATATTACTTTAGTGTTAGAATTCTGAATGATTTGCATTAACTTGTGGTAGTTGAACAGGTACAGAAAAGAAGATTTAGATTATGAAACATAGATTCAATTCAGTGGCTTCATTTATTAAAACATCTTTCTTATAATATTGCTATTTAATAGATATTCTATGCATCAATAAATTAAGATTTAAGTTTTGCCTTTTCTGTTAAATGACCTGGAGATGTTTTCAATTTAGATATTGGCTTAAATTTTATTATCACCTAGACTGTTTTTTCTTTTGAAATTTTGTGATGTATATTATTGATATAGCCATTTAATATAAGAAATTCTGGTTTATTTATAGCGCTGAATTTATGTTTGTGTCATGAAATTGTTTTCCAGTATTGTTATTTAATTTCTTTTTAACAAAGGATGTTAAAATCTAACTTCAGTATAATTGTTTTACTTTTTTATTGCAATGTTTTTCTTATGATTTTAATTAAAATAAATGTCAGTATTTTTCTTTTAAACTTAGTACATTTATTTCATTAACTACCACATATGTTTTTTCTTTTTCAGCTGTTTGAATATCAATAGTTAATTTTAATTGTGTTTATGTCTTATTTAATAATTTTCTTTTAACAGGGTTTAGGTATTCATTCAGCAATTATGCTTTCAGCTGCTTATATAGCTCTGTTAATATGTGTCAGATATTGTGTCCAGTAATGATAGCAAGTTATAGTTTTCTTTTCATATAAAAATGATAGATAACTATTTAGTATTCATGTTATTACATGAAAACAATAGGGGGGGGGGGTGGAGAGAAAGAATATAGAAGTCAAAATATTTCCAGTCTTGACCATTTCTCTTTACCCATGTTCTTCAGAAACATTCTTGCTAAGGGATGAGAATGGTGTATACTTTTTAACCGCAGGCTATCAAAGCCTGAGAGCTTATGTGCCCATCCATTCTGTATGTATATATGTAGTATGTATGTATGTAACCTGATAACTCATGATAAAAATATCCGATTTGCTTCAAATTTTAAATACAGGTTTATTGTGATAAGGTGCTTCTCCGATTACCGTATTTTCGGGAATACCCGCCGCACCCACCGTAAGCGCCGCACCAATGACAATCTGTTAAAAAAAAAAAGTACATCGACGTAAGCGCCGCACCATCGTAAGCGCCGCACCCAAGCTGCTGATATTTATACAGTATAAATCTCTAAATTCCGAAATCGTTCGTAGACGCGGCTTTTAGTTATTTCCGAATTTTAGTGATCTTCAAAAAACAACTTTAAAATGTAAGTAAAAATTATTGAAAATCATCATTAAAAAAGAAAAAAAATCACATATTTATAAAAAAAAATCATAAATGGCACATTAAGTTATTTAACAGCAAAGCCAAGCATTTAATCTTATTAAAATTAAATATACACAGAGCATTTTCACGATTACGATTTTATTTATATGTTAGTATTTAGTTGCTTTAATTTAGGCCTACTGGTCATTACTTTTTCCCCAATTACAATGATATTAGCTCAATCTCTGTAATAAAATTCCTTTGTTCCAGGCCTAATATTTTATATAAACTGTTTATGAATTTTTCTGTTGATATTTCTTTGTTTTCTTATTTTACTATATCAAGATAAATAAACTTGGAAATGAATTAGAAGAAATGATTGGTACGGCCATCTGTCGGCAAAATGCAGAATATAATCTAGATTATACTAAAAAGTTAAATACATTTTTGGTGCTGCCATCTGTCGATAAGATAGGATAACTGAACTATATAAATATAAAACATTTGATGATCATTTATGCTATCTGTATTTGAGGTTTCCAGATTTTAGAGACTGTTACAGTATATAAAATATTTTCACTTGAACAGTTAAAAAAAAAATTTTTTTTTCACTTAAGTGCCTAAAAAATATATTTAAAATGTAAAGAAATATCGTATAGAGACACTGACGAAAAAAATAAAATAAATAAAATAAGCTGTTGAAGAAAAAAATCATTGGACGAAAGACACTTAGATTTAATGTATGCAAATGCCTTAAAAACTGTAGTAAAAATATTACTGAAAAATGTGATGTAATAAAGCGTATTGCTATAAGAAAATATTTTTTAAATGCATACTAGTTTATGTTAACTCCTCAGATTACTGCAAAAAAGCAACATTTTGTCACTGGATCAATAACAAACAGAGAAAAATATAATAAATATCAGAAACTTATTTATAATATTATAATCTTACCTGTAAATATTGCAGAATCATTTTTCCCTTGACTGTTGATTTATTATTATTATGTATTTGTTTTTCAATTTAATAACGTTTCCTATCACTGATCCGTTATAAATAGCAGGTATGTAATTTTAATATTAAGATTTCAATTTTTTGTAATATTTATAAAATTTTCTAAAAAAATATTGGATTACATATAATAAGAGAACACTACTTCAAAATATCTTTAAAATATGAAAAATTATTATTGGAATGAAGTGAAAATATAGAAAAAAATATATACAAGATTTTATCAACATGTTTAAAAATCTTCAAATCCATCAAAATCGGAATTTTCACTGTCGGAATTAAATAGTTCTAAAAATTGTTTATCAGTTAATACGTCACAATTTTCATCTTCACTATCATCAGATTCAGATGAATCATCACTAACTGTATTTTCCATGATATTGGCTGCTTTGAAGCCCGACATAATAGTTTTAGCACTAATGTCTTTCCATGCCGATGAAACCCACGACGCTACTTCTTCGTAAGTGGCTTTGCGCATTTTTCCAGAATTTGTAAATGAATGTAGCCCTTCCATCATCCATTTTTCCCACAGTTTTCTTACTTTGGACTTGAAAGATTTATTCACAGCCAAGTCAAGAGGCTGTAAAACTTTAGTTAATCCGCCAGGGATTATTGCTGGCTCGGCTGAGACTTTTTTCAAAGCAGTTTTTACGGAATCACCTTTGTGGGCACTCATTGAGTCCATAATAAGAAGCCCACTAGGCTGAAAAAAAGAATTTTTTCTTTTCCTCCACACTTCCGCCAGCCACTCATACATGATTTCCTCCGACATCCATCCCTTTTCGTTACACCGTATTACGACGTCGGAAGGAAAATTTGCCTTAGGCATAGTTTTGCGCTTGAAAATAATTAGTCGTTTTAATTTGTCTCCATTTGCAGCGCAAGCTAAAACACAGGTAAATGAGGTTCGCTCATTACCAGTTCTTACGATGCCGATTGTTTTTTCCCCAATGGTGTTAACAGTTCTACTGGGGGGGCAATCAAAAGTTAATGGAACTTCATCCATATTAATAATCTGTGCTGTTGAAAAGTTGTTTTCCTTGATTTTTTCAGCGACATACTTTAAAAAAGATGCTTTTGTCTTTTCCCAATCTGCAGGCAGTTCTTGTCCCACAGTTGTCCTGGTTCTTACAGACAAATTATTTCTCGACATGAACCTAAAGCACCAGTTGGGACTACCTTTAAAATTTGTAAATCCCATGTTCGATGCCATAATCCTCGCTTGAAACCGTATCTGAACAGTTGAAACGGGCATTCCTTTTTCCCTTTGCTCCTTTACCCACTTGGCTAAATTTCTCTCCAGATTTGGCCAAACAACAACGCCACTTCTTCGTGCCCTCTTAGATTTTGGCATTTCCTTCAAAATAGATTTTTCAGCTCTCCATCTCCTTACGCAACGCTCATCAACTCCATATTCTCGTCCTGCAGCACGATTACCTATTAGCTCTGCCTTATCAACCACAGCAAGCTTGAAAGCGGCGGTGTAACTTTTTAACTTTTTGGGAGCCATTTTCACTTGAAAAAAAAAATAAATTGCTTAAATAAGAGCGTCAGACAAAAAGAGCAGAACAGTACCGTAAAATAATTCTCAGCTAAAAAGAAAAAAAAAACGTGTTTGTAGTACGCAATTAAAATCCAATCGGAAATAGGCGCAATTACTTGCGCCAATGAGAGGAGCGCAGCAGGATGCTAGCTTCCTCCCTAGCATCTTTTCCTAGTAGCGTTCAATTCTAAGTGCTCTTTCCACAGACTTCTAGTTCTTTCCACAAAGTTCTAAACTTTTCTTCGAATCTTGGTCATCCTTGTGTAAATGCGGTTTAGGTTCCCTTAGAAAGACCCCCCACGGAGGGCACTTATCCTAGGGCCTATATCCCTCCTGCAGATAATCGGCCGTCATAAATAACACTATTAACACCACAAAGTTCTAGTTCTTTCCAGCAAAAATCCGTCAGATTTTCGATCAAAGACTTTTTCAAATTAATTTTAGTGTAGGATTTTTTTTTTTTTTTTTTTTTAAGTTAAGATATTATTTCAGTCACACACAAAGACCTCCTTAATGCTAATCCTATGGATGAAATTTATAAAGATATCGTGTTTGCATTTCAATATTTTTAAATGATTTTTGGGCATTGGATAGTTCAAGTCCATCTATATGCAGATCGTTTTATACTTTTTCGATTTTGAAGATTGTTTTCACTTTCGAAACCGACTCCCAAAATGAAAGTGCCCTCATTGAAAAATACCTGTAAGCAAAAAGCGAAAAATGTTCTTTCTACAAATCTATCAGAGTTAATCAATGCAAAAATCATTTAAAAATATTTAAATTCAAACGAAATATCTTTATAAATGTTTCCCATAGGATTAGCATTAACGAGCGGGTCGCTTGACTGAAGTAGCCTCTTAACGAAAATATGATACAGTTGAACCTCAACATTTTAGAATCAGCGGGATCACGGCGATACCGTATTTTCGAGATCTGTTAAAAAATAATTTTAAAACAATATCATGCCCCCCCCCCCCCCAAAAAAAAGCAACTTTTTCCTCAGTGTAAAGAAATGACGATCAAGTAAATTGGTGAAGTAAATAATAAAATACGAATTACATTGAAACACAGCACATATGCTAAAATTAAATTACACATGTTAAACCACAATTGATTAATAAATATATATATAACCATTGTATAATACTACAAATCATTATCCACAGCGAATACAATCCACAATTGTTTATCATGCCTGCGGCAAAAAATCGATTCTTAAATAGCTTACAGCACTACAAATTCCTTTATATAAATATATACCTGCATATCTTTATTTAATATTTTAACTATTGATAATTGATTTAATGATTCCTTTTGTGGTAGATTAGTTTATTTTTTATTTGGTACATACGCATCTATCCTTGTTCATTTACAAAAATTTTGTAAGTTTAAATATTTCTTGCTCAAATTTAGACTTTATATTCATCTTAAGTTATTTCGATGATTATATTATGAAGATATAAATTAAGAAAAGAAAAAAAAATCCACAAATCCACTTAGCGTAAAAAAAAACTATTTTCGTTCTTTTTTTTTCTACTGTATTCAAAGAAACAAAACAGAAGCAATGCGATATTAGCCGACTTACGCATCAAGGTCAAAGGGCAACATGTCCGCACATTGAGTCATGAAGAGGATGAGGAGAAAAGGTGACTTTAAATAACCAGTGTCTCTCTCTCTTTTTTTTTTTATTAGCAGAAACAAGAGATAACAAAATTGCACGTTTGCTTTATAGTTATAAATACTTACTTGAGTGCTTTTATTAGGCACTTCTTTAAAAATAAACATAGTAAAAGGAAAAAAAAAGGATAAAATAAGTAGTTTTGTTCAGAACTTTTCGTACGAAACAATTTTTAACCATATCATAGTAAAAATTAATCTATTGAAAAAATTCACTTGGATGATGCGGATATTTTAAATTTTCCGGGTGCCGGATTGTTATTTTTATTTATTAATTATTATTATTATTTTATATGGGCCGGACCGAGCTGATCCCCCCCCCCCTATAGATCGGACTGCTTCACTCAAGTAAAAACATCTACTCGCTAATGTTAATCCTATGGATTTTTTTTTTTTTTTTTTTTTTTTTTCAAATGCGTTTGCATTTCAATATGCTTAAATGATTTCTTTGTATTTTATATCTGAGATGTTGATCCCTAAGAAGACACCTTTTCGATTTCGTTTACAGATGTTTTTAGTGGTATACTTTGACTTTTAGAACCAGTTTCGAAAGTGAAAGTATACTAATAAAAAAACCTGTAAACAAAATCGAAAAAGTAAAGACTCTTTGTGGAGATTGACTTCCGTTATCCAAAGCAAAAAATATCATTTAAAAATAATGGAATGAGAATGACACTTTTTTTTTCTTTGAGATTAACATTAGTTAGCCGATGTTTGCACGTGGGTGAAATAGCCCTTAAAGTTGCCAAGTTAACATCGACTCGTGTAGCACATTTAAACTTATTCTTGCAAAGTCATATGCATTGAAAATTGTTTATATTCTATTGGCTTCTTTTAAATGTTTATCACGGAAGTCGGCCTTTTATTATTTTTTTATTATTCGCCAGGCCCGTTTTTGTTGTTTATCACCTGAATTAACTCATTTGGGGGAAAAAAAACTTGCTGATTCGACCGGTTTCAAAGTTTGGATTATTTTTGCCGGATAAAAAAAGAGTGAGTTATTGAAAAAAATAAAGAAAAATCTTGCTCTCTAAAGTTTTTACTATGTATAGGAAGTCTATTTCAAAAGAGTTCTATACCGGGATTTGAGCTCTCTTTGGGCAGTTTTATTTTCTAACTGGAAGGAGGATCATTAGAAGAAAAAAATGTGACAGCTGTACATTCCAATATCCTACAGGTAAAATCATTAATAGATGAGGGGAAAATATAATAATTTTTAACATGAGAACCGGTGAGACCAACATTATTTTTGAATAATGTTGATTGTTTAAAAATAAACAACTAACGCATCACAGACACCTGCGGTTGAGAGACGTTTTCAAATGTTTTGATACCAATTTGAGAGCATATAATTGTTGATTAAACGAAAAAAAAGTGTCAAAATCATTTGACAAAATAAATAAAAAAAAAAAAAAAAAAAAAATCATCGTACCCGCCGCCCCGGCGTAAGAGCCGCACCTACAATATTTTATACTTTTAAACTCGTATGCGCCGCGGCTCATACGCCCGAAAATACTTGGAGGTCATGGGGTTCATCATTCATAGGGGGAGGAGGAATGGGGGGTTAATATCCCATTCTTAATTTAGATAAATGGGTTTTTCATGCTAAATTTTCAAATTTTGCATATAGGATCATTCTGATGTGGTACTTCCCTGAATACTTTTGGGTGTTCATTGGTTATAATGGGGGTGGAATACCCCCCCCCCCTTTATTTTGGGTAAATGGTTTTTTTATGCAGAATTTACTGGTTAACTTCAAATTTTAGATGTAGGATCATTCTGATGAAAAGCCTCCATGATTAGTTTTGGGTGTTCATTGATTGAGTATAAAGGGAGAAGGGGAATAGGGGGTAACCCTCCCTCCTTAATTTAGGTAAATGAGTTTTTTATGCAGAATTTATCTAATTAATTTCAAATTTTAGGTATAGGATCATTCTGATGACAATTCTCCATGACTAATTTTGGGTGTTCATTGGTTAAGTATAAAGAGGCAGGAGGATGGGGAGTAACCCCCTTAATGTTGATAAATGGGTTTTTTATGCAGAATTTACTGATAAGCTTCAAATTTTGGATATAGGTTCATTCTGATACGGCGCTTCCCTGATTTGTTTTAGGATTCATTGGTAAAGTATAAAAAAGGGGATCTGGGGGCTACCACTCTTAAATTAGGTAAATGGATTTTTCATGCAGAATTAACGGATTTGTTTCAATTTTTGGATATAAGTTCATATTGATAAGACATTTATCTGATTAGTTTTGGGGTTCTTTTGTTTATAAAGGGGGAAATGGGTGATTTCTCCCCCATTTAAATTAAGTGAATGTGTTTTTATGCAGAACTGTCTGATTTGCTTTAAATTGTGAATATGGGTTCTTTCTAATAAGGCAAATCCCTGAAATTTTTGGGGATATAATGTTTAAGTATAAGGAGAAGAATGGAAAATAGCCCCTCTTAAATCAAATAAATGAGGTTTTATGCAGAATTATCCGATTTGCTTCAAATTTTGGATATAGGTACTTTATGATAAATTGTATCCTTGATTAGTTTTGGAGATTCAATCATTAACTCAGAATTCAATAAAGTTTTACACAATAATATTTTGTAATAATTATAGAAGACTATATAAAATATTTGATATTTACTTTTATTAAAATAATGAGTAACTGCATTTAACATAAAATTGTTAGCATTACATAAAATGTATAATTATTAAACAAATAATCTCTAATTATTATATATATAATATGCATTTCTATGTTTTAATACTAAAATAACAATTTATAATTTAGTATTCATACAATAGGAAAAGAGGCAGGATGCTAGTTCCAAAAAAGGGGCATTATTTCATAAGGAAATATATTAGTAATGTGTTTAGTAACAAACTATAAGAAAAAAAAGGGACAGGATTTTTTAATGATAAATAAAAAAGAAAATCATTAGTTTTAAGAGCTTTATAAGTTACAAATTAAAAAATAAAATTAAAGAACATGTTTTAATAATATTGATTTATATTATTTTTTTAATAAAGCTCTAACATTTTTCTGGCACATGTATTTAAAAAAAAAATTGCACTGTTGAAAAGTTTTTTTACAAAAAATTTCTGGTTACAACTACAGGTAAATTTCACTATTTTTTTAAAAAGCAGGATGCATTTTGTGACTTTCAAAAGGGGCAAGATGGAGCACGATTAAAAAAAATGACCTAGAAGAAACAATAAAAAATGAATGTAATTTCATTAGTTATTAGCAATTAGCACAAATAACAAAACTAACAAATATTATTGATAGCTCATTTTGCATTTGTACTAAGAAAAATTGCTGTTAATCACCTAAATCTTGACTTATGTAAAAGCTTAACTTACATTATGCCAAGAGAATAAATATATGATTAGCCATTTATATCCTCAAAATGTTTAACAGCATTACTAACTGCAGATCTCTTGCTGTCTTAGCATTTTAATGCCAATCAGTTCTTTTCTCTTATACATTCCTTTATAACAGCTGTTGAGCAGTTGTTATTCTTCCATTCTTCTTTAGCCCAAATTTTGGTATAAGTTTATTAATGCAAAAGTAGAATGAGGAAATAAAGATTGTTTATTTTCTCTCTTATTTTACAGAAAATTATGCTTGCCACCAGAGGTACAAAAATCGAGGCACCAGCGATCAATTTCTCACCGGTAAATTTTATGAGTTTTCTTCCCTTAAATTTTATTAGCATTCTTACAGAAAATTTAGACAAAAAATAATAAGAAAATTTTAGTGGTGAGACTGGCTGCTGGTGCCTAGATTTTTTCACCCCTGCTTGCCATGCCCTTTATATATATATATATATATATAGAAAAATGAATAATTTGTTTACTTAAAGGAAATTATGGTATTGCAAACTACATTAGATTTAGTAGTCTTAGATATAATTTTTAAGTGAAATGCTTTTTTTCGTATTTACAATCTTAGTGTTTTATTATTTTACAATTTTCATTAAATTTAGAAACAACTTTTTAATTTTTCTTCTTTTTCATTTATTCATAAGGCAAATGGCTGTAGAAATGCTCTAAAATATATTAATCTTAGATATTAATAATTTATGTCATTTTAAACATTTAGAAGATTTTTTATTTTAATCAATGATTTTTTAAAAAATCAGTTGATTGAAATCACAATTTAAATCAACTGATTAAAATTGTTGGCACCTTATTTTAAAAGGAAGATAAAAGTGTTATTTTATTTATATTTTGATCTCATAATGTAAACTGCATTATCAACATATCATTATTGAAGTTCTTATTACTATATTTCAATATAGTAGTAATGTTAGAGTGTCTTGTGTCCTCTAACAAATGTACATTGAGCTTCTAGTATACTCTTTTACTTATCATTCAGTTACCTTTTTGCATTAAAATGTGTTTTAAAAGCTGATGTAAAATTTCTTTTTAATTCCAAGTTGAACAAATTGATTTATGTGTTTATATTTATTTCAGTTTCTATAGTTCATTATTTGAAAGTCAATTTCACCAGTGTTTAGAATTTCCTGCTCAAACCAGATACATCATTGCCTTTCCTTTGATATGTGGACATTTTATGAACTGTACACATGAGTTATGTCCTGAAGAAGTAAGTACCTATTTTTTTTCTTTTGCTTATATTTTTCATATTTTAGAACTTGTTATGTAGATTTACTTTGCTAAATTGTATTCATTTTTATGTTTAGAGAATTCATATAGGTGATAGGAGCTTGACAATGGTTAATGCATTTCTAGATGAAATGTCAAAAGAAGCTAAAGATATTATTACTACAATATGTGATGAAATGTGTATATTAAGTGATAAGGTAAATTATATGTCTTTTAATTGTTTAAGTAACTTTGTAAATTTGTGCCTATTTCTAACACTGTTTCTTTACACTAATGTTCTTCAATTAGCTTCTGCCAAAACATTGTGCACCTCTCATTGCTCAAGTTGTGAATAAAAAGCGACGTGATAAAAAAAGTAAAATTATAACAGAACCTGGCAAACCAGGATTAGAAAGCTACCGAAAGACAAGGGAAGAACTTACTACGTATGTTGATTTTCTCTTATAATTTATTGATAGATAAAATATATACATAGATAACATTTTATTACATATGAAAAAATTAACAACTTTTTGTTATTATTTTAATGCAGCCAGAACTCTTAAAAATAAGTGAGATTGGGAAATGTTATTCCTTAGTAGGCTTGATCCCTGATAATTGTTTTTGATATCTGTAGTAGCTTTTTTTTAATTTAAGACTAGCAATGTAAATAGTTATCATCAGTCAGTAATGCCAATTGTGATTTTAACAGCTGTTCATTGGTTACTTTAGTACAATAAAAAGTTTGTTTGAACTTTCAAATTCTGTTTTGATATATACTGCATATTCTAGCATATTGTGTGCACATTTGAAAGAAGAATGGATCAAAATTTACAAGTGCATGTTACAACACTGAATATCAAAATAAACATTTCTTGAGATTTTTATTTTAATAAACATGAAAGAAGATGCGATTAATTGAATGAACCATTGTCTAAAGTCTTTTTGATGATTCAGTTACACACATATGCTTGGCTGTATCAAATGCCTTCATTTTGTATTTGTTCAATTTCACTTTTTCTTTGTATAAGCGCACTTTTTAGTATTCTTTACTGTATTATCATGCTACAAATCTCATGGTTCCTTGGGACGTAATCTGGCAAATATGCCTAAAAATAGAAAAAATAGTCTCAAATCTTGTGTGTGCATTACATGCCCGAATGCATTGTATGCTGGAATATACAGTAAATAAACTTGCAATTTAGCAAATAATTGAAAGTTAGTTTATTATGGTAGACAACACTAAGTTTGTTAAATAAGAGCTTTGATTTTTATTTATTTTTTAATATGTTATAAGAATCACTCAGGTAGATTTGGTTCCTTGCATAGTAAGGAAGATTTGTTTTCGAAATAAAGCCACTCTTTAATATTTTATTGTTGTTTTACCACTGGTCATAAATTGTGTAATTCCCAAAAACCATAAGAAAATCCTGTTTAGGATTGCTGCTTAGGATTGTACCAAAACAAGTTCATCCGTAAAAGAGTTTGCTCATGGATTGATAAATGGAATAAGAGGAAATTGACAAGATAAAATAATCTCTCACTTCTCTAAATTGAAGTCAACTGATCAGTTATCCTGGCAACAGGAGCAATCTGAGACTTGTTTTTAATGTTTTTCATATGAGAGCCCCACAAAGATACTGGCTGTAAAAAAAGAACTACTTCCTTACGAGAGATTAATTAGAGCTTAAGTTAAATTAAGTGGCTGATAATTTAGCTTCTTTAGACAATAGATTATTGTAAATTTAAAGGGGGTAGTAACGGATTATTTCTGTGAAGTAGCAAGGTAATAAAATGAAAAAGAAAATTAGAAAATGTATACATCAATTTTAAAATTTAATTGCGAATCTATACATCAATGTACAATAACACTATTTTCCTTTGAAGCTTAGAAAGTTTTGCTGATATTCTAGATTCTAGATTAACTGTTGTAGTTATTTCTGATTAATTATAGATTAACTGTTATAGTTATTATTGATCAATGAGGAATTTGCACACATCGGGAAATCAATCAGATGCATGTTTTACTGATAATTGCAGACTCATACATTCTAAAAATTTCATCAAAAATGTAAAAAAATGAATCATTTGTTTTTAAATTAAGCTTAAAGTTAACAGAAAAGCGTGGGACTAGAAAATGCTGTGTGATTGGCTGTGACATCATAGTTCACGATAGCCCAGTGTTTACATTTTGTTAGCAGGCCAAACGGAGCAAGCAAGCCATTTTGTGTTTCTATAAGCCTGTGTTTTGCAAGCATTTAAAATTTTTCTTAAATCCAAATTTATTTATTCTTTGATATTTATTAGATTTCATCAATCTACCATATTAATGGAAATAAAATAGAAATATTTGCAGTATTAAAGAAAAGTTTCGATTTAAAAAAAAAAATCAGTTACATTAGTCTGTTTCTTCTTAACAAACTAAAAACATAAATTCTCCTTGTAAAATATTAGTTAAACATTTTCAATGTTACAGTTCGGAAAAATTACACATACATAACAATAATAAGAAAAGCAAGTGTCTTAAATCTGCACCAATGCCATGTGCATGTTTGAGAGGACCTATCATATTTTTTAAAATACAAAATTTTTTGTTATGGTGCATAAATTGCTTTAAAACATTCAATTCTCATGAAACAAACAACATTCTTTCTTTCTTTTGGTTATATTTATTTCTTATCTGTTTTAAAACAACCTGTGTGGCAAATTCCTACTAGAAAGGTTACTGTTTGGAAAAATTAGTTGTCAAGAAAGAAACATTTAATTTCTAGCAACCCTGATTTCTAAGTATAGCTTCGTACTTCCTTTTTTTTATATATGCACTGAATATTGAACTCAAAAATATATATTATTTTTTTTCCTGGTCTAATTTCCGTATTTCTTGGCAATTGAAATTTTAAAGCAAACTCAAATTTAAATCTACACTTATATGCAAAATAGCCTGGCTTCAGGGTCAGATAAGCTTGAATATAACATCAAAAAATATTTAAATAAACTTTTCTACCAAATATTGAACCAACTTCAAAAACTACTGCAAAGTAAAAAATAATTTTTTTTACATAATAGTATTAAGAAATTTAATTGAGCATAGTATTTACCATGCGTATTATTATATTTATGTGTACATTGAGTTTTTGAAGTCTGTGCCAGTCAAGCCAAGTTACATGTAATTTTCCAATAATCACGCACTCAAGTATCTACCAAATTTTCCTACTATTTAATATTTAGTTAAAAAAATTATCTTTATTCTTTTACGATTGGCATTGGATAATTAATTTTAATTTTGAACTTGGCTTGGCTGGCATTGACTTCAAAGAATCAAATTAATGTACATAAATATAATAATATGCATGGTAAATACTATGCTCTCAATTAAATTTCTTAATACTATTATGTAAAAAGGTTATTTTTCACTTTGCAGTAGTTTTTGAAGTCGGTTCAATTTTTGGTAGAAAAGTTTTTTTCTCTTTTTAGTTAAAAGCTAACGATTTTTTGAAGTCGGTTAGTAAAAATTATAATATGGGAAAAATCATTGTAAATTATACAGGTATGTCTGGAGTGGGGTTTGAACCCAGTTCTCTTTCAAGAACCAGAAGTCAAATCTGCTGTCTTACACCGCTCGGCAACCCTGACTGCACTACATTCGGCGAGCTTAATCATCGTCCATGTTATTTTTAAATTTGCGAGAAATCACTAATTTTATTAATTTTTTCTTGATTACTAAAAAGTACTGAACCAATTTTGATGAAATGGAAGTGGTACCAATTCGAGAATAACCTCTTTTATTTAACACAAAAACCAAATTAATCGGTTGGATAGATTCGGAGTAATCAGTGAACATACATAAAAAATACGCATGTGACGAACTGATAACATCATTTTCCTTTTTTGAATGTGGTTAATAAAACTTATAATACGAAAAAAAGTATTGTAAATTATACACTTATGTAAGGAGGTTCGAACCCATGCTTTATTTAAAAAACCAGAAATTAAATCTGGCGACTTACACTGCTCGGCCATCTTGTCCGCACTCGATTCGGTCAGATTATTTAAGGTTCGTGTTACTTTTAATTTGCAAGAAATCCCTTATTTTTATTAGTTTTTGCCTAATTACTAAAAAAGTATGATGAAATGGAACTGGTACCAATAGGAGAGTAACCTTTTTCATTTAAAACAAAAACCAAATTAATCGGTTGGATAGTTTCGGAGTAATTGGTGAACATATATAAAAATATGCATACGCATCGAATTGATGACTTCCTGCTCCTTTTTTGAAGTCGATTAAAAATTATAATACGGAAAAGACTTTTGTGCACACCCATGTCAGGAATGGGGTTCAAACCCACAGTTCCTTTCGAGAACCAGAGTTTAAATGAGGGGCCTTAGACTGCTCGGCAATCCTGACTGCATTCCGTTTGACAAACTTATTCAACGTCCATGTTACTTATAATTTGCGAGAAATCACCAATTTTATTAGTTTTGCCTAATTACTAAAAAAGTACTTAACCAATTTCAATGAAATAGAATTGGCACCAATTCGAGAGTAACCTCTTACATTTAACAGAAATACTAATTTAATCAGTTGGATAGTTTCGGTATAATCGGTAAACATACATAAAAAACATATGCATCGAATTGATGATAACCTTCTCTCTTTTTTTTAAGTTGGTTAAAAAATTATAATAAGGAGAAAAATACTGTATAATATACACGTATGGCAGGAGTGGGGTTCGAACCCACACTCTTTTTCGAGAACCGGAGTTTAAACGAGGTGCCTTAGACTGCTCGGCTACCCTGAAAGCAATCTATCCAGCGAACTTATTCAACTTGATGTTACATTTCGCAAGTCTATTATTTTAGTACTCTTTCACTGATAAAGTATTGAGTTGATAAAAGATCTCTGATTGCTAACGGTTAAATACAAAATATTCTTAATAGCATAATTAGTCTTTAATTTGTAAAATATATATGTAAAAAAATTAACAGCGGAGTTCGAACCCACTCTCTCTTTCGAGAATCAGAGCTTAAATCAGGCTCTTTAGACCGCTCGGCCATTCTGACTGCACTCCATTTGGCGAACATATTCAGTGTGCATGTCACTATTAATTTGTGAGAAATCACTAATATTTGCCTATTTACTAAAAAAACAATTTCGATGAAACGGAAGTGGTACCAATTCGAGAGCAAACTCTTTCATTTTAACACCGAAACCAAATTAATCGGTTGGATAGTTGCAGAGTAATCGGTGAACATACATAAAAAAAATTACACATCAAATTGACAACCTCCTCTCCTTTTCTGAAGTCGGTTAAAAATACGGCAAAGATTATTGTAAATTATACACTAGGGTGGTTCAAAGAAACTTTTTTCGAGATAAATACCAAGACACCCCCTACTTTTTTTGCATTTGCTCATAGTATTTCACTCCTAAAATTATAGCTGTTTACACGTATAGGAAGATGGTGCTCAACGACCCTTCATTTTGACACTTTTTGGTAATTTTACGCAATTTTATAGTTTTAGAATAACATGGGAATATATGTTTAAAATACACAATTTTTAAACAAAAACTGACTTTTTTAAGTTTTGATAATTCGTAGTAGATAATATAAAGTTTAATTTTAATATTTGGCAACAATTTTTACATTTAATGCATTTGGCAACATTGCAACACTTCTGTCATAAGAAGCCGTCAATTTCTAAGCAAGGGATATTGCAAAGTTCTATAAGCTACAAGCTATTTCTAATAAAAATAACAGAATAATGTGATGTTTTTATAGATCAGTGAGATAGACACAAAATGTGTTTGGCTAATGAAAGTAGAGAAATTATAAAAAAGAAGCAAGAGAATTCTTAAAAAGGAAAAAACAGGAAGAATGATAAAAAAGAAAAAATCACAGCTGTGGACACTTCATCCACAGCTGTTTATCTCGTGACTGATTCAGAAAACTCAGAGTCCACTTCTCAATTAGATGTTTATGATATTTTTTCCCAATAATAAAAAAAAACTTACTATACAATACACAATACTAAAACGAAACAAGATTTGTCTAAAACACGATCTGTGCACATCTCATGTTACCAGTGCTTTAGATTGTAACAAGACATCTGATTGTGAAGCTCTGCTTTTGATTGTTTCAATTATATCAGCTCTGGGGCATGATCCTTATACACTTCTTCTTTCTTCAAGAAGTACCATACAACGATCAGATAAAACCTTGTCAAGGAAAAAGAAAGAAAAAGCTATAAAAGAATATGTTGAGGCAGCAATTCATGATTTCAAACTAGATTATCCTCCATTGAAATGGCAAAATTTTATCTGAATGTTTTGAATTAAGAAATGTTAATCAGTTTTAGGAGCTTTTATAGAAAACCCTTGGTGTGCGCAAGTTTAGTAGTGTGGCTGAACAGCAGAAAATATAGTGAATTCTATTTTTAACCTATTACACAAGAGGGAGTAAACATTCAAAATGAATGCCTTGATACTATGAGTGTAAACACTGTTTATGTAAAAAGAACATGCATTCGTTTGAATAAAACAAATTGGTCATGAATTACTGTGGCTAGCCTACAGGTACCATGTCATGAACTTAATCTTGGCAAAGGTTTTTAGCTTGTGTCTTGGACTGTCCAGTTCTCCAGAAATTCCACTCTTCAACAGAATTAAGAATGTTTGGCAAGGCACTGAACAAACAAATTTGCAGGGATAGAATTGAAAGAATCCACTAAAGAATTTAAAGATTCAACTATTGCCTTTCTTTTACCTGTAGATCTATGGTCATCAGAGATGATTATAAAGATATGACTGAGTTGCTACCTGTTACTTTAGGAAATCCACCTGAGAAAATCAACTGGAGTGCACCAATTGCTATTCATCATGCTCGATGGATGACTAAACTCCTTTCACTTTCAATATCTTTTTCTTCTGGAATCAACCAGAAGATTTCCATGTAAGAGAGGGGGATGCAGCTCCAATGATTTGTGCAATTTAATGCTTCTCTCTTCAGCAAAGATTGAATAAAAACTCCACTTGCATATGAAGCTCTTGCAGTTGTCTTAAAATTATAAAAAGATCTTAGAAAATATGCTATTAATGATTCTCAGATTGGAGTAGGAGCAAAGAAAAGAAAAGTCTTATAAAGTCGAATGTGGTACGTTTCAGAATTGGTTGGTCTTGTTTTATTTTCAGACACAGTACCAAAAAAAGAAAAAGGCAAATATTATTACAGGAATGAACAACCATAAATGTTCATGAAATGTAAGACGACGATCAAAGTTATTGAAATAAGATTCAAACCTTGAAGATTTAGCAACAAAAAATAATGTTGTTGAAGTCTTTTCTCATTTAACCAGTAGTGACAATTTTCTACAACTTTCATCTGAAAAAAAGGAAGGATATTATCAATTGCAAAAATTGCAGAAACTAGGTAAAAGAACTAAGGGTGGTGATTGATACTGCTGAGGGAGGTGTACAGCTGATTCAAGAATTCAACAAATTTTTAACAGATGATGAGGATAGGCAGTGTCTTTTGCAAGTTATTGAAGAAAACAGGACTTTCACTACCAAGACAACAACAACAAAGGAAATCAATAGTTAATATTGTTTCAAAAATGTAAATATAAAAAACTAGCAATATGAACTATTTTGATAGGCTTTACTAATCATGTAAATATATAAATAAAAGATATTTTAAGAAATTGGCTTTTATTTCAACTTTTAATAAATTCAATTACAAATGCTTAAATATCGCCAAAAGTCAAAATTTGACAGTTCATTGAGCACCATCTTTTATTTGCAGTAGGAGATTAAAACTTTGCCAGAATAATAATATGGGCAGCTGTAAAAAAAATGAGGGGGTGTCCTGGTCTGTACGAGAAAGTTTATTTTTCTCCATAGGTTTGTGAACCACCCTATTATACACATATGTCAGGAGTGGGGTTCGAACACAGTCTCTTTCGAAAACGAGAGCTTAAATCATGTGCCTTAGACCGCTCAGCCGGTCTGTCTGCACTGCATTCAGCGAACTTATTCAACACTTTTAATTAGCGAAAAATCACTAATTTTATTAGTTTTTGCCTAATTACTAAAAAAGTAATGAACCAATTTCGATGAAACAGAAGTGGTACCAATTCAAGAGCAAGCTCTTTCATTTAACACCAAAACCAAATTAATCGATTGGATAGTTTCGGAGTAATCGGTGAACGTACATAAAAAAAAAAATACATAAGCGTTGAATTGATAACCTACTCTCCTTTTTGGAAGTCTGTTAAAAAAGGTTATTGTATACACGTATGTCAGGAGTGGGGTTCGAACCCACTCTCTCTAGAGCACCAGAGATTAAATCACGTGCTTTAGACCGCTCAGCCATCCTGACTGCACTCCATTCAGAGAACTTATTTAACACTTTTAAATAGCGAAAATCATTAATTTTATTAGTTTTTGCCTAATTACTAAAATAATATTGAACCAATTTCTATAAAACGGAAGTGGTACCAATTCAAGAGCAAGCTCTTTCATTTAACACCAAAACCAAATTAATCAGTTGGATAGTTTCGAAGTAATCGGTGAATATACATAAAAAAAAATACGCATTGAATTGATAACCTCCTCTCCTTTTTGGAAGTCGGTTAAAAATAGTCAGAAGTAAACAAAATCAGAGCACTAACATTGGGTGCAACATTGATTTTGGAATCCATTCTGCACAGACCGCAATCTTGATATGGAATTCTAAAAAACTCATCTGTGCAGTCTTCTCCCTGCACCGTTCCTACATATTTGTACATTTCAAAATAATTTTATGCAATAAAGAACAAAAGTAGCAGTAAAATTATCTTGGATTCCATTGTGTTATTCTATTTTTTCTGGTTGCAATGCATTTATAGAAGCATATTTATTTGTGCTGTTCAATTTTAGGTTATTGCTTATGGAAATTTGACAAAAGTTTACTGTTTAGTATTTTTAAATAGAAAAGTGACTGGCAGTTTAACAAAAGTGGACAGTTATAAAACTTCTACTGCTGACAAATGGCCAGTAATGAAATTTCTCAGTTTTGCTCTTTATTAAGGCTGTTTTCAGCTGCTTTGTTCAACAAGTGCAAAATATCTTGGCACATTTACAAATTAATTTTTTAATGGAAAGATATAAAATTGGAAAGCCTGACTGTGGAAGCAATTTGAATTGGACTATATTTTCCACTTTTTGATAAATGAAAAATACCTATTGAGTTATAAGTGATTTTAATCACATGACAAACACGCTTTTCACCCCTATTTAAGTGGTTATACTTCTTTCTAGCAGAAATGTAGTTCAAAACGCCCACTTTGACACTATTATCTAAAGGATCTATTGCGTTTGCAAAAAAAAAAAAAGAGGAAATGAGTGCGATTATATAGTTTCTGAACCACACCTGTTAGTTTCATATGCTTCCGAACAGAAATAAATTAGAACTTGTGTCATAAAGTTGCCTTTTTGGATTTAACAGCCTTCATGGGTTCAAATAACAAAATCCATGGAGGTGCAAGGTTTCAGATAAAATGTGTCAATAGTCTAAAAGCTGTGTGTGCAGTTTTTTTTTTTTTTTTGGTAAGGATGATCTTGAAAAAATATTTTTTCCTAATCAATAAAGCAGAATTTTTACTCATTTTTCAATAAAAAAGTATACTAGTTTCAGACATGATTACTGAAGTGACTTGTAACTGAACAATTTTTCATTTTTCATTAAATTATTTATTTAAATCTTGATTTATAAGTGATTGTTGTTTCATTAAAGAGGTTTTTTTCTTCTCCTGCCTTCTAGCATCTGGAAATTCGTTTATAAACATTAACTTAACTGTGTTTACCTCACCCCCTCCCCCAAAATAAATAAATAAAATAAAAATAAATAAATAAACGTGACATTCACCACCGTTTCTGTATAACTTCATTTTTTTTTAACGGAACATCATATACCCTCTGTTTCTTAAAAGAGCATTATATATATAAATATAATCTGTAGGGTATACCATCTGCCTTGAGTGTATGCTCTCTGCTTATAAAGTACACTTTTTTTTTTCGACTATACCACTGCATATAAAATTGCTTTATGGTCATTGTGGTAACAGATAAAGGAAAAACTCCAGATTTAGAATAATTAAATCATTGCATCTGTTTCAAATAAGAAATTTAGACAATATGTCTTAATTTGCATAACCTGCACTAATAATTAGACAAAATATAAAACTATTAACAAATATACATGGTTATAATGAGAGTAATGTCAGTCATAATAAATAATGCAAAATTATTCTGGACTTTTCTTAAAAAAATTAGGTTTACCCAGACCCAAATTGCAAGAATTGAGCTTAATCTGACACAGTTATAGTCAACTTGACCCATAACTAAAACAATGATGATTAAAATCATTTTTGTAAGACCCAATGACAGACTCTAGAATGCACCCAGTAGTTAAAATAAGTTAAATACAAAAAAACATATTAATAAAATATTACATTTGGAAAGAGGAAAGTCACAACCATTGAAAATGCAAAATAAATTATAGGAAGGGTCTCTCTTAATTGCTTCAATTGACTTCAGCAATCTTTATGATCAATTGGGAACTACAGTCCTTCACAATTCAGCAAATAACCTGAGCTGAAAATTTCTGCTTGAAATAAGACAGACTTCAAAGCAAACCTGAAATATTCAAACCCAAACCAAACTGAATCCAAAATATTCAAACTTGAACCATAGATGAAAGAAAATTAATCCATATTTTAATATAATTGTAAAAAAATAGTCTACAGTTATATCTCCACTATCGATTTTATGTTTGTTATGTAAAAATTATACTCATACATTTGATTAATTTGTAATACAATTATTCAATCGGTAAATGAATTATAACAGATGTAAATTTTCCAAGTGGGTGAAAAAAGTCCGGGCCAAAGGATGTATTGATTAAAGTTGCCAATGCTCTTCCAACTGAGCCATCACGGATGAATACTGGAGAATTAATTCACCCAACTAACCTCAATGATCACACAATTTAGTCTGATACTCTGGATCAGCTCAACAGAATAAACCGAAGATTAATGTATGGAACTGCAGAATACGCTGCATACAAAATTATATTAAATAAATTTATAACAAGATTATTCAATTGGTGAATGAATTATAACAGATGTAAATTTTCCAAGTGGGTGAAAAAAGTCGGGCCATGATTTGAACCAGGGATTATTGACTGAAGCCACCAATGCTTTTCAGTTTACATTGGTTGAACTGGTTTGAATCCTGGCCTGGACTTTTTTCACCCACTTGGAAAATTTACATCTGTTACATATACAATCATTAATTTTCAAATATATATATATATATATATTTTTTTTTATGGACATCATAATGAATGGTTAGTAGGCCACGGTGATAAGATACTTTTCTTAAACAACATACACTACCTGTCTCAACCTATGTTCAGGAAGCTTTCCTTATTTGGTAGCAGAATTACCCTAATGGTCGTTGTTTTGAAATTATGAATCATCTATAAGTAATTTTACTTTCTTAAATTTGAAATCTATATTTTTCTCATAAAAACACGTTTACATTCAAGGATGTATGTATAAATTGCATGTTAATAAAATACCAAAAACTAGTATCTAAAACAGTATTAATGGTAAGTTTGATCAAAAGTTCTTTTGTAAAGGGTTTCAGATTGAGTTTTAACTTATCTGCAAATAAATATTCCTCTTAAATTTTCACTTGACCTTTTTAACAGATGAAAATGTTAGAAATGTTACATATGATGGCTAAGAAAAATTTCAAATTCCATGCATTGAGATAAAGTAAGGAAAATATGTTGCAATTTTTTTTACTAATAATGAAAATATACATGACAGATAGTGTAAAACTCACTATTTTTAGGTTAATTGTTCACTGCTAAAGATAAAAGATAATAGCTTTTAAATATTTCACAGACAGTTACACTCCTATCTATGTTTTAATATTATAACATAACCTTTACTTATTTTCCAGAGTTTACCAAAGTTACTTAACTGGTAAAAAACTTCAATGAGCAAAATATGCTGGAAAATCATTATATCATACCTGCATTACATTGCCCAGAAATATTTTGATACTTAGATTCTCAAAATGCAAATAAACACTTTTACAAAAGCTTACATTTTAGTAAAATAATGGACATTATCCTAAAATGCAGCATTGTCTGGGTAAATTCGTGTATTTTAATAAAAGAATACTTAAATATTGTGCTAGGTTATCAAAGTTCATTAAAAGAATGCATTGCATAAAATAAAAACACTTATAGCAAAAGCAACTGAAGCAAAAGTCAAAAACATTTCTTCACTATGTTTTGCCTTTATGTTCTCTGATATTTCACTAGTTAGCTGTACCTTCTATGTTTTAGAAAAAACTTTTTATTACAATGTCTATGAAAGATGATAATACTGCTGCCACTTTAAACTAACAACACAAACATGTCAGCCACTCAGCAACAACTGTGTGATTTGCATAAGTCTGCAAAAAATATTTAATGCATAATTAACTTTTAATTGAGTTCAAATTGAAAGCAGTTGCTAAATATCTAAAATAGCTAAATAATGTAAATAAAGTACTTTTTTAATTTAAGTAAATTAAACATGAGTTATAAAAGTTAAGTTTGAAAAACTTGATTTGCAATCTCAAATGGCCAGAATGCCCATGTAAAAGCTTCTTCACCTGAGCAAATCAACCAATACTTAAAAACAATTAAACATGATACAGATAAGCTGAAAGCAAGATAAAATTACTCTTATTATAAAAGAAAATTTAGATAAAATGGTAGTCAAAATCATTCAAAAATTTAGTCAAAATCATTAGAGCTATTTTTAAGATAAAATTAGCTTGACCCTGACCTGTAGTGACTCACTAATTGACTTCAACATGTGTCTTATCCCAATGGTCTTCTCATAATCCAAAACTGTAAGTTACAAAATTTAGTCAAAATCTTTTGAATTGATTTTAAGAAAAAATTAACTTGACCCTGACCCATAGTAACCCAAAAATATAACCAAGTGACCCTGAATGAAATTTTCTTGAACATGTAACCTATTCCCACGATCTTATAGTAACCTAATACAGTAGAATTAAAAAGTTACTCAAAATAATTAGAGCTGTCTTTTAGATAAATTTAGCTTGACCCAAAATGAAACGCTAATTAAATTATCTTGAACATTTAACTTATCTCACTGCTTTTCTCATAATTAAAAATGATAGAATACAAAATTTAGTCATCATTATAACAATTTTTTAGATAAAATTAACTTGATCCATAGTGACACAAAAATGACTCACTATTGAAATTTCTCAAACATGTGTGACTTAGCCCAATAATCTTCTTATGTCTAAAAATGGTTGGGTGCAAAATTTAATCATTGCTTCTGCCATTTTTTATAATTGATTAGCTTCATCTATAATAACCCAATTTTTGATCAGATTTTCTTGAACATATGACTGCCCAATGGTCTTCTCGTACATAAAAATGATGAGATACAAAATTTAGTCAAAATTAGAGCCATTTTTAAGATAAGATTTACTCATATTATAATGAGAAGAAAAAGTACATTTGTTATGTATAAATATAAAACATCTATTAAAAATAAAAGAAATGATTAAATGTGATGCAGATAAGCTGTAAACAAGGCAAAATCATGCTTATGTTATAAAAAAATTCTCAGATAAATTTTTCTTGACCTTAATCTATAGTGATCCAAAATGGGCAGTTGGCTATAAAATTTTTTAGAAAATGTGGCCTAGCCCAATGGTCTTCTAGTAATCAGTAAAATTGGTAAAATACAAAATCATTAGAGCTATATTTTGGAAAATTAGTTTACCCCATATCTGTAGTGATCCAAAATAAAATATTTTGAACATTTGATGCAGCCAAATGGTCTTCTAATACATCAAAATGGCATTCAAAAATTTAGTCAAAATCCTTAGAGCCATTTTTAAGGTAAAATTAGCTTGACCCTGACCTGTAATGATCCACTAATTGAATTTTCTCAAACATGTGGCATATTCCAAAGGTCTTCTCATAATCCAAAATTAAAGGCACTGAAAATTCATGAACATCACTTTATGTTAGCATGCACTTACTTTTTGTGACTTACGCTTCAATAAAACAGACACAATGCGAGCCAAAGCCCACAATGCCAAAACAGAACAATATCAAATACCTCTGGTCTGTCTTTTCCATACTATCCAAAACTAAATTATTATCGTTACTACAGGTTTGTAACGCTTCTTTATTTTAAGTTTTGTTTAACTATGCATAAAATACCTACAATGCAATTATTATTATTATTTTCCTTTTCTCAGGAAAATCAGAAGCTTTGAGGAATCAGTAAATTTCCTATAGTATTTAAATGAAAAAAAAAAGTCCTTATGACATTAAAAAGCAAAATAATTTTCACTATTACAATGTAAAATTGAAAAGTTCTACTATAGGTGCCTGGAATTTCTGAAGTTTCTCCAGAAATGTAGGATAATATAGGGTCATATGATTAATAAAGTAGAAAATACAAAAATTGACATTTAAAAAAGAAAATTTCTATGGAATTTCTGTTTTTGTTTCAATACAAGCTATGAAGTTTCTCAATCCATTGTGGGATTTTTCTGCAAATATATATTTTCATATTTTTCTAAATTCTCTGAATAGCAGGCCTCCCAAAATCAGTATTTTGCAATTAACAGGTGCAAGTAAAAAAATTCCTAGCCAAAAGATAGATTTGAAACAATTCTTAGATTTTTCAAAAGTGTGATGCCTACTGGCTATTAAAATCAACTTCATAAGTTGGTTATGGCAAAAATAGCAAATTTTCCCACTTGGTCCAGGAGAAAAAAAAAATCATCAATCTATTTCTGAAAAAATAATCACAAATCTTGTAAATTAGATGAAGAAAAAAAAACACAAATTTTTTAGTTGCTCACAGAAAAAACTGAAAATTTCGCCAGTTGCTTGAATAAATCATGGATTCAATCAATATATAAGAAAAATTGGGAATTTTGTCAATTTTTCACAGAAGTAAAGAAAACTTTCATTAAAAAAATTACAGATTTGATCAATGTATCTTAGAAAAAAGTACTAATTTCATCAATTGGTTATTAAAAATAATTGCAAATTTTTCAAGTCTGTCATTAAAAAGTATTGTAAAATTCATCATTCAGGCATTGATAAAAATTGCTAATTTTGTCAATTGGTCACAGAAAAAAAAATTGGTTATTAATTGCAAAAAAAAGATTACTAATTTTTCAGTTTTTTATGGAAAAAAGATTTGGAAACTTTGTCAATGAGTTGCAAAACATTTGCATATTTTTTTAATTATTTGCAAAAAAAAAAAAAAAAATTACAAATTTGTTAATTTTTTGTTGATAAAAATACAAATTTAGACAGTCACTTGCAGCAAAAATCATAAATTTCTTTAATGTATCATTGGAATTAATTACATATTAGTCAATCAATGAATCACAAAATTTCACACAATTATGTTAATCACGAATTTTTCACTCTATACTGACCAGAAATTTTTAATCCTTTTTTTAAAATTTATTTCTAACTATCATTTATATTCAAGTTTTCAATTATGTTTGTGTTCATAAGGGCAAATGTTGTATGGAATAAGGATTCAAAAACTATTTTGAAAAATATATTAAAAAGTATAGCTTGAAGAAAATAGTGCAACTTCTGAAATGTTGATGTAGTAGACTTCCTCAAATCCGTAACCTTAAAATCTGCACATCATCACATTTGTAAATAATAAAAATTTCCGTTCAGATGTTGGGCAAAATTACCAAATTTTTCAGTTTTATATTATTCCGTATGTATTTTAATGTGTAATTCTTGATAATATTCCTGAGCCTGTGGTTTTTCATGAAAAAAAAAATACAAATTTTATTTCTTGGGGAAAAAAAAAAAAAAAAAAGATATTGCTGAGAATGACAATCTTTTTACCAAATTATTTTGATGTGCATTAATCGAGTACCTTTATAAGAGAAGTTTCATTGAATAATTCAAAGAAAATACAGTCAAACCTTGTTAACATGAACACGCTTAACGTGAATTACTTTTAACATTAATTGTTTCCATACTCCCCTACAGAAAGGAATATAAAAATTTGATACTGATAACATGAACACGCTTAACGTGAATTACTTTTAACATTAATTGTTTCCATACTCCCCTACAGAAAGGAATATAAAAATTTCATACTGATAACATGAATTACTCTTATCATGAACAAAATTTTGATTCTCCTTGAGGTTCATGTTGATGAGGTTCAACTGTATATTTCATGTTTATTACACATATTTAATTATACATTATTATTTACTTGACCTTTGCTTTTATAATTTAGTAATTTTTTAAGTTATCTTACTTTTCGTCATTATTTTAATATTTTACTATACTACAAACATTCATTCTAATTTTGATTGCATTACTTCACATTACTTTTTAAAAATATAAATGAAGCAATGACCAAAAATCTGCAAAATTCTAAAATGTGTGCAACTTCTGGTCCCAAGCTTTGCAGATTTGAGGGAGTCTGCTGTATTTGACTCCTGAAGAGTGTTGAAAATGTCTAAAAGCTAAATCTTTACAATGTTTGCATCTGTGTGCATGTGAAGCTCTCAATTGAATCACATATTTAAGTAATGCATTGCAGAGTGTTATTAAATTAGCTTTACTGCATCAGTTTAAATTTAGATTATTGGATTTGCATTTAATCATATAGTATTGGGCTGAAACTGGGATTATGGAATTTCATGGAAGTCTAAACAGACAAAGCTGGTTGGTAATGTTATCATTAAAATAATATTTTGCTTTACATTCATTTAAAGTCCAGTCCTACAGATGACTGCTGGTGAATGTCTTTTTTAGGAGAATCTGGACCATACTTTCATAACTTGTTTTTTAAAAAAAAAACTGACTTATGTAAAATTAAATATCTCAATTACTTGTTTTCTTATATATTAACATAGAAATGATATGACATATTTACACATAGATTAAAATATCTTTAAATGAAAAATAAAATATTTTTTAATGTAGATGTATTATTAAATATATTTAACTTCACTTATATGCAGTAGACAATATTTATAATATAATTCCGTATAATGAAATTCTTTGTATGTTACATTTATTTAAACAATGAATTTTACATTTGAGAAGTGCGTGCAATCTACATTGTAGAAATATTACTACCATCTGAAAGACTGATTCAGATATTATTTCATCTTAATCTTTTTAATTCAGAGTTTATTGAAAATATTGTTTTTATTAAATTTAAAGATTCTAGAAATAGCTGATATGATTTTGTCCTCAGGAGTAGTTGCATTGTGTTTGTAAGCAGTGGTGGAATTCAGTTGGTTCTCACCGGTTTAGTAGAACCAATTGTTAATTTGCATTGAGTTCAGCAAACGGTTGTTAAATGAGATTCACACTTACATTAATTTACATTCTTTAAATGTTTATCTGCAAAACAGCGTTTTCTAAGCATAACACTGTGAACATATTCTGATTTGTACATTTGACATTAATTTATTTCTGAAAAGACTTGACTATATCTGAAATTCTTTCTATAATAAATATTTTTAATATTTGTTTGCAACTATGATCATGACATGAGTTAATTTTTAATTTTAAATTTCTGTTATTTTTGTATTATCCATAGGGTATTATACTTCTTTGATGTATTTTATTTTTTTTTAATTTTTATTTATTTATTTTTTTACCAAAAACATGTTCAGGGATTCTTGATTGCTGCATATTTGTTAATAAATTAAAGCCTTTTATAGGGATACATATCTCAGAATATTTATTTCACTCTACAAAAAGATAAAATATTTTAACAATATTCTCAAAATATTAGAAAGTCTTTCATAATCTATGTGTGAGGCCTAATTTATTTTCATATTTATGTGTCAAAAGTCATCTAGGAGCAAAATGGTTGTTAAATTATGTGAATTCCACCCTATTTATAAGGTAATTTAAAATGGTGTGGTATATATATTATGCAAAAATTTATAACTTGCATAGTTTATAATCCCAAGGAATGCAATATAAATGCCTTCTTTTGTATGTTGATATGTTCCAGACATATTTTGTCATAACATAAATATTAATGATGTGTGAAATGATCTATATACTGCAAAACCTTGTATTTTTAAATTTGTGTTAAAAAGATCTTGCACCACTGTATATATATTTCCCTCTGTCAGAGTTCTAAAAATTTTTTAACATGATTTCCTCAGAGATCCAATCATAAAAGTAATTTGGTTTCTCTGGTCAGTTCAATGTGACTCCTGAATTTGATATTTTAATCAGCTGTCTTTTTCCTTCTTTTTTCTTAGAATGGATAAATTGCATATGGCTTTAACTGAACTATGTTATGCAATTAATTATTCAAGTTCGGTAAATGTTTGGGAGCATACTTTTGCGCCAAGAGAATATTTGACTCAGCACTTGGAAAGTAGATTTAACAAGTATGTTAATTTCATATTGGTTTTAAGAACAAATTGAATGACATTTATTTCTTGTATTTATTATCTTCATGTTACATTATTTTAGATCATTAGTGAAAATGTGCATGTTTAATGCTGAAAATAATGAAATAGCTAAGCCTTCTGAGTTACTCACTAGTGTTCGGTCTTTCATGAGTGTCCTACAATCTATTGAAAATTATGGTGAGATATTTTTTTTAATGTTCTTTGCTTTACTATAAATTATATTGACACATTATATTGCATAATTTATTAACATTTCATGCTTTTACAGTTCATTTAGATATAACCAGAGTTTTTAACAATGTTCTTCTACAACAAACACAACCACAAGACAGTCATGGTGATAAAACTGTAACTTCTTTATATACAAATTGGTAGGTATATTATTTTAATTAAGATTTTAATAATATATATATACATGCTATACAAATAAATTTAAATACAGTTGCTTAAAATACATATTTATGATTGAGGAAAACTTGACATAAGTTCTTTTTTTCTGCTTATTTATTTATTGTATTTTCAATCATAAACACCTGCAAATATTTGCATTTTTATTATGTTATTTTCTTAAGAATGAGTTTGTATCCAATTTCATATTAGATTCTGCATAAATTTTATTATTATTATTATTATTATTTATTTATTTTGTCTAAAAGGATATGTAAAATATTTGTCCTTTAGCATTTGATGGTATACATGAAACAAAGTTTCTATTTATGTCAATGTTTCTTCCCATTATTGCAGGCATGTGCCGGTAAGATATTTCCTGCCCTTGTTAATATTGATGAGTATGCTGGACATAAAATTAGTAAACTCCTAAAGAAAATCTCTAATGCAGTATAACACTTACTGTTTGTTGCATGGATAAATGTCTGGATTTTTCAAGTAATGAAACTTACAAATTTCTAAGTCAATGATAAACACCACTTGCTCATGAGCAGATCACACAATGGCAGCAAATTTCAGGGATGCTGATGTTAGTGGTGTAGCTGGTGTTCCAAATAAGTTCTTTGGATTTTCTGAGGAGATAAAATCAGGTCTTGCTGTAGGTCACTCGAGGTTCTATGGAATCTGAGTATTTATCAAACTACTCATGTATGTATTCAGCCCTTAACCAAAGCGAGTGTCATATTAAAAGTGAGGTGCATCAATGATATATTAAGATATCGAATTAAAAATGGCACCGCCAAGAATATTCATATAATCACCAATGTAAATTGTCAGCTCAGTCAGTGACCAAAGTCATTATCATCCAAAATAATCAGAGAGAACCACCTTCAATTGTAGCACAATTTAATATGCTGCTGCAATTGTTTCTTTTGAGTTAACCTTCTCTATATAGTCATTGTATTCTTCATCGTCAGTATCCTTCATGATTTTCATTCAGAAGTTCTTTCAGGTTTGTAAAAAATTTCCAGTGACAAGACCTGATACTTGTTTGTATTCTTATTAGGCTAACTTCCACCAACAGTTTCGATACTGTACTTCATGACCACCAGGCATTATACCATTCTTCCTAGATACATTGAATTGTCTGCTTCAATATAAGAGCATTCAATCTCACTCACTGTGTGATCTTTGGCTCCCCCAAGCTTAATAACACTTTTTGTCCCTTGCCGTTCCTGTATTTATCCTTCTTAATGCATTTATTTTTCTCCTTTCTTCTGAACAACTTATCCACTTCTCATTATTCATATGGTCACAAAGCAGCAGTCCAAGCACTACTTAGCTCATGATACTTTGTCATCTCTATTAGTATAATGAAACCATTGTGCTTCCACTTAAAGGTGGTTAATTTTTTGTCTGGTGTGCTTAGAATTTGGGAAATGTTTTACACGATATTCATATGCATTATTCTGGATGAAAACTACTAATAACACTTATTATAACCTACATACTTTGTAGAGAAAGTTGTTGTTCAGAAATTTATTATAGTTGCTTAATTTATGTAAAAGAATGAATAATTTTATTACTTAAAGGAAATTATGATATTGCAAATTAGATTTAAATATAATTTTGAAATAACACTTTTTTTTTACACCTTTACAAACTTAGTGTACGTAATGTTTTACAAGACTTTAGAAACAATTGTTTAGCAGCAGTTAACAGCTTCCTTAGATAAAGTTATGTTAAAATGATAGCGAAATTATGCTGCAAAATTTCAAACATCTTGCTTTCAACAGAAGATCACTAATTTCTTTATGGTTCATTAACTTAAATTTGCATAATGTAAAACAGTTTCAACCTCTTATAAAGATGTGTGACGTAATTTCAGTAATTTAATTTGGGTTAAATATATTTCATTGTTTGTTATCAGTGATAATTTTTCTTTTAATTCTGCTAATTGCAACTAGTATTCATTTCACAAAATATAGAAAATATGCACCTTTTTAAAACTACCCAAATTAAAATTAAATGCATTATATGGGTTTTGTTAATTAAATTATGCAGATACTTATTTAATTTTTCTTTACTTCTCTGCTTTAACCATTTTTACTCTCAACAGGCTAACCCTTGGTCCCATTTAGGCCAGTTAAACTACTGTATTTTTTATTTATTTTCCATTTTTTCTTTCTTGTTTCATTTTTAAAATTTTAGCTTCATCTTGCATTGTTGAAATGAAAATTTCTGAGCTATTGCATTTAGAAATTAAAAAGAAAAACAGTATTTATAATCTTATAGCCCTATGGTAAAATGTGTTTATTTTACATAGCAGTTGAAACTCAGATGAATAAATTTTTTATTTGCTATATGAATGCCAGTGATGTTGAATATAAAAATAATAACATTAGCAAAAATATAATTTTAAAAATCTAAATTATTAAATTTGTCTGTGCATAAGTTTGTGGTTATAGCTAGGGAAAACTATTGTATACAGATGTCTGTAAATTTTGATAAGGATAGGTGAAGAAATATCCAAATATATCAAAAACTGAGATTTTTCATTGTCTGTTTATTACCAAAGATACTAATTAAAAAATCTAATGAACAAGCTTCAATTTTATAGCAGTTCGCTGATTTTAAGTTCACTTTTGTACATGTTCAGTGAATTCAAATGTTTTTAATCAGAGGCTTAGTAAACTTTGTTTACATTTTCAATACTTGGTCGCCAAGTTTCCTATAGAGTTACGAGAAAAAAAAAGTTTTTTCAGTACCTTTGTAGCTGTAACTGTACTTTTATTTTTTTTATACTCAATCATACTGATTGATAAAGATTGGTAAAGATACAAAATAAAATTTTCCAACTGAGCCAAAAAAAAAAAAAGCATTAAGTTGAAAAAACTAAATTTATATTCTATCTACATCTCTGTCCATACTATCTAACATATCCGTTGTTTGATGAAGTTCTTTATCTTTTGGTTTATTCTGTTGAGCTGCCTACATGGAAGACTAGGTGTTCTTACCAATAAGATTATCGAACAAATTATGCTCACCAGTTGTCAGCCCATGTTGCTCAATAAGTAGAGCATTGGCAATTTAAGTCATGGGCTTTGGATTTGAATACCATCTTGGGCATTTTTTCGTGTTGGGAAATTTAACTTGAGCTGTACTTTTTGTTATTTTATTTTATTATTATTATTTTTTAATATTTACTATGTAGTATTAAGAAAAACTTTTTAATGAAGGTCAATTTCGTATTCATATTTAAGTATTCCATTTATCTTCATAGTAGTTTTAATGTTTTCTGTGTTTTCTGCAGCTTTAAACTGCCATTCATCTCTCTCTGATAGAAAAAAAAAATCTGCTTTTAATGAATTTTTTTCAAGATTCCTACTTTCAAGGGTATTTTTATTTAAAAAATGTATTAATCATTAATATTTAAAAAATTATCAATTTTATGGCAGTCATTGCAGTTTTTTATTGCAATTGCATTGGACTTTTATTTTTTCTTCAGTATATTTAGAGATAGTTTCACATTTTAAATGAATTTTGTCAAGTTTTTTCATCCATTTTTACATGGGACAAGTTGACACATTAGAATTTATTTTTCGAGAATTACTTCTCCTTATAAAATTTCTCAGATACTCTGAAATTTCATTCTGCACTATTAAAAAACATTAAGGAATTCGGGAAAATTTTCATTTAAAAATTTAAAGTTGTACAAATTTGAGGTTTGCTTGCCAAAACAGACTGAGGTGCCTCTTCGATCCAGAACATTTAAAAACTGTCAACAGATGGCGCCACATGCGCATCGGACAAGGACTCTAGGCAGGCTGTGAGAGACTGTTGGTTCGGTGAGTCAGTTACTGGACTGCCGCCGCTTATGTAGCACGCAAGGAAAATCACCTTGTTCCGAGAGACAAAACGTGTCTCAAGATAATTTAGAAATGTATTCTACTTCTTTATAAGTTTAATTAAATTTATGTTTGTTTAAGTACGTGCTATTAATATTTATCCATATACACCGTGTTTCTGTAAAAAACATCGACTAAACGAAAGATTAATTAAGATTGAGCAGCCGTGATATCCCATAACCACATGGTAGCTTCAAGTGTTGACCGGACAATTTTGAAAGACGCCTTCTGATATATCGTTCCTGGACAACTACAGCGATGAAAAAAAACGGTATGTGCCATTTTCTATGTTTCTTTGTGGTATTCTCTGGCCCAATTGTTATATTTACCAGTTATTTTAATTAAAAAATTTTCGAGCCCAAGCGTTCTTATTCAAAATTTTACTAAATTGTATATTTATTTATTTATTGCTCTATCAATATATGTATTTTTAATTCTGCGCTCACAATGCCTGATGATATTCCTGCCGATAATCCGACAGAAACGCTTGCTAGGGTAGCTGTTAAAATTCCTCCCTTATGGAAAAGTAATATTTCTGTTTGGTTTGTACAAGTTGAGGCAAATTTTGCCGTGGCGCAAGTAACGAACGACACTACTAAGTACAATTATTTATTATCTGCTATAGACACAGATACATTAAGTGCGGTATCTGATTTAATTCTTACGCCGCCTCCAAATGACAAATATAATGCTTTGAAACAGAGACTAATTCAGGAGTTTTCAGATTCACAATCGCAGCAGATACGTAAATTACTCTCTGAACTTGTGCTAGGTGATAAAAAACCTTCCGTTTTACTGCGGCAAATGAAAGAATTAGCGCAAAGTTCCGTTACCGAAGAATTTTTGAAAGCTATTTGGTTAGAACGTTTGCCGACGCATACGCAAGCAATTTTGTCGGTTTCAAGCTCCGGATTACAGGAATTAGCAACCCTAGCTGACAAAATTAATGAAATTAAATCTGAATCGGCAGTGTATGCAGTTTCGAAACCCACCGAATCGCCTCGGAACGACCATAACGCGATCTTAAATCTTCAAACACAAATTGAGCAATTGACACTGCAGGTTTCAGAGTTATCCAAAAATGTGTTTAGGCGATCGATGTCTCGCGGCCGATCGCATTACAGGGAAAGACGATACAGTAAAAATAGAGATTCCCAAAAATCGAGTCGTAAACAAAACGAATCAGACTTATGTTATTACCATCAGAAATTTGGTAGTGATGCTCGAAAGTGCCGCGAACCTTGTTCTTTTGATGAAATTAAAAAAAACTAGTGGCTGCTGCTAGGTCAACAAGCGAAAATACAGTTGGCGTAGCAGCATTAGAACAATGTAGGTTGCATGTGTTTGATAAAAATTCAGGGTTCAAATTTTTAATAGATAGTGGTAGTGATATTTCTTGTATCCCTGTACCAAAACAAGTAAACAAAAAGAGTCCTTCTAATTATCTTTATGCTGCAAATAATTCCAAAATTCCTGTTTATGGTAACAAACTGCTTGACCTAAACATCGGCTTGAGAAGGAGTTTTCGCTGGTCATTTGTTATTGCAAATGTCTCTTGCCCTATAATTGGAGCAGACTTTTTAAGAAATTTTGCTTTGCTTGTAGATTTGCACAAATTTCGATTAATTGACTCTGTAACTGGATTGTCCACTAAGGGTGAGCTTACTTGCTCAAAACAGTCCCAAATTAAACTAATTTCTGAAGACATGTCTTTTAAAACTATATTTGAGGAATTCCCAGAGCTCTTAAATCCCATACCAAATTTTAAAAAACCAACTTGCCATGATACAGTTCATCATATCGAAACTACAGGACCACCACTTTATTCCAAACCTCGCCGATTACATCCAAAAATTTTAAAGGAAGTTCAAAAAGAATTCCAATATCTTATGGATGAAGGTATATGTCGTCCTTCCAAATCCCCTTGGGCATCCCCTATTCACGTTGTACCAAAACCGGATGGTTCTTACAGAGTTTGCGGTGATTATCGACATCTAAATTCAGTAACTCTTCCTGACCGTTATCCAATACCCCACATCCATGATCTTACCAATATTCTACATGGAAAGAAAATTTTTACAAAATTAGATATAGTCCGCGCTTATTTTCATATTCCAGTGCATGAAAAAGATATTCCTAAAACAGCGGTAATAACCCCTTTTGGAAGCTTCGAATTTCTATATTTAAATTTTGGACTTAAATGTGCAGCAAACACTTTCCAAAGATTTATTAATGAGGTTCTCTATGGTCTTCCATTTGCTATAGCTTATTTGGATGACATTCTAATTTTTTCCGAAACGGAATCGGAACATATAGACCATGTTCGAGCTGTTCTAAGCAGACTCTCTAAATACGGACTTAACATAAATATATCCAAAAGTGTTTTTAAACAAGACAGCGTATCATTTTTAGGACACGAAATTTCTCTTGCTGGAATTCGACCATTACAAACTAAAGTTGAAATTATTAAGCAATATCCACGACCAAAAACTCTTTCTGAACTTCGTACATATATTGGCTTATTCAATTATTTTCGACGTTTTTGTCGCAATGCTGCAACTATCCTTGCACCCTTAACAGATTTGTTGCGTGGAGCTAAAAAAAAAGATTCAACTCCTATCGATTGGTCTGAAAATGCAATAAATTCTTTTGAAGCTTCAAGAAAGGCATTAACGGATGCAACTCTTGCATTTCCTAGCCATGACGGTCAATTAGCACTTCATTCTGATGCTAGTGATTTTGCTTTTGGTGCTACACTAAGCTTAGAAACAGAGGAGGGTCTCAAACCACTCTCATTTTTTTCCAAACGTCTAAATGAAACACAATTAAAGTATTCTACCTTTGACAGAGAATTGTTAGCAATTTATGAGTCCGTTAAGCATTTTAGACACTTTTTGGAAGCCCGTCAATGTACAATCTTTACCGATCACAAGCCAATTGTTTTTGCCTTTAAAAAAAGAACAGATAATTACACTAACAGACAAAGTCGGTGGTTATCTTTTATATCTGAATTCACCACTGATATGGTATTTTTAAAAGGAAACCAAAATGATGCAGCCGATGCACTTTCCCGAATTAACGTAATACAAATGCCTACTCCATTAGATTACGATAAATTAAGTATGGAGCAAAAAGAGGATTCAGAACTTAGAGAAATTATGCAAAGCGGTCAATCCAGCTTAGAACTCAAATTAATTACCCTTCCAAATTCCACAACAGAAATTTATTGTGACATTTCTAGTGGCAAAGCACGTCCATATTTAACTCCAACTTTTAGAAAACAGGCATTTTGGAATTTACATGCACTTGCTCATCCTGGAACTAAAGGTAGTGTGAATTTATTGCGACAACGATTTATCTGGCCTTCCCTAGCTAAAGATTGTCGAACTTGGGCACGTGAGTGTTTGGATTGTCAGCGCTCCAAAATTGTTAGACACACAAAAACAGAGTTAGGAAAATTTGATCTTCCAACAGATAGATTTGCACACATACATTTAGATTTAATTGGACCTTTACCGGAATCAAATGGTAAAAGGTATTGTTTAACCGTAATTGATAGAGCAACGCGTTGGCCAGAGGCATACCCACTTAGTGACATCACAGCAGAATCAGTGGCACGTGCACTACTTTCCGAATGGATTGCAAGATTTGGATGTCCTGAGAAAATTACCACGGACCAAGGACGCCAGTTCGAATCTGAACTTTTCCAGCAGTTAGCCAGATTGTTAGGTGCTAGAAAGTACCGATCGTCTCCGTACCACCCTCAGAGTAATGGGATTATCGAGAATTGGCACAGACCTCTAAAATGTGCACTAAAAGCCAGACGAACTGAAAAATGGACTGAAATACTTCCAACAGTGTTATTAGGGTTTCGTGCTGCACTAAAAACCGATATAAATGTTTCGCCAGCTGAACTTGTTTTTGGGTCTACTCTCAGACTACCAGGTGATTTCTTCGATGACAAATCCACCATTAAAAGTCCTGAAGAATTAGTGCAGCGATTAAGAAATACCTTCAACGAATTCAAACCACAACCAACTAAGTCCCATAACAGCACAAAAACATTTGTGTCTCAGCAGTTTAAAACATGTACGCATGTATTTGTGCGTCAAGAAGGTATTCGGCAAGCTTTACAACCGCCGTATGATGGACCTTTTGAAGTTGTTGAGCGCAACGATAAACTTTTTAAAGTGGCCATAAAAGGCAAAATAGTAAATATATCGCTGGACAGACTGAAGCCAGCCTTTTTGGTGAATGATTCACTATCTTCGACTCCTGAAACAACCTCAACCCTGGAAACAACTGCTTCGACTCCCGGGACTGCCTCGAATTCTGGAAAAACAAAACCACCTCACATCACACGATCCGGCAGAACTGTCAGATTTCCAGAACGTTTAGTGGAAAATTAAGAGTATCGTTTGCACTAGGAAGGGGGTACTGAGGTGCCTCTTCGATCCAGAACATTTAAAAACTGTCAACAGATGGCGCCACATGCGCATCGGACAAGGACTCTAGGCAGGCTGTGAGAGACTGTTGGTTCGGTGAGTCAGTTACTGGACTGCCGCCGCTTATGTAGCACGCAAGGAAAATCACCTTGTTCCGAGAGACAAAACGTGTCTCAAGATAATTTAGAAATGTATTCTACTTCTTTATAAGTTTAATTAAATTTATGTTTGTTTAAGTACGTGCTATTAATATTTATCCATATACACCGTGTTTCTGTAAAAAACATCGACTAAACGAAAGATTAATTAAGATTGAGCAGCCGTGATATCCCATAACCACATGGTAGCTTCACAGACCACTGTTCAAACAGACAATTGTTCACTGCTGATGGCAATGGAGCGTCAAGTCTGGCTTATAATATATAGAATCATACAAATTTGATGGTGTACACTGCGAAAGATAGTGGGGTCTTCCAACACTAAAACCCTTCTCAAGAAAAATGTCTGAATTGAACATTGATATCAAGTATGTTTAAGATTGTTATCCAGTGCCTGGTTGATGTTGGGTGGGTTGTCAAATGAAAATATTCCTCCTTCAATAATATTTTTAATTGCTTGATAATATAATTCCTTCACCTTATATTTGAGCTAACACTTTTCTTTAAAGAAAATCAATTTTTCAAATGACTTCTTTTTCATTGTTTCCTACTCACAGAAATTAACAAAAATAGTTTCCTGTATTACTTAATTTAGTCTAAATTGAGAAGCATTTTTTTTTTTTTACCTTTAACAGAAATTCAGATCATCATATATTACTGGAAAAATTACTGAAAACTCTGCAGTAATTGTTAAAAATAACATCTTTATTTTTAAAACTTTTTTTTTTTTTAGAGGTTAGCATTGCTGCTTCATGAATTTATATTGCTCATTTCTTATTGATTATACATACTGATATAAAATAAGATTTATTAGAAAAATAAAAAAATTTCTTAGGATTCTTCATTATAAAAATGAAAATTTATTATTTTTATCATCATTATTTGTAGGTATCTTGAAGCACTCTTACGAAGAGTATCTGCTGGTCACATATCCTATTCAAGAAATCAAAGAGCCTTTGTAACTCTTTCTGCTGAGGGACAGCTTCCATTTAGTGCTGAAGAGTTTTCAGACATTAATGGTAATATTCGGGAAAATGTGATAAATATAGCATAGAGATACAATATTTTATAAATATTATTGTTCAAATATTTTATCCAAGACTTCACGAACTTTTTATCAGCAAAAATGTCCGAAGATAATTTTAATAACAATATTACAGAAAAATAAAAAATAAGTTAATGAATTACATTAAAAAAACTAGTTGGATGTGCCAATCCCAAAACTTTCTTCTATCTCATACGTACATTTTAATATTTAAAAAAATAGTTACACATGTTAATGCCTTAATTTTAATTCAATAATGTACCAACGTTCATTTTCATATTAAATTTCTGCTTCAGTCAATTAATCGGAGTAAAAATGAATTTCCGTCTCTGCACAAGCTGAATGACAATAGAATGATGCACAGATTTTTTTCAAATTCAGGGAGGACTTACTTACCATACACAAAAATAATCATACACAAAAAATTTAGTTCAGTTCTATGTATAACTTCATACATTTTTTGATGGTAAAATAATGAAAATGGCACAGACATTGTGATTATCGCTCCCCCTTCCAGCAGATTTTTTTCAAATTCAAGGCGGACCTATTAGCCATAGCCAAGCATTAACACAAAAATTTGGTTCAATTCTATGCATAACTTTATACACTTTTAAGTGGTACAATATTGATAATGGCACAAAAATTGCTATTGCAGCACCCTCTTCCAGTAGAATTATTTCAAATTCAGGAAGGACCAACTAGCCATAGCCATACACATACACAAAAAGTTTGGTTCAGTTTGATGTATAACTTCATACACTTTTAGTCGGTACAATATTGAAAATTGCACCGTAATTGCTATTGCAGCACCTCCTTCCGGCAGAATATTTCAAAACTGACAGAGTACCTGCTTGCCATAGCCAAAAACATTCACAAAAAATTTGGTTCAATTCTATGCATATCTTCATACAATTTTTGATGCTAAAATGGCGACATATGGACAGACAGACATTTTGTAAAAACATATTTTTTTAGAATCTGTGACCCCTAAAACGTGTAAATCCACCGAAAACTGGAAGTAGAAAAAAATTTCGATTATTACAATACTTTCATCTATTGAAAATAGAAGAAAGTAATAATTATTATTATTTTAAAATAAAATAATATAGCCTGCTATTTAGTGCCAACATGTGAAATATTTATGAAAAAATATAATGCGAAATGGTTGAAATCCCTTAAAAAAGTTATATATCTTCATACATACATACGTACAGTGCAACCTTGATTATCCAGGCCCCACCAGTTGGAGAGGTTCTGCCCTCGAAACTGGTAGATTGCAAGTATTGGGTTCAAACCCAATTGTGGCCGTCAGCCTAATCGTTCAGAGTTTTCTGTGGTTTTCTTTGAACCTTGGATTTCCTTCTTTAAATACTGGTTAGGTTCCCTTTGATATACCCTCAGGGAGGGCACTCCTCCTTAGGCCTACATCCCTTGTGCAGATAATTAGCCATCACAAATACAGCCAACCAACCTTGATTATCTAAGCTGATTGGAACTGCTAGTACTTCGTACATCAAAAATCTCGGTTAATAAAAATTATGTATAGAAACTTGCAAATCTGGTGAATTCATCATCTCCTAGTATAAAATATAATAAAATGTTTTTAAATGATAAAAATAAACATCTATAAAGTTATGTTTCACAGTTCAATTAATTTTAAAAAGGAAATGAACTACTAGTAATAAACTTTAAAAAAGCAAATTGATTTTTTTAAACCATTCTAAATTAAATATTGAAAGATACATTTTCAAAAGTAAACAAAAGAAATTTAAAAAAAAAAATAATAATTACATTAGTTTGTTAAATTTACATTTTCTTGCAAAAAAATCTGTTTCCTGGCATCGAAAAAGTCTAGATTTTCTATCAGTGGCTGTCCAATCATGCCAATGTTTTAGTAACGGAAGATCTATCTGCATAACTTCACTTCTTTGCTCCAAATATTTTAGGGCAGTTGTTATTGCTTGAGCAATTTCAGTATGACTTATAGTCCTTGAAGCCGCAAGAGCCATGGATAGGAAATTAAAAAGTGTGGACTTAAAAAAGTTATTAGTTTGGTTAACAGAAACCTCGATTAATCAAAACTCAGGTAATTGAGGTTCTGCAGTATATATATAAGAAGAGTTTAATTTTTTTTTAGCATTCCCTACTTTAACTCTCCATAATGTATTTTTATTTTATAATACTTTTTGTTGAAAACTGATAATGTACGTTAATCATATATACTAGGGGTGCACAACCTGTGGCCCGCGGGCCAAACTGAAACCACTAATTTTATGCAGAATAATTTTCCTTATAATCATGACAGAAACTGTGCTATGAAAGATAACAAACGTCACTTTTCAAATATTCTGGTGTCAAACAATTTTCTGGCAAAAAAGGTTGTGCATCACTAATATATACATTTTGTATTTACAGTAGACTCCCTCAAATCCACACAGCTTGGAACCAGAGATTGTGCGGATTTTAGAATTTTGTGGATTTCTGGTCATTGCTTTGTGTATATTTAAAAGAAAATAATTTGAATGTGGTAAATAGTTAATCAAAAATATAATGAATGCTTACAATATACTAAACTATTAAAATTAGTAATAAACTAAAATAATAAATATTTAGATAATTTTTTTAATGATTAAAATACTAAAAGCAAAGGTCAAGTTAATAATCAATAATGTACAATTAAATATTCATTATAAAGATGAAATGTGTTTTTCCTAAATTATCGAATGAAACTTGCCTCATAAAGGTACATTACTAATTCACATCAGGATCATAAAATAACGAAACTTTATTTCAGGTTTAGCCAGATTTAATAACTAAAAAAGATTGATTAATACATAAATATATATATTTGGTAAGATTGTGATTTCCAATCATATCAGCAATATCTTGATTTTTTTCAGAAATAAAGTATTCTTTCTTCATGAAAAAACATAAATTCAATAATCTTAACAAAAATTTAAGATGTATGAAATTTATATAAAACTAAAAAATCAAATTTTGCACCTACATCTGAACTGGAAGGTTCATTGTTTACATCCGTAAATTATGTGTGGATTTTAAAGAGTTGTGGATTTTAGGAGTGCAGATTTGAGGGAGTCTACTGTATTTTTATAATTTTTTTTTACTAATACACAATCCACCCTCTATAATAAACTTTTCTATATATATATATATATATATATATATTTATATTATATGCCCATACTGGTAAAAAGTAGTAAAACAGAATTTTAAGTTTGATCCATGCTGAAATAAAAGAAAAAGGATAATTGTAAGACAATTGTTAGTTGCTTTAATTAAAATATATCAGGCCACATGAATTGGATGGAACATAAATTTTTGATATGATGACTATGATTAAGTAGAATATTTCTATAAACTAAAATTTGTAATTAGAAATTGAAATTAGATATGTATGCACAAATGAATATATAAAGTTTGAATATATATGTATATACACAGTAGACTCCCTCAAATCCGCACTCCTAAAATCCACAACTCTATAAAATCTGCACATAATTTATGGATGTAAACAATGAAACATCCAATTCAGATGTAGGTGCAAAATTTGAGTTTAGTTTTATATGAATTCCATACATTTTTTATTTTTGTAATTTTTGTTAAGGTTATTAATTTTTTTTTCTTCATGAAGAAAGAATTATTTATTTCTGAAAAAAAATCAAGATATTGCTGATATCATTGGTAATCACAATCTTACCAAATATATTTATGTATTAATCAAGCCTTTTTAGTTATTAAGTCAGGCTAAATCTGAAATAAAGCTTTGTTATTTTATTATCCTGATGTTAATTAGTAATGTAACTTTTTGAGGCAAGTTTTATTTAATAATTTAGGAAAAACACATTTCATCTTTATAATAAATATTTAAATGTACATTATTGATTATTAACTTGACCTTTGCTTTTAGTATTTTAATCATTTTAAAAAGTATCTAAATTTTTATTATTTTAGTTTATTACTAATTTTAATAGTTTAGTATATTGTAAGCATTCATTATATTTTTTATTTCATTATTAATTACATTCAAATTACTTTTTAAAAAATACATACAAAGCAATGACCAGAAATCTGCAAAATTCTAAAATCCGCACAACCTCTGGTCCCAAGCTGTGCAGATTTGAGGGAGTCTACTGTATATATATACACAAATCTATAGATCATATACAGTGTGTTCCCTTGTTATAGTTTCAAAATTCTCTTTATTGAGATAATCAAATTTTGAGAAATTGCAAAAAACCCTTAAGGGTGTTCTTAAATCAAAAAGGGCAACTTTGTGACACATGCTTTAATTTATTTTTGTTCGGAAATGCATGAAAATAGCAGGTGTTGTTATTCAGAAACTGTCTAATTACACTTAATTTTTTTTAAAAACACAATAGATCTTTTGTAACAAGCCTTCAAAGATGATGTTTTTGAGCACATTTCCCGACGATAGCAGAAAAACCGGTCAAAAAGCAGGAGAAAAACGGGTGATTGCGTTATCGAAATAGCTTCGAACTGGATAGGTAATTTAATTATTATAAAATGAAAAAATAAGTTCCATTCGAAATCGCTTCCATAGTCAGGCATTCCAATTTTATATCTTTCTGTAAAAAAATGAATTTGCAAATGTGTCGAAACGTTTTGGGCTTGTTGAGCAGAGCAGTTGAGAACACCCTTA
Organism: Maratus speculifer; assembly: GCA_964019185.1. Classification (NCBI taxonomy): domain Eukaryota; kingdom Metazoa; phylum Arthropoda; class Arachnida; order Araneae; family Salticidae; genus Maratus; species Maratus speculifer. The sequence continues at coordinate 237,551,799 of OZ025299.1, read as the reverse complement.
AATACATCCATTGATTTTAATTATAAATTTGGAAATTGTAGTTTTATATTAGTGCAGATTGGTATAGACTGATAGAGAAAACAAAAGTGATAAGGCGAGTTTTGAAATTCACATCCTCAATTGTATTTTTACATATGTTTCACTTTGTAATGAAATGAAGCTGTTTCTTTTCATGATTTTATTTTAAAAAGGTGTGTTTTTTATAAGCTTTTATTTTATTTATAACATTCATATATATGTTTTTCTTGTTCAAAATTTGTATTTAAATTTTAACTCGCTTTCAAACATCCGATTGCGGTTCAATTCGCACACTTATTTATATACAGTGACAATGAAATATTAATAGGATTTTAGCTGCATACCATTTATTTATTTTATAGGACTACACCAAATTCTATTACGTAAAGTATCATAATAGCAAAAAAATGTATCATTTTGTAATGAATCGTGACTGTTGCTTCTCATAATTTAATTTAACAAAGTTTGTTATTTTTTTTACTTATATTTTTAGTACAAATTGTATATTTTGCTTTATAATGTAAACATCAACATAAATTTAAAAATAACATCTTAAAAAATATATTACTCTAAATGTTTAATGTTAAGTTTTATATCTGATGATTATATATATTTCCAGTAAATTTGTGACTGACTCCTGTTTTGTAGCAAAGAAGATGCTTCAACTTTAAACAGCTATTATTCGGTTAGTTTTAAATGCAGAGGAATGGGACTTTTTTTGTCTTACTTGTTAGAGTAGTGATAAAAATTTACTTAATATCACTTATAGGACCGGGGGCCCATATAAAAATTTAATTTTCGTAATTTTTTAATAGAAGTTTTTTTTACCTAAATTGCTTAAAAATACTTCTTTGCCTTTTTTAAAACATTTTTGCAACTGGAACTGTATGTCTATGACCAACGGCTTAGAAATTAGCAGTTGACCACCTTTGAGAGTGGACTCACTGTATAGGGCTGAAGACAAATATTTAGATATTTTATGTCTATATGTGAAAATTACAGAAATTGGGTTTTGAAATAAGTTACACTTTTTCCAAATTGTTTAGGTATCAAATCCTATTAAACTGGGAAGTTAAGATATAATAATCTGTGAATGTTGGAAAATGTTTCACAATGTATTTTATTTCATTTTTTCTTGTTTCTGTAAATGTATTGAATGCTGTATATCATTCTTTACTGTTTACTTATATAAAATTTTTAACATTTTCATTTTAGAACTCCGAGCCTTAGCTGAGTTAATTGGCCCTTATGGAATGAAATATCTAAATGAGAGTCTGATGTGGCATATTGCTAGTCAAGTAACAGAATTAAAAAAGCTTACACTTATAAATAAGGACATTTTGATGGCTTTAAGGTCTAATTATGACAAACCAGAGCAAATGAAAGAGCTTTTTCGTAGATTACAAAGTAAGTGCATAATGTCATCAAGTACTTTCATTCGGCACATTATTGTTCATTGATAGTTCTTGGATATTTTTCTTCAGTTTCATTGCATGGGTTGCTTGTATAGAAATTTATGTTTTTACATATTTATGAATTAAATGACTTAAAATAAAAGAAAAAGAAACAGAAAAAAGGAGTTTTGCAATATTCTGACAGGGGTGGATTTTTCTTAAGCTGTTTATAGCAGTCCAGTAACTAAGGAGATGAATTCAAAGTTAATATGGGGAAAGCTGGAAATTGTTTAAGTTGCTTTAGGGTCTTCGTTGACTTTACCATCACAGTGTAAATCTGTTTGAAATAATTAACTTACACCAGAATTTATAAATGAATTTATTAGAAAATATGAACTTGCTTTTTTTTCAAGTATGTTATAAAAGGAAAAAGTTAATTTTTTTAGGTGCCAGTAAAATTAAAATTAGATGTTCTTTTTAAAAGACACCACCCTTGAAAAGATTAAGTATGTAATGAGCATCCAAAGTTTTCTGCTTCCTACTAAGTGTGCTTTAGCTGGCACATAAAAAAAATATGTCAAAACTATTATATACGATTAAACTAAAAGTATCTTTAAAATAACAAAAGCTATGAAAAAGTAGAGCTTAAAATTCTGAATAAATGATTGCCTGCTGTTTATATAATAATAATAATATATATATATATTGCATCACAAGAACACCCCTAAGATGGAACATTTTTGTAGCATAAATCTAGATAAAATGGAAAATAATCATGTCACAATTAGAATCCCACATCTGATGTTATCTGAATAATAATTAATAAAATTGAATGATAAATAAATAAATGGCTAATGAAATGAATAAATGACTAACTGAAACCGTTATATTTATTAAATTATTCAGTATATATTTTTAAGGTAGATTTCGTATGAAATACTACCTATTGCATTCGCACCAGTTTATAATATCTATATATATATATATATATATATATATATATATATATATATCACTTTTTTATGGACACGATAACTTCTATAATTCTTCACCAATATCCACCAAACTGGTACATAAAATCAAAGGGGATAAAATCTCGGCTAAGTTTGTTAATGGGCAAAATCGGACCAAGGGGGTCGGAATAGGGGGCGTTTTTGTGAAAATGCCCTATTAAAATTGTAAAATTAAAAACGAAAAGAAAAAGGGTGGTGAAAAAAGAGAAAAATCCATAACTCCATCAATTTTTAAGCTATCAAATCTGATTACATTTATTTTACATCTTCTCAACAATATCTACAACTTTTATATTGACAAGTTTTTCATAGGACCAATTCGTATAGCAAAAAGAAATTAAACAAAAATAGGAGTTGGAGAAAAAACCTCAAATCCAAACTGCTTGTATTCTGACTCATTTTTAAATTCATTTTTGATTTTAAACGCATCCAAATGGTAGATCGTCTTATTTTGATACTGTATAAAGTGACGCATTGGGCAATTTTCTGATAAAGACAGAATATATTACAAAAAAAGGCTACCAAAAAGGGTATTTTGAAAAGAATTTCCCAAAGTCATCATGACTGAAAATTTAAGAAAGTATTCAAATAAGAAATTGCGTTTTTTTCTGACTCGTTTTTAAATTCATTTTTGCTCTCAAACGCATCCAGTTTACAGATTCACTTATTTAGGAACTAGATAATATGATGCATTGGTCAGTTTTTTGATAAAGACAGAATATATTTCAAAAAAGGCTACCAAAAAGGGTATTTTGAACAGAATTTTCCGAAGTCATTGTGACTGAAAATTTAAGGAAATATTCAAATAAGAAATTGGGTTTTTTTTCAACTCATTTTTAAATCCAATTTTTCTCTCAAACGCATCCAATTTACAGATCCTCTTATTTAGGAACTATATACTGTGACGCATTGGCCAGTTTTTTGATAAACATAGAATATATTTTTAAAAATGCTGTCAAAGTGAGCATTTCACACAAAATTTTCCGAAGCAATCATGATTAAAGAATTAAGGAAGTATTCAAACAACAAATCGATTATTTTGTGACTCACTTTTAAATTCAATTTTTTTCTCAAATGCATTCAACTGACAGTTTTTTGTTATTTAGGAACTATATAATGTACTGTTTTGGTCGATTTTTTAATAAATTCAGAATATATTTCAAAATATGTTGTCAAAATGGGCATTTGAGCTGAATTTTTCTTAAGATGATTCTGATAAAACCAGTTTTTGCAGAAAAATGAAGTTATTAAACTGGGTTTTTTTTAAAATGAGCCCTCTTTGAAATCTATCTCTGCCTATAGGCCAAGCTGACACGGATTTTTTTTTAATTACAACTAAAAAAAATCTATAAAATGTGCGAGGATTTGACCTGCCTATAACAGAATGAATTGCTAAATGGAAAATTCATGCTTTAAAAAAATAATAGAGTGGTAATCAAATATATTTATAAATAAATTATAAATGACTATAAGATTTATTAAGTGAGTTTTGTTTCAGGTATATAGTTATTTAAAGCAAGAGAGTTGTTAACGATATTAGGGTAGGTATTTGAGATGCCATGAAGATTTGTTTTACACTTTTTTTTTGTAATGTATGCATACAAAGTCTAATGTGTGGCTGAAGGATTTTGGCACTTTGCCTGCTTATTAACTTTAAAATTTCCAAAATTTTTGTTGCCAAAAAAAAAATAATATTAATCCTTGAGGCATTTTGAAATTTCAATACCTTCAAACTTAGTATTTAATGAAATAAAAAACATAAAAGCTGGACTCTTTAATCGGCCCAAAAACTGTGCCAGACTTTTTTAAGAGGTGTTTTATAACTATAAAAAAAACAGGAATTTGAGGCATTTTGAGATTGAGACTGAATAATGTTTGTACTTATACAGCATATATTACATATGAAGTAACTAGTACTAAACCTTAGTAATGTCTCTATCAATTTTATTAAATTTGAAATAGTTTAATAGCAATAAAATGCATCCCAAACCCCCATCTACCATAGTTAGTAACATAAGATAAGTTAGTAACCTAAGACCAACAAAAGGATAATGAAAAAGGGACATTCATCCTATTTTTCCTACAGTAAGTAATAAAGTAGGTAGATTTGAATATTTTTCATTTAAGAGAAGTTTTTGGTACAGATACATTTCATATTTACAAATTTTGCTTTATTTAGTAAATAAGTATTTTTATTAAATAATTATTGTTTAATCGCTCATTTATTATTAATTTTCAAAAAGGATTAGATTATTTTTTTATTAATACTGGATTTTGTTATGGACAAATTCTAACCTCACAGATTCCATTGCATTTAATAAATAATGTTTAAATAAAACTATTTAAAATATTTATTTATTAATTTCATTGGCCATTTTTTTTCTTATCATTCAGTTTTAAGTATTTTTATTTAACTTTATTGGTATGATATCATTATAGAAAGGTCCATCTTAACAGGTTTTATTATGAGTAGATCATAAGGTAGCATTGTTTGCAGGGCTTGCATGGCACGTATTTCTCTGTGCATGTCACAGAGCTCGCTCAGAGTTCAGTACACTCATTTCTGTTGTCAAGGAAGTAACAGACTTATGTCAGTTGCATTTGGTCACAGTGCAATTTTTTGTAAAACCATTTTCATTTGCTCATTTTTTGTAACGTCGGATTTAAGTGAACAGCATACAGCTGTGAAATTTTCTTTTCTGCTCAAGAAAATTAGTGCAGAGACAGTTGCGATGTTTAAACAGATTACAAATATAGCACAATGAGAAAAACTCAAATGTACAGATTCTTTTCTCATTTCAAAATAGGTGAATTATCAATCAGTGACAAACCTTGTTTTGTGGACATAAATGATGAAAAAGTGCTTGATGACTGACGACAGAATGTTGAAGTGATCACAGATTATCTGGCTTGATTTGTCATAGACAGGGAACTGGTTATTTCATCATGACAATGCACATGCTCAAGCAGTCTTATCAACTCATCAATTCTTTGCTGAAAATGACACCAAACCATTATCCCATCCCTTCTATTTTTTTTAAAATTTATACAAATGAAGTTGGGCATGAAAGGACATCATTTTAACAACATGGGAAAGCAAGAGCAGCCATACAAGCAGACGAGTTTGAATAGTAATTTCAACAATGGAACCATTTATTAGACTAGTGTATAAAGTTAAATGGAAAATATATTGAAGTGGTTAAGATTCTTTTAAGTAAGAAAAAATAAATACAGTTTTTTTATAAAGAGATTTTTTTTTAGGTTTCGCCTTGTATTTTCACTAAATAATCAGTATTTCCATTAAAAGCTGGGTTAAAAGTTTTTTCATTTTCAATAAAATCTTCCAAAAATCCCCATGGACTGGGTGTTTTTAAAATTCTGATTAAAAATTGCTATTTAAATCAAGTTTTGTTCATTTGTTTATAAGTTAATAATTTTCCATTTTAGGTAAGGTTTTGCATTAAGTGATTCTCTTTTAAACAGGGCTAGTAATAAAACAGATTTATGAACCAGAACACTATTTTAAAATTATTGTTAGCTAAATTGTTTTGGAATTATAGAAAATTTTATATCTAACCATATAAAAGCAATTTAAACTAGATCGATGTGCCAAACCCAAAACTTTCTTCTATCTTGCACATCTTAATGCTTCAATATTATTAGTTCAATACTATACCGACTTTTAATTTCATCTTAAATTTATGCTTCATTCAATTAATCAGAGTAAAAAATAAATTAATATTGATCATAATATTTATTAAAATCAGTTTTCTATTATACATCAACAGAGAGCACAATTATAGCTTTACTTATAAAACTGTAATAATATGTTTTAAAAACTGCATGAGCTAGAATGATATTTACAATGATTTCATGAATTGGCATAATATTGGTCATAATTTCACGAACTTGAGAATCATTCCGGTTTGCTCTGGTATGTTTTGAGCCCTTATTTTAAATGTATTTACAGGATCTATGGCATCTTATTCAGTCTTAGTATAAAGTGTGATTGCTCATTTTATCCAGAATTCCAAGTTCAATCACTGTTGGGCAAACACTTTTAATAAATTTTGATGTTTAAGTTATTGTTATTTTAATCACAAAAAATGGCTTTTAAATGCAATGGCTGAAGCTTATCTAGTATCAGATGGAAAATTTAGGATGTTCATCATCAACCTAAACTGTTGGGATTAAAACAATTTTCAGCTTTCAATTAATTAATTCTGATTTTTTTTTTTTTTTTTGCTCCCCAGTTACAGGGCTATGACAGATGGAGTTATAAGTATGTAATTTAATTTTTATACATCATAGTTTTAAGTTCCATTGAAAAACTCTGCTTATCAAATTTGCACCCCTTTATATTTTTTGAACAAAGTTTCTGTGCAATTATTTTCATTCAATACATACAAACATTTAAAAGTATTAAATAGCTGTAAATCATGAAATATTTTCATCAAAGGAAACAAGAATTTCACTATTTCAACGTAGTTAGAGAAAATTAAAGGAATACTATGCATTTTTTACTTTAATTATCAGTATTTATTACCTTATTGAGCTAAAATATTTTAATAGAAAAAATTGAAATAACCCCTCTATTTAGCATTTTTGTATAATATAAGTAAAAGACTCAACAAATTCTTTTTATTTTCAAGGAGGGGGAAATTTCAGTCCTTATGCTCTAGTAGCTTTTTGGTACTATTTATAGAACTAAAAAAAAAAAAAAAGAATAACTGAAACATTATTATTATTATTATTATTAAGAATTGAACACACACAATAAAAAGAATGTTTAACCTTGATTCTTTTCTCCTTCATCATGTTGTGCATGGCTTAATAAGTTTGTGTAATTAAAAAAAAAAAAAATAAAAATAAGAGATTTATCTATTTTATAATTTTCATATTCATTTTGTTTATACTTTTCAACAGCAGTTGTTATTCAAAATCGAATTGAAAATAAGATGTCAAATGAAAATCGTTGAAGGTTTAGCATTCCTAACTTTTATCCCTGCATTCCCTTATAGCTCCATTTTCTCTGTCTCTCTTTCTCTGTGTATTTTACTTAGAAATTAGTTTTTTACCAATTTTTTACTAATGCTTAGTCCTTACTGACTTCTTTTTTTATGTTGCTTCTGTTCTAGTAGTAATTACAAATGCTTGTATTTAGTGAAATTTATGCTAAAATTTTGTCTTATACCTTTCTTTCTTAATTCTCCCAGGACCAAAAATGGCTCAGAGTAAGTAGGCTGTTCTTATTTGCTATTTAATTATTAAAGATTTAAAATTTTCAGGAATTTCTAATAACTAGTTTTCTAATTTTATATCACTCACATTAACTGTATAACCTATTCACTTTATTAATATATGTATTTTAAGGTCAAATTTGGTAAACTAAAAAGGAGGTTCCGTAGCTAAAATGTTATAAAACAAACACGTTAGGTTAAAATATTTTAATAGAAATTCTTTTTGTTTATTTCTCATGAATAAAAAGAAAAAAAATCTTTAAAATTCTCCTACTTGTAACACATATAGTTAATGAGATAATAGCTAGCATAAAGTTGCCTAAAATACCTCACTTAATAAATAACTTGAAAACTGAATTCCTTTTATTTATTAAAATATCGCTTGATAGATGTTTAAAAGAAAAAAAAAAAGATGTGTGTGAATTTTTTTGTTTAATAATTTCTTTGGCTAGTAAATTGCTTGTCTGCACACTAGTTAAAAAATACTAAATACATATGCATCATTAATGTGTAGAATTCAGTTGAGACATCAGTAGTGAATTTTTTAGTTCAGAATCAAAATTCAAATTATGACTTGTCAAATTAGGATTACATCTCTGGATGTTCTGCAGTAGTTCAACATTACTCCTTCTATATGATATTGTCATTGCTGCCTTAGTGTCTTATTAATACATGCAACATTATGCTATTATGGTAAAAGTTATATGCTAAATTTGCCTTATTTGTTAAAGAAAGAATGGTAAATGATGTTGCTAAGCTACAGATTCAACAATTTGATGTAGTGATTTCAATAAATACTTTTTTTAATTATTTTTTTCCCACATTTAAAAACTACAAATATTAATAATTGTGTTATGGAAAACAAAAACTGCATCCCTTATTTACCATTGATCATCATAAACTTTTATAAGAAGCCATAGAAATTCAACAAACTAATAATTAGTTTTGTTTCAACTATTGTAGCTGATGGTTATAAACAAAATACTAGATAGTCTTTGGCATTTTGTAGAAATAAGCCTGGAAATCCAAATTGTCTTATACAGTGAAATTGAATTGAAGTAGTTCTAATCAAAAATGTCCATAGAAACCTTAAAAATTCATAAAAACTGGCAAATTAAACAAAATAAAACAGTTTGCAGGGTTAGTATCTATAGGTCTCATTAGTTTTTTTAAGACAGGAAAAAATAACTTTAAAAAAAAAGTCAATAAGTGTGCTGACATAACCAACTCCAAGTAATATATGCAATTAACAAACAGAATGTCTCCAAATCATTTATTAAAGCTCTGTGTATTCCATATGACCACCATCACAGGGATAATGCATTGCAAGTGAGTCACAAATCCAGCAACGACAGAGTATAACAGATATTAACATTACCATTATGCAAAATGAGAGCTTCATCTGCCCAGATGTTAAAGACCCTGTGGGATTCTGTTCAATTTTTAAGAAAGTCCACCTTGCAAATGCTTCCCTCTGTACAGTATCTACTGGTAAAAGTTCATGGCAGGACTATACTCTGTATGGGTACAGATCAAGTACCCCATCAAGAATACTGTATGAAGGCAGTATGAAAAGTACCTAACTTCAGCCTCAGGTGGCACTACCAGAAATAAATAATAATAATAATAAATTTCACAAAGGTGATTTTTCACATCAAATTTGGCAAATTGCTAAGTCACTAAATGGTTTAGTTTGTGGGTGGAAGACATTTGAATAAAACAACTTTAATGATATTTCAAGAATGGAAAAAATTAAATACTGAGCAGTGATAAAATACCTGTTTTTAAAAAGTAAAACAAATGATGAAATTAAAGTGTAATTTGAAAATATTTATAAAGACTCTCCACCTTCATTATGAACCATAAAATATTGGACTGCTGAATTCAAGCATGGCTGTACAAGCATCCAGTTTGTCTAACTGAGGTTACACACTTAAAAATGATTGAAAAAATCCAAGATATTGTGATAAATGATTGGAGAGTAAAAGTGTGAAAGATTGCTGAGACTGTGGGCATCTCAATTGAATGGGTTCAAAATATTTTAATAACTTGTCTTGATATGAAAATGCTTTCTGGAAGATGGGTGTCCCAGTTGCCACTATTGACATTAAACACACTTGTATGTCAATTTTAAATGAATGTTTAGATGCAAAGTTAAAGTGCATTCTAAAATGATTTTTAGCATCAATTTTTAACTTTTGATAAAACATGGATTGATCACAGTATACCTGACATTAAAAAACAGTCCAAATAATGGGTTTCTCAAGGGCAATCTGAATTAAAATGTACTACAGCAACGAACTGTTATAAAAACTTCTTAAAAACACCATAAAATATACTAAAATACATGAAGCCTTTCAAAAGAGCTGGGTCTTTTTTGTTTTTTCATCAGGCGCAAAGAAGACGTTTGTCTACTATGAAAGCAGCAGCATGACTGAAATGAAAAGGCGGGAAAGGGAACAAGGTGAAAGAACAGTCAATAGGAAAGTAGAAGGCAGCAGTCAATCATACAATAGTGTAAACAAAACATACAACCAACACACACACACACAAAAAAAAAAAGAAAAATAGATTATAATAAAAGGAAAATACATACATATATGGCTCAATTGAAAAGTGAAAAAAAAAGTATAGTGAAATGAAAATATGTACATAAATGGCTCAATTGAAAGAAAATAAATGATATATACAGGGTGTATCTTAACCCTTGGGCAAAACATAAGGGGTGATAGTACACATCAAGACAAACATTATTACATAGGAAACTAAAGGCTAAAACCTGACGAAGAAAGACTCAGTTCTTTCAAAAGGTCTTGTGCATTTTAGTATAATTTGTGATATTTTTAAGAAGTTTTTATAACAGTTTGATTGATTAACACAAGTTCAAACTTATTTTTTTTACTTGCAAATTCATGGCTATAATGTTTTGGGATGCATGTGGCATATTTTTCACCCAATTTCCTTTAAAAGGGCCAAAGGATCAATGCAGAATATTATTCCAACATATTAAATCATTTCAACCATGTTGAGAAAGAAAAATAAAACTCTTTCATCAAGACAATGCAAGCGTGCACACCTATGTCATCACCATGGCAAAATTTCACGAATTAAGATATGAACTGCTTCTACATCCACTATTTTCACCATATTTAGCCCCAAATGATTATTTTCTATTTTTAAATGTGAAAAAATGTCCATATTTTTTCTGCAAATTCTTCCATAGACTTATGATTTTTCTGTGAATATATTTTTAAATTTCTTTGAAGTCCATGAATTTTTTTCTTTTATAGAATTTCGCTAAATGAATTCTTTAATTGGTCACAGAAAAAATTGAGAATTTCTTCAAACTATCATAAAAAAAATCTGGTATTTTTGTCAAAGATCTCATTAACAAATCGTAATTATCTTCAATTGGTTGCTGAATAAAAGCATTATTTTCATTAAAAATTCAGAAAGAAATTGTGAATTTTGAGAAAAGATTGCACACAAAAATCACGAATTTTGAGAAAAGATTGCACACAAAAATCACAAATTTTGATCAACTATTGGCAGAAAAATATTCAAAATTTCATCAAAGTCTTGGAAATGAGTAGCAAACTATGTTATTTTTTTTAAAAAAGTTTTAATTTTGCTGATCGGTTGCACAAAACTGTTGTGAGTTTTGCCAATTGGTCATGATAAACTCTAAAATTTAGACAAATGACCATGTAAAAGAAATATATTTACTGCACTGGGCTAAAAAAAAGGATAGAATTGCTGCATATAAAATGCTGAAAAACGAGAGGAAATTCTAAACGTGGTACAAAAATTTTCATAGGAAAAATTTTACTACATTGAGTAGACAGACTGAAAACTTATCCCTTTCACAAATGTCAAAAAATGTCTGCAAAACATAAAAAGACAACCAATTGGCCTTCAGATTAATTTGAATTTTGTGTGCTATGATTTATCATTTTCAAAAGATGCAAGTACAGTAAGGAAATTATTTTGAGAAATAAAATATATTTTAGACAAAAAATGTGTTTTTCTTGTCAAAACCAGATATTTATCATACAGCTCTCATATTCCAAGGCTTGTAGTAAGCCCAAGTGTCTGGCAACTTTGCGAGCACAGCTGATCCCTAAAGCTGAACCAGACACTAATACTTCCATTTCAGTTGCAACACACAGCATAAGTGCCTTCATTAAACAACCTCAATTGGATCTTACCAAATCTTCCAACATTCCAGTTTCCTCAAACTGCCGAATAAGCTTTATGAGATCTGTTGCTGTTAAAGGCCTATTTCTAGTCATCACATTCTTCTGAATTCTGAATGTACACAAAGAAATGGTCGCTAATTCCTGATTCATGTAAAATAATTTCACCAACAAAGCTTTATCCTTTGCACTCAGCATCTGTCATCAATGCACGCTTCACAATAGTGAACTAGTTGTGAATTAAAAGTGCAATTTCTAATAGCTGTTTCATTTGTGCACATTCCCATCAAAATTGCTTGTATCATCATCTGTCAGCTGTCTTTTGAGAGGTTTTTTTTCCATTTAACAAAATTCCTGTGACTTATAGATGCTAACATTGTAAATCATTTTGCATTTTGGTTATTTTTCTAGTTTTTATGATTTTTTAAAAGTTTTTATGGACTTTTTTCCCCATTTGGCTTGTAAAGTATTATTTTTGAAATATTTATGTATTATTAATCATAAGATATTGAAAAAAAAATTCTCAAGGGAATTTTAGTTTCCATTGAATTCAAAAATTAAAATGTTTACATAATCACTAAGGAGGTTTAAGAGTCATCATCCATAAATTATTTATCTATTTGTGTTTTTCAATTTTAAAGAATGTTCCTGAATGTGTGAGAAACAACTAAATATTATTAAAACTAGGTGATATATGACCATACCAAAATAAAGTTCATATTGATACAGAACGACTTCTTGTGGATTTTAATGCAATTATAATTTTTCTGAACAGTGTAAAATCTTTTTTTGGAGTTATATTTTCTGATATTTATCTATTTATCATATTAAAGCTTTATGCATTCTGATCATTTTTACAAAATGGAAAGTTCTTTAAAAAAGTTTATGGAAATGTAGCTAATTTAATTATTTTTTAAATGATTCATAGTTCATCCTTTAAAAGATTCCATGTATAAAAATAAAAAAATATTATCAAAACCCCCTCAAATTGTGTAAATGTTAATAATATAAAGTATTTCCTTTTCATACATTTGTAAACAGAAGTGGCACATTATGAGTATATTTTTCATAAGCTTGTTTTTCAATAAATGCAAAATTGAAATCTATATCTGACAAACAAAATAAAAATCTGTGATAGTACATGAATCAACTTAAAATAAACATGTACAGTACACTCCCTGAACTCCCAGATGTAAACAATGAAATTTTCAGTACAGATGTAGTGGCAAAATTGCAGATTTTTTTAGTTTTATGTCATTTTATATGTATTTTAATGTGTAATTCTTGATAGTATGACTGAACTCATGTTTTTTCATGAAGGAAGTATAAATTTATTTTCTAAAAAAAAAATAATGCTGTTATCACTGGTAATCACAATCTTTGTACCAAAAAATTGATGTATTAATTATTTTTGGTTATTAAGCCTAGCTAAAACCTGAAATAAAATGTCATTACTTTATAATTTTGATGTGAATTAGTAGGGTACCTTTATGAAGCCAATTTCACTGAATAATTCAAGAAAAATGTATCTCTTCTTTATTATTAAATTTTGTTATATGTTATTATTTACTTGAGCTTTACTTTTTAGTGATTTAATCATTTTTTAAAATTATCTCATTTTTTATCATTTTAGTTTGTTACATTACTTAATTATTTTAATCTTTTAAAACATTGCAAGCAATCATTATAATTTTGATTGCATTATTACATTCAAATTACTGTTTAAAAATATAAACAAAGCATTGACCAGAAATCTGCAAAACCTCTGCTCCCAAGCTGTGCAGATTTGAGGGAGTTACTGTATGTTGATTCATTTACTGATTTAGAGATTAATAAGAATACTGATTTAGATTGTGTGTATTTATAATATATCTGAAAAAGAGTGAAAAAAAAATCAAAGTAATATATAAACCCCTAAATTTTTATTCATAATGATATTTTTGTTATATAAACTGCTGAACAAAATTTCGGATTTAATCAACAAAGATGAATCATTTATGGATTTGTGATTTTCTTTCCTTCTCACTGTTCTTTAAGTTCTTAGTCTTCTGCAATCCCCCCCCCCTCCATTTTCTCATAAATTGCTATCATTTTTATGCCTTTACAACTATCCTCAATGTGTTGTCTGCTTTTTGCATCTCAATAATTTCAATTTAAAACAAATTTTCAGCTAGTTAATGTTAGATAAACTAAAGATAAAAGAGCTATAAATGTAAAGTTTTCTTTCAGCTTCATAAAAAAAACCATGTAATTAAAATATTTTCCTGGGATTAATAATTAACTAACAACTTCCTATGTTAAATAGGACAGAGAATACATACATAATTATGTGTAGAAGCAAATCTGCAAACTGGTTCTGTCATAGAAATAAACAATAACTGACATATTTATTCCTGACTATTTACTATTTACTATTCTCTAGCTTTTGTTCTTTATGTCACATAATCAAATGCCTTTTTGAAAACCTATTTTGCCCTGGTTGGTGTGTGTACTCTGTTCTATATCTAATAAAGAGAGCTACTATTTACCCTAATTTCTGGCGTATAATCAATGGATCAAACAATTCTTTTACGACCCAGAAATTTTATTTAGTAATTGAAGAGAAATATTTACCGCAATCTAAAATCTTGCATTTTATTTCAAAAATTTTCTGGGTCAAAAAAGAATTGTTTGATCTGCGGATTATACACTGGAAATTATGGTAATTATTCCCAAAATTATAATAATGTTACATTGTGCTTTTATGGAGCTTAAAGTGAGATTCTTTGCTTTATATATTTGTAATTAACTTCTTCACTCCCTGGATATAAACTGCATATATCCTTTTATTTCAGTAATTTCACAACCTGGTATATAGGCCCTTCGCCAGCGAAATTAAGTCTTAGAGTGAAGTAGTTAATGTTTATTTTCAGGGGGTAATGTCTGAAGTTAGCATCATTGCTGTGCTAAAATGAAACCAAAGAGAACCATTGTCAAAAAAATTTTGAAAGAAAGCAGCATTACAAATGGTATTAATATTACACCAACAAAAATTGTTTTGGATTACAGTAAAAATAATTTTTTTCTCAAACATTAAAAGGATATTGTAATTTTTGGTAGCTTTGAGTTCTTTACTAATTCTGCTATGCTCCAGGCTTCTGGTATCAAAAGTCATTAACATTAGTATTTAAGATATTAAAAAATAAAATTCATAGACAGGTATGATGCCAGCACACATGGTGAAGCTATATAATTGAATGTTTTAAAAATGTAAATAAAGGAAAAAACAATACTGTTTGCTTTAAAAAGTAAAGAGTTTGACTTTATGATAATGCTAAAATTTTCTATGAATATTTACTTTGTTTACATTTCGAATAATCATTTAACCATTGCATTTTCCTTTGTATGTTATAAATTTTTTGTATGTATTTTTTATATATGTATTAGAATACTATATTTTAGATAGGCTCATTATGTGCTCTGATATGAAAGTTTGAAAAATTAGTGTTTCTGTAATGCTTTTAGTCGATCACGCCATGCTAATTCCAGGTTTTACAAATTTTTTTTTGGAAAAGAATTAAAGAAATACCTTTATTATATTTCATCAATAACTTTATAACATGGACTATAAAATTTCAGCTTTAGGATATAAAGTAAGCTGGGTTTCATGTGTTTTTCTTCTTTTGATATCTTTAATATGAATAGTATAATTGTCAGGATTGGCAAAAAACTGGGGTTAAAAAAGTGTATTTGGTTTATACCAGATTTTAAAAAATATCTTTTCTTATTATATGTACATGCATATTGTGGATTAAAATAAACATCACTGGATGTATATGTAAGATAACTTCATTTGAAAATACTTTAAATTAAATAATTACAGCAAGTTTCGTAGGAAATTCAAATCATTTATAATTTAAACATTAATAATAACAGCTGTATCTTATGTTCTAAAATAAACTGTTCTGCACAGTAAAACATTGTTATCTTGAAAATCTTAATCCAGAATCTTTTTATTACTATTACTGAATAAATATTTGATGTAGTTTCATGAATATAATGTGCTTTTCTGTGGCTAATCAAACAATTTTCTTTAAAATACTTGTTATATGCATTGTCTGATTTGTTGTCTGAACAGTACAAGAGCAATTGCGATCTTTTACTGAAAATAAAATTTTTCATAAAGAATTCCTAGAATGATTTGGCATTTAGCAGTTTAGTCTTTTTGCTTTCTTTCAAGAAGTATTGTGTTTAGCTATTTGACACTTCTCTTCTAACCAGGTAGTACCAAGTTTCCCCAAAAGAAAAAGTCAGTAAAATAATTAGATAAATCTATTCCCAGAAATTTTAGAGTATTGAAAATTGTTATTTTAAAACACACAGTGGTGTCATCCACTGAAACAGTTACAGTCGAACCTCTATATAACGAAACTCCATACATCGAATTTCTCCATATAACAAATTTTTAGTAAGAACGGTCCCCTTTTCACATGATTACATTAAAAACAGACTCTATATAGCGAAATATCTATCTCCATATAACGAATTTTTTCATAAATTGA
Source organism: Maratus speculifer (assembly GCA_964019185.1). Taxonomy (NCBI): domain Eukaryota; kingdom Metazoa; phylum Arthropoda; class Arachnida; order Araneae; family Salticidae; genus Maratus; species Maratus speculifer. Next base: position 237,535,397 of record OZ025299.1, on the reverse strand, counting down.
TCTTAATTTATTCAGTTTTAAAAAAGCTTCGAAATCATATGGAATCTATTTTCCATCACTTATTTTTGATTTATCGTTCAGTGGAGAGGTTTTTTTTAAAATAAATATTACTTCTCTCCTTATTCTTTAAATCTAACAAGTTCATCCCACCTCCCACACACCTTTCAACATCCTTCTCAAAACACAGTCAATTGAATTGTTACACATGTAAGAGAGGAATCAATGAGAGCACATAAGAGAGACCTTCAAATGGAGGAAAATATCAACTACAATTTTTCATTCCTTGCTAAAATTTGAGAATATTTTTTGAGAGCGTAACAATTGTAATTTTAAAATCAAAACAACAAAAAATTACAGATTTCTTCCTCTGAAATTTATGTAAGTCTTCCTTATTTGATTTTCATTAAGCTTTCAAATAAATGTCTTTTCTCTTTTTTGAAACTGCTTAAATAAGTAAGAAATAAAATGTTAGGTTAATATATACCTTTAAACATTTCAAATTCTTAATTAAAAAGATCAAAAATAATATTTGTTCAAAATTTACACATTAAATACTATTTTTAACATCATACTCTATACATCGAATTTCTCTATATAACGAATTTTTTACTGGAACGATGGATTTCGTTATATCCCATATAGCACACTTGCCTCCCCAGGATGTCCTGGGGAGGATTCACATCCCAGGACCGTCATCCCCCAGGCATCCCTGAGGATGCAGAAAATTGTCACCAGGAGGTCCTCAGGAACCGAAAATGTCCGCTTTACAGCATCCTGGCGCGCTCCCCAGGACATCCTTGAGGGTCCTCCCCAGGAGGTTCTGGGGAAGATTTGAGGAAGTCATATAGGAGGACTTTGGGAAACTTCAAGGTCACTAATATGTTAAAAAAAAAAATTAAAGCTATGATTTAATTTAAATTTTTTAGAAGAAAACGCGAATGTTGTTTTTTTTCTATTATTCAGACGGATTTACATATACAGAGATTATTCAGTAACAAATTTCTTACTTTCATTTTTCCTGCTGGATTTGAACCTGAGTACCTTGGTATTCTGGACGCGCACTCTAGCCGTTATGCTGTAGGGTCAGTAAGGAATAAAGGTTTCTAAGGTATACATGCATTTTTACTCCGCTTTTGAAACTTAAAATTAGGAAATGTCCTCGTTTTTTGTGCCTTTTGCATACATTCGACATAAATTTAAATTAATAACCCTAAATAAATTATCAATAATTATTTGTTATAACATAAATGTCTTCGAATTAAAAATTTTTTTTAATGAAATTGTATTTTTAAATGATAAAAATATCCTTTTAGCTTTTAATACTTAAAATCCATTAAAATCTTTCTGTAGTTAGAAAATTGATTATGAACTATATATTTTGGCACACAATGAATGATGCAAAACGTTTCTGATGATAGCCCCTATAAAATTTAATTTTAGTTAGTAAAAATATTATTTCCAGAGATTAAAATAGCAAGAGGTTAAAACACATAGTTTCTTTAAAATTATGAATTTTTTTTAAATGATTGAGAAATAAAGACTAAGTGAATCTTTTCAAAAATAAAACTTTTTTGCTCTTTCTCTCTCTTACTTTTTTTTTACAGAAATTTTAATAGATTTTTTTTTTTTCATTTTTCTCTTGGTGCTCTTATTAAATGAATTTATGAAATATATGTATATATGTATATTTAATTAGTCTTTTCTTTCCTAATTTTTACTCTTTGAAATATTTCATTTTTGCAGTTTCATAGCGAACCCCACCAGCGGCCAAGTGATTCTGCTCTCGAAGCTGGTAGATGGGAGGCGCTGAGTTTGTACCCAATCGCACCCGTCGGTCTAATCGTTCGGAGTTTTCCGCTCTTTTCTTCGAATCTTAAACTTCCTTGCGTAAATACGCGTTAGGTTCCTTTAGAAAGACCCTCCGGAAGGCAACCCTCCTCCCTTGATGAGTTCCTTAATTTTTTTTTCTTTTTTTTAATGATTGGCAAATAAAATCTAAGTAAATCCTTTCAAAAATGAAACTTTTTTGCTTTCTCTCGCTCTTACTTTTTTTACAGAAATTTTTATCGATTTTTTTTCCTTTTTACGCTTGGTTAAAGGTGCTCTTATTATATGAATTTATGAAAAAAATATATAAATTTGTTTAGTCTTTTCTTTCCTACTTTTTACTCTTTGAAATATTTCATTGTTGCAGTTTCATACTGGGCCCCACCAGCGGTCAAGAGATTCAGCTCTCGAAGCTGATAGGTGGGATGAGCTCAGTTTGTACCCAATCGCGCCCGTCGGCCCAATTGTTCGGAGTTTCCCGGGGTTTTCTTCGAATCTTGGATTTCCTTGCATAAATATGGCTTAGGTTCCTTTAGAAAGACCTTCAATGAGGGCAACCCCTCCCTGCCTTGATATGTCCCTCATGTTGATAATTGGCCGTCATAAATGCAACCAATCAACGAACCCGTTTTAAAGTGATTAGGTATAATTTGGCGAGTATTTATTAACGAATAATTATATCCGTTACTTATGAAATTTTCATATTGTACGATACGAATTACAGATGTTTGGAGATTTACCACTTGTTGCGGGATTAAAAAATACTGTAAAACCCCTGTATTATTTTATAACATTGTAAAAATATTAAAATTCTGCATTTTCATTGATAACACACCATTGTACAAATTTGTAGAATTTTGTTATATCAGAATTTGGTGTGAAAATCATTTGTAAAATTCTATCATTACATTGAAACATTGCTTGAGTCACATAAAATAGAAACTATTAATAAAATTTGAATCTGTTAACAAAATCATTTTATTTTCTTATTGTTATAAATAAAATTACTTTTCAGTTAAATCTCCATTTAATAGTCTTTAAAAATTTGAAATCTTTATGTGCATAAAAAATTCAATATGCACCTTTTTCCATTTAATCAACGACGGGAAATATATTTGTTGATTTCTTGAAATGTATTTTTAGTAACTAAGATTTTAGGCAATTTTAAAAGCCTAAAAGAACTAATGTCTTTATTTAAAATATAAGATGTTTTTATCAACGATCTTAAAAATCCCAAACTAATATATATTTTCTATTACACATAAAAACAAATTTGATTGTAACACCTTTTCTTACTATGTCAAAAAATAGTCTGATTTCCAATTCTTAGAACTACACTCTTTTTTTTCTTTTCTTTTTCTCTCCTTAGTGATTCCCGCGATATTTACAACATTCTCAGCTGGCAAAACTGGTTGGAGGGGGCGGGTAGCTTATTGCGAGCCTAATAGTAATCTTATAATTGATGGAAGGTCGGGACGGTGATTCCTGCTTCAGAGCATTGTTTGCAGTTACTTTAAAATACTTTCATTGTCACCTAAGAATATGTGCATAGTAAAACAGGAAATTCCATGCTTTATAGATATCCAAAGAAATATAATATGAAATCGGTTTGTTAAATGAAGGTTTTAAGTAAAGCGATTTTTTTTCAGTTGAAAATTGTGATAAAATATTTGTTATTAAGGAAATATAGATAAATATTTATCTGTAATTTCAGAATCAAAAAATATTTATATTTCTGAAGTTTTCAAAATAAAGATTTCATTTTATCTATCATAATTTAAATAATAATAATGATATTATGTTTGCTAATCTATAAAAGGTATTAGAAAAATAATTTGTAAATAAGACAATCTTAAATTAAAAAAAATAATTAATGATAAATAAAAGAAAATAGGTTTTAAGAATCAGAACCAGAAACAATGGCGCCAACTTTTGAAAAATATTGAGTGTGCTCAAAAACATTTTGAACAAATACATAAATATTTAGTGGGCTCAATTAATAATGGCTGGATAGAGATAACAAATTATTCTGTGGGCTTGCGCCCCATGCGCCATATAAGTTGGCGCCACAGATCAGAAAGACACTTAAATTTATGCTTCTGTTTAGCTAACATTTTCGTATCTTCAACACATATATAATTAATTACATTGGCTAGGTAATTGATAAAAACCCTAAAACATTAAATTTGCATGAATTTATAATTTTTAACTGATTTTATAGGAATGTAAAATTTTTAAACAGAAAATCTTTTTAAATAAACCACGTATTGGTATGCATTTGGGGAGGGGGAGAGGTCATCTCAATATTTATATATTTTAAATCCAAAGGTACCATTTTAAAGGGAACTGTTCTATCTTTGAATTAGTGTTATGTGCTGTGATAAAAATGTTTAATTTCGTTTCAAAGTTTTAAACGGGTACTTATGAACAAACTTACTTTAAGAATCTCTTTCTTTTCTCTTTGCATAAATACCTTTACCTCTAAATATCAGAAAAAATATATGATCCAGAATTGTCTTCTATTTAGAGATTTCAGTTTAATTTAGACTATAAATAATTACTATTTAGTTAATTTAAACAAGTTAAATTAATTTGCTAATTAATAAAAAAGTAATAATAACAAAAAAGCAAAACGCAACAGGTTATTGATTAATAATTAATAAAATATTGATAAATGTTAACAAAATTTGGTTTAAAAGATATATAATAGTAATTAGTATATAAAAATAGGAATTAACTGAAATAATTAATTAAAATTTTTAATTTAACTAAAAAAGGTTAAAAGTTATAGCAATAATTAAAAATAACAATTACAATTTAATAACAATTATCTAACTTGCTAAAAAAATAAGAAATCGAATGATTGATAAAATAAAATTAACTCATTAAAAATTTAGACCGATCAAATGGAATTTGATATTTCAATAAAAATAAACTAAATATTGTACTTCAGAATCACTCACGAGATGGCGCCTGCACTGTGACTTCCTCGGCACTTCCCCAGGAAACACTAACCGGGTACTTCCCCAGGAATGACTTCCCAGGTACTTCCTCAGGAGTAGAGTCCCTGGGAAGTTGCTCCGTGGGACACTTCTGGGAGCTTACTCCTGAGAACACCGTAAAAGACTCTTCCCCGGGACGTCCTGATCTTGTCATTTTAGTATTAGGAGGAATATGGGATGACTTGGAGCTCCTGGGGAGGTATTGAGGAGCTTTTGTGCTATATGGGATAGAGGCTTGACTGTATATAGTCATCAGATTTAAGAAATGGGCTTTTATTATAAACTGTTATAGTGAATTATTTTTCTAAAATTTCCTACCATTTTCTTGTTTGGTTCAAGATTGTGGGTTTGATTGTGTTATAGAGAATTTAAGTATATCTTTTGGCATATTTTATTTAAAAGTAAATATGAGCATATTCAACAGAATTTTTGATTTTAAAAACTTAAACAGACAAAAAAAACTTTTTCTAGTGCTTTTTTATCCAATTCTTGTGTAATTTCAACTATAGGAGCCCTAACCAATAAAATGTTTTCTATACCTTTACTGTAACATTCTTTTGCAGAGCAAACTTAATTAACTGAGCATTGTAATATTTTCTTCTTGATCACATATCTTTTTAACTTAAAGATAAGCAAATTTATCTTGAAGTTGGTATCTGCAGAATAATTTTTTTTTTTTTTTAAATGTAAATATCAGTATCTGAAGTTATTAAAAAAGTTTTTATTCAAATACTTCTTGTGATCTTGTTTTTTAAATGATAAACTTTAGTCAACAGTTTTGGCTATTTGGGATTTATCAGGCAAAAAGAAAGATTTATTAGAAACAATAGATTGGTACAATTGATATGCTATAATATGAAACTATTTTTGTAAGTCTTCTTGTTATACTTCATATTTTAAGTTATTTTAAAGAACAATCTCCCCATTTGAGAAAGTTTTCTTTTACCATTTGATCAACATCTTAAAGATCATCTTGCTATGTTATTTATTGTTGTAAACAATATGCATTTTTCTAAATGAAAATATTTTTTGCTAACTGTTGAATATTTTAACTCTTAGTTTACTTTTGCTGGTAAGTTTTTTCTTTAGAGTCCGAGATATGTTCACAGGGATGTAAGACCTGCACCAGACTGCGCTGAAACCGCTTTACTGTGCCAAACTGCTACAAAACAGCTATTTTTTTCAATTTTGCACCAAACCTGTGCCAAAAGGCACTTAGTGCCAAAACGAAATTTAGCGCGATTTCGTCGATCCAGGAAACAACAACAAATGACTTTTTTTAGGCTGTTAATTTCGTCAAAAATGATCGGTTCTGAAGCCAGAACCGTTCTAAAATTATATAAAACTAAAGCAGAGATAGAAAAATTAAAATTGGTAACCTGAAATAAACATTGGCAATCTGTGGTAGTGTCATAAAGTCAGTAAAGAAGCATTTAATTAAAAGATAATCTAACGTTTATTTTCAAGAAAAACATATTCAAAATAAAAATATATGTATATATAAAATAATAAACAATGATAAACTATATCAGGTAAAATCAACCAAAAAATGTAGTTTCCGAAATTATATTATC
>OZ025299.1:235692894-235728894 GCA_964019185.1 Maratus speculifer | reverse complement strand
CTTTATTAAAAAAATTATCTTTTAAAGGCAAAATTATCCTTTCTATGCTGAAATAATAAGTCGACAAACATTATTCTATTTGCCACCATTGGAGTCAAAGTTTTCCACTATATTAAAAGTGTTGTTTTTTTATGCTAGTAAAATAATTTCAGATAAAAAGTAAATATTAATAAATGTTGTTTTGTTTGTATGCTTCATAGACCATAATTTTACCTTAATTTAAAAAAAAAACATAATTTTAGTAATCGCTAATTTCAGAATCTGTTTAATCTACTGTAATACCGATACATCATCCAAAATTACTTTCATAAATAAATTAAATTTCCAACATTATATTAAATACGATAGTTGGCAATTGACACGATTCCGTAAGGTTAGTTCAATATGCTTAACAAAACCATTTAAAATAATGGCCTAGCAAAATAAAGTTATGCGTAAAAAGCTTAAAAGAAATGATGAATGGACCATATTCTTCCATTCAGTACGAGATTACAAAAATCGCTATTTCATCAATTGTGACGTCACACTAATATTGCTTATTGTTGTTACTGCATGCAGAGAACTGCAGAAAATTTCGATTATATTAAAAAGAATATGAGTATTTTAATATTTCTATTCAATTAATCAAGGAAGCAGACCTTATTCTTCCTTTCGGTTCGAGGCCATAAAAATCGTCATTTTACCGATCGAGATATCAAAGGAATACCTTCCATTAGAAAAAAAATCTGAAATTTAATTCAGCCAACAATTTTTGCTGCAAAATGTAGACTGTTTTATAGTAATAAAGCTTAATTGCAGAAATCTTCTTAAGGATATTCTTATATCTTAACTTTTAAAGCAGTGAATATTCCTACAAGCGAAATTGACAATATATTCGACAAATAAAAAAAAAATAACAAAATAAATTAATATTCAATTAATAAGTAATGATCTGATGAGGATATTAAAATAACATGTAAAGTTTTTAAAAGTATAAATAAATAAAGCTATTCGCTTAGCAGGTTGGAACTGAGATTTTACTTTTGAGATCTATAAACAGTGTTTTAGCTACCAAGGGAGCTAAATGTCAAAGAGATTCAATTTTTTTTACTATATGTCTATATGTTCTGTCATCGTTGGTAATTTTTTCAATTAAAGAATCATACACTAACTAGTAAAAAATGTGATGTTTATATGTGCCTCATTCTCCCCTATTCGTTAACCGAACGTGAGTTCGTTATACTAACATAAAAATCTCTCTCGAAATTGTTGGTTTACAAATCTGTTCTTAAATCACACAGTTCGTTAACCGATCACCCAAAGTATAGTGAAAATTATACTTTGATCCCTGCCTAAAGGAAATTGTGTCGTGAACTCTACAATCTACAAGAAAATGTCGTAGCTTGTCTAACAATTAAATCAAAAGAGAAGTTTGGTGAAGCCATGTAGATGGCTCAGGTAACACTTGATGCCCACTCATGCTCAGATAACACTTAAAAATGTCACCTGAGTCCTATTTCTCGCAAAAGTGTATTTTTGACGAGAGAAATGTTTGCGATTACTCAAATGAGCTTGTATTGATTCTTTTATATAAAGGCCGAGCTCAGTTAATTTAATATTCAAAGAGGCATTTAAATATATAATTCACTGTGGTCATATGATTTTGATTATACTCTTGTGGAGAGCATTCTTAATGTTCTATTAACCCTTTGAAAGTTGCTGTTTGAAAGACACTAAAATTTTATTTTGGTTCCACACTGCTAAATGGCATTCATCATTTTATTCGTAAACATTTATTGTCATAATATAACGTAAAAAAGAGATATTAACTATTTACTAATATTTTTTCTAATTCTGGTGATATCATTGAATTGTTTCAGAATTTTAGCAGTGGAAGTACTTTACTCCTGAAATAATTACAGTTTAAGTGTAACATAAAGCATTAAAACATAAGTATAAATTCGAAATACAACTATATAATTGCTTCCAGTACTTTTTCCAAAATTAATAAAAAGAAACTTTTTTGAGGAATTATTTATACATATTTCATTGACTTCATTCAAAAATGAAACTTCTGTTTGCTATAATTTTTGTTCATTCCATGCATTGTAGTCTAAAAAGAGTAGCAATCAAATATTTTAACAAATTAAAATTTCATAGTAAAAGGATTTCGTTTTTCAGAAACGACATTAGCAATATAAGAGACATCCTTCGCTGACGCGCTAATTTTAAGTCAATGTTTTTTCGGAAAAAAGTTATGATTTGGGGATTTTAGAAAACTCTGTATACCTTGCCCTGCTTATAAGTCTAACAATCACGCAAGCATACACGTTTCATTCAATATTTCATTTTTTTTTTTTTTAATATGATGACAGGGGAGTGTAATAACCGTGAGAGGAAGAGAATGGATGTCTACGTGCTCATATTGCATAAAAAATACATTTTAAGTTACTCTGTATAATATATTGTACTGATGATTTCTGAAATTGAAGTAAGAAAAAATACTATGCACAAACAATTATCTAAAACTGGATTGATATTATCAAAAATCATTTCAAAAATCGGTTCTTCAATATAGAATAAATATGAATAAAAAATTTTATTCTAAATAAAATTTAATAAAATGCAGCATAAATAAGTTATTTTTCTTAAATGAAAATTCTAGTTTTAATTATATTTACGTATGTTTTTCAAAGCAGACAACCATGGGCAAATAACTGCGGGAGTGAGGTATTTTATACACTGGTGGAAATTGAATTATGAAAACACAGTTTTTTAATCAAAACATTTATAATATTAACTAAAAATGAATGAAATTTCATACATTATACTTGCTATGTACAACAAATAATTTAGAAAAATAAAATTTCATACAAATTAATAAATTAAAACGTAACATCAAAATTAGATTTTAGTAACATAAAAACATGGAAATTGATTTATGAAATGTCATATTTAATTGGAATTAATAATTAGTAAAGACGCCTTTATTAAGTAGAGATTCCTTTATTCTTGATATCATAGATAAAACAAGATTTTGGATGTATTTATGATCAATTAGTTTCCTCTTTATACAGATTGAAACTTTCAAATCTACAAGTGATATGTACTACATTTCGTTTGCGAAACCGTTCCATCAAGCTGTTCCCAAACGTTTCGAAGGGGTTCAGATCAGGACTAATAGGTGGATGATCTAAAAGAACAATATTCTGTTCGTCAAACCAAGCTTTCATTGCATTTGAAATGTGAATACTTGCTTCATTTTGCATGAAGATATAATCTAAACAACAATATTGCAATCCAAATGGTAGACGTGAATATTCTAAAATTAAACTTTAATTAAAAGAGTTCTGCCGATCGTTTCAAAATACAATTTCACTTTTGCCATTATAAGCAATCGCTGCCCAAATCATCAAACTTCCGCCACCAAAATTTCTGCTGAATGTAGATATCGGTTCTTTTCGGAGATCTCTCTAATAATACCTCAAAATGTCTCGGCCATCCAAATTAAACCTTTTCTCGTCAGAGAAAATGACTTTCTTTCAATTGTCACCCATTGTCGTGTACGTCTCCCAATACTGCAAACACATATGCTTGTGACGCAAAAGTAACTTTGGACATGGCTTCAATCTCGACCATCTCAAGCTCATTGAAGAATGTAAAATTTGCCCAACTCTTCTAGAAGTAACAGGCAGGTATAGTTCAGCACAAATCTGCTTTGAAATGTGACCAGCTTTCGATGAAGATTGAAGAATCCTTCTTTTCTGTCTCTTGCTTAAACATGGATCACCTTTTTTGTTTAAATTTTTGCCTTATTTGTTGGATCTTTTCTATAGTTATACATCACACCAACAAATCTTTTAATTAATTTACTAATTTCCGGGACAGACTTTCCACATTCTAAGTATGCGTCGATTTTACCTCTTTCTTTCTCAGACAAAATCTTTCCCTTATCCATCGCGAAAATTGTAACTGAAACGTATTGCTTTCACTGTACAACGCTTTTTATGTCTACTTTTCAGGTCACGTTGTCTTTTTTATGCAAATTTTTGTCATCTTGCTTCGAAATAACCAATGAAATGTGATATTTCATTAATCAATTTCCATGTTCGCATAGTACGAAAATTTAATTTTTGACTTTTTGCTTATGTTTAATATTATGTGTGAAAATTTATTTTTGTAACAGATTTGTCATACACAGTAAAAACAAAATACCCAAATTGGGTTGAAAGATTTTTGGGTACAGAATTGTTCCAATTTGGAAAGTTCAGTTTGTAGCACAAAATCCTTTTAAATAAATCTGATTTTTAAAGACATTAAAACAATTAAAACATCTTAGATAGTATATACATTATACCTCAGAAATTTTGATTAATTTAATGTTAATAAAGATCTGCTCTGTTTTGAACCATTTTTAACCGACTTCCAAAAAGGAGAGGAGGTTATCAATTCAACGCGTATGTATTTTTTTTATGTATGTTCACCGATTACTCCGAAACTATCCAACCAATTAACTTGATTTTGGTGTTAAATGAGAGAGCTTGCTCTCGAATTGGTACCACTTCCGTTTCATAGAAATTGGTTCAGTACTTTTTTATTAATTAGGCAAAAACTAATAAAATTAGTGATTTCTCGCAAATCAGTAGTAATATGGATGTCGAATAAACTTACCGATGCCGGGATGGCCGAGCGCTCTAAGGCGCTTGATTTAAGATCTGGTTTACGAAAGCCAGCGTGGGTTCGAACCCCACTCCTGACGTACATGTATACAATAATTCCGTATTATAATTTTTAAATATATATTTAACAAGTTAAATACTAACTATGCTATTAGGAATATTATGTATTTAACCGTTACCACAGAGTATCAGAGATTTTTTATTAACTCAATACTTTTTCAGTGAAAGAGTATTCAAAAAGAGAATAGACTTGCGAAAAGTAACATGACATTGAATAAGTTCTCTGAAGCGAATGAAGTCCGGACAGCCGAGCGGTCTAAGGCACAAGATTTAATCTCGGGTTTTGAAAGAGAGTGTCGGTTCGAACCCCACTCCTGACATATGTGTATAGTATACAAAAAAATTTTCGTGTTATATATATTTTTAAGTGACTTCAAAAAAGGAGAGGATATTATCAATTCGGCGCGAATGTATTTTATTTTTCTATGTATGTTCACCGATTACTCCGAAACTATCCAACCGATTAATTTGTTTTTTTGTGTTAAATGAAAGAGGCTACTCTTCCATTGGTACTTCTTCCATTTTATTGAAATTGGTTCAGTACTTTTTTAGTAATTAAGTAAAAACTAATAAAATTAGTGATTTCTTGCAAACTAAAAGTAACATGGACGATGACGAAGCTCGCCGAATGAAGTGCAGTAAGGTAGCTGAGCGGTGTAAGACAGCAGATTTGATTTCTGGTTCTTGAAAGAGATCGTGGGTTCGAACCCAACACCTGACATACGTGTATGGTTTACAGTGATTTTTCCCGTATTATAATTTTTATTAACTGACTTCAAAAAATCGTTAACTTTTAACTAAAAAGGGAAAAATAAACTTTTCTACCAAAAATTGAACCGACTTCAAAAGCTACTGCAAAGTGAAAAATAATTTTTTTACAGAATAGCATTAAGAAATTAAATTAAGAGCGTAATATTTATCATGCGTATTATTATATTTATGTAGATTAATTTCATTTTTTTGAAATCGGTGCCAGCCAAGCCAAGTTCAAAATTAAAATTAAATAAATCGTAAAAATTGTAAAAAAACTCGTAGATACTTGGATGCGTGTCTATTGGAAAATTACATGTAACTTGGTTTGGCTGGCACCGACTTTAAAAAATCAAATTAATCTACATAAATATAATAATACGCATGATAAATATTACGCTCTTAATTTAATTTCTTAATGCTATTCTGTAAAAAAATTATTTTTCACTTTGCAGTAGCTTTTGAAGTCCGTTCAATTCTTGGTAGAAAAGTTTTGGGTTATCTATTTTGGGAACAATATTCTACCATTTTGGAATCTATACTGTACCATTTCAGGAAAATTACTATACCCAGAAATCTTTCAACCCAATTTGGGTCTTCAATTTTTACAGTGTACGTACTCTGTATATCCCATGAAGTGTCATTCATTTTTAATGAATAGTATAGAAGATTTTGTTAAACAAGTAAGAAAAATCATGCGTTAAGCATAGATTATGAAGCACTTTCCAACACTTAATGAAATATTTAACAAAACTTTGTTATTTAAGGAAATAATAGTGTATAGCCAAATATACCCAAATATGTATTCCAGTACATTAGAACAGCCCTGTATTTCATATGTTAGTATATACATTAGCTTAGCAAGAAAATACCCAGTAGCTTGAAATTTCTTTTTCAGCAATTCATACTATTAGATGGAATCATACTTGACTACTTTTGTTCAGCCCTGTAGTTTACATTGTGCCTTTATTACACGTCAGCATTAGGCTAAAATTTATTGTAAACTGAAACACTTTTAAAACAACTGAAATCACATTCTCATAAATCATCATTCATAGGCGTCCATGTACCGAATTCTTTGCGTGGCCCTGTATATCCCTTTACCTATATTCTGCAAACATTTCTCAGTAAATTGAATGCAGCTCAGCGTAAAAATGCATAGCTTATTTAAGAACCACGTTTAAATAATTTACGCTCATATCCTGAATAAAATTTCATATAATTATTCAGGTGAGCTCTTTTGGGTAGCCCTGTATATCAACTATAACATTTATACACACCATATAATGTGCATATATTTAGCGAAATATAAAAGCGAATATCATAATTAAAATGAATTTCATCCCTCCATCAGCCATATTCGGTAGACATATACCATAGACATATACGATACTTCGGAAAGAATATACTATTTGAAATCTTTTGTATGGCCCTGTAAATGCTATGTACTTCATATTATGAAAGACAGTAGCGTATAATTTATACTAAGCTTCAGTGACATATATCAATTTTATTATACATGAAAAAGCTTAATATATTTAAAATATGTCACACATAATTCCTCCTTTTACCATTATCTAATGGAATTCTTTTGTGTGACCCTGTAAATGAATAATAGCTACATTTTTACCTTATATTTTATAGGATGCATATATTAATATGTTTGGCAGGGTATAACATCTTTAAAATTCCTTTGAAATGATTTTTCCCCATAGGCTGTAATGTAATAGGAAACTTTTGATTCGCCCTGTAGATAAACTAATCATGGTAGAAACTTCATTTTCGATAGGACTTGTGCTAGGGTAAACGTAAGTAACGTCCTAAAATTTCATGGCAATCCGAGTATATTAACGATTTTTCCCCATGGGCCGTAATGTAATGGAAAACTTTGATTCGCCCTGTAGATAAACTAATCATAATAGAAACTTCATTTTCAATAGGGTTCGTGCTAGGGTAAACGTCAATAACGTCCTAAAATTTCATGGCAATCCGAGTATATTAACGATTTTTCCCCATAGGCCGTAATGTAATGGGAAACTTTTGATTCGCCCTGTAGATAAACTAATCATGGTAGATACTTCATTTTCAGTAGGGTTCGTGCTAGGGTAAGCCTCAATAGCTTCCTAAAATTTCATGGCAATCTGAGTATATTAACGATTTTTCCCCATAGGCCGTAATGTAATGGGAAACTTTTGATTCGCCCTGTAGATAAACTAATCATGGTAGATACTTCATTTTCAATAGGGTTCGTGCTAGGGTAAACCTCAATAACGTATTAAAATTTCATAGAAATCCGAGTATATTTACGGGAGTTAGAGCGCGGGCAGACGGACAGACGGACAGACGGATAGACGGCCATCCGGCCAGACGGACAGACGGACAGACAAACCGAATGCATAAGCACTTTTCAACTTTGTTGGAAAGTGCTAAAAACTGTGCTTTCATAAATCAATTTCCACCAGTGTATACAGGGTGTTTCTAAATTCATGGTACAAACTATAAGGGGTGATAGTACACATCAAGACAAACAATATTAAATAGGAAACTAAGGGTCCCAAACGTCTTCCGAAGGAGATAGGCGCCATTAAAGTTTAGGGTCCAAAAATTCAAATGATTATAAAAAACAGAAAAATTGGTCGATTCGTTTGCGGTTTTCACTAAAATTATTCTTTATGTCAGTATTGTCTTGAAAATAAATCATAAAGATAAATTTCAAAAATTGTCGATAGCTTGAATTGTCGGGCGCTTTAGACTTTGGAGTAACGAACAACAATTTTTTACCGTTATTTTTTGCATCTCATTAATTTTTTTAGAAGCTTAGACATAAACTTGAATTTTGAGCTCAAAATCTAAATCTCTGGGAGTGATTAAGTAGCGCAAACTGAACTGTAGGGAGAGGTTCAAATTTCAAATGATTATAAAAAAACTGAAAAATTGGTTAATTGATTTGTAATTTTCACCAAAAGTATTCTTTATGTCAGTGTTATAGTGAAAATAAATTATAAAGATAAAATTCAAAAAATGCCGATAGAGGGCGCTTTAGACTTTGGAGTAACGTACAACTATTTTTTTTACCGTTATTTTTTGCATCTCATAATTTTTTTTAGAAGCTTAGACATAAACTTAAATTTTGAGATGAAAATCTGAATCGTTGGGAGTGGTTAAGTAGCGCAAACTGAACTGTGTTCAATGGGGGTGGAAAGGTTCAAATTTCAAATTATTTTAAAAAACGGAAAAATTGGTCGATTCATTTGCCGTTTTCGCTAAAACTATTCTTTATGTCAATATTTCCTTGAAAATAAATTTTAAAGATTAATTTTAAAAAATACCGTTAGAGGGCGCCTTAAAATTTAGAGTAACCTACAACTATTTTTAACCGTTATTTTTTGTATCTAATTAAACGCTTGCAAATGCTTAGATTTAAATTTTGAGCTCAAATTCTAAATCGATGGAGAGGTTAAGAAGCGCAAACTGAACTGTGTTCAGGAGTTGAAATGTTACCCTCCCCACCCCTCGAACACATTTCAATTTTCCGCTACTTAATTACTCACAACGATGCAGATTTTGAGCTCAAAATTTAACTTTGAACATTTACAAGCATTTAATTAGATACAAAATATAACGGTTAAAAATAGTTGTTGGTTACTCTAAAGTTTAAAGCGCCCTCAAACGGTATTTTTTGAAATTAATCTTTAAAATTTATTTTCAAGGAAATATTGACATAAAGAATAGTTTTAGCGAAAACCGCAAACGAATCGACCAATTTTTCCGTTTTTTATAATCATTTGAAATTTGAACCTCCCCACTCCCATTGAACACAGTTCAGTTTGCGCTACTTAACCACTCCCAACGTTACTCCAAAGTCTAAAGCGCCCTCTATCGGCAGTTTTTGAATTTTCTCTTTATAATTTATTTTCAAGACAATACTGACATAAAGAATAATTTTAGTGAAAATCACAAATCAATTGACCAATTTTTTCGTTTTTAATAACCATTTGGAATTTGAACCTCCCCCACAGTTTAGTTTGCGCTGTTTAACCACTCCCAATGATTTAGATTTTGAGCTCAAAATTTGCATTTATGTCTAAGCTTCTAAAAAAATTTAATGAAATGCAAAAAATAACGGCAAAAAATAGTTGTTCGTTACTCTGTCAGCATACTCACTACCCTTAACACTCTATAATATATACATATTGTAATGGTATAATGTAGCATGACTTACTGGTTTTTATTTTATTCCAATACTATTCTATCATTATCTTACTTCCAATCTCTTTATTTTTATTTTTCCTGGTTCCATGGCATATTCCTTTTTTTTTTTAAATCGGTTACTTATTTGTTTACTTTCGATTTGAACATCTTACATGTGCGTTCATGGTCGCTTTCTTCCGTCTGATCGCGATTTGCGATTTTCGCAAATCGCAACTTACGAGTAGCCGTATCTCCCTTTCGCAAAGCAGGAACGCATCCGCTCAACTCGGCAGACGCAAAGGGGGCGTTGTCCTCTGGCGATGTATAGAACGGCGAGGGGTATTTAAATCAGTCGGATTGTTTTGACTGCTGATGGTCTGACGATGTTTTGGTCTAGTAAAGGCCGTTTGTTGTCATAAATAGTAGTTATGTAAGTTCAGTTGTAGTTTATCTTAAGTAGTGAAAGATGGTGTTGTCTTATGGAATATTCCTGTTAGTCGATAGCGGGAATGTGATGATAAATATGTTGCTGTCATGAACTGTGTTAACATCCAAGGGTTTTTTTTTACTGTCTTTGAACTATTCCTGGACTTTATTTTTTCGTCATCGTCCGATTTGAAAATTTCTTCTGCCAGTTATGCCATGGTGAGTTGTTCGTTTTGCAACCTGTACCGGTCATTTGGGCTTTACTTTATGTCATGCTATTTGTTTAATTAAGTATTTTTATTGTGTCAAATATGACTTTAATTTTTATAGATAACATAATTTCAGATATTACCTTTTTTTTGGTTGAATCTTACCAGATATGATTTCTCTTTGTTTATTATTTCATATATACATATATTTTTATTTTGAATATGTTTTTTTTGAAAAATAAACGTTAGTTTATATTTTAATTAAATGCTTCTTTACTGACTTTATAACGCAACCACATATTGCCAATATTTATTTTCAGGTCACCAATTTTAATTTCTTTATCTCTGCTTGAGTTTTATTTAATTTTAGAACGGTTCTGGCCTCAGAACCGATCACGGGTTATGGGCCAAAGCTACTACGCTTTTTAACCTGTTATGGTGGCCATAACCTTCGTTGGCAATATCGTAAACTAGTGGTAGCATGCGGCCATTAGACCTCCAAGTGATTTCTAGTGGGGGGGGGCCGCAATAGCATTTTTCTTTTAATTTATAATCATATCTAATTATTCTGGTATAAAATAGAAAGGTTCTTTTATAAAATAAAAAAAAAAAAAAAAAAAAAAAAAATTGTCGTACTATTTGACTGTTTTAAAGTACGTTTTTTTTTTTTGAAAAAAAAAAAATTCTTTTCCTTTCTGGTTAAATTTCATAAAGTCTAGTTAAGAGCATGGCAATGACCAACGTACAGGTTAGCATAAACAAACTGAACTCTCACAACTATGCAACCTGGGCAGCGGACGTAAAATACCTGCTGCTCGACAAAAATGCTTGGGGCATCGTGAATGGTACTGAAGAGGCTCCGAATACCAGTGATGCAGTGGCAACAAAAGAATATCAGGCACGGCTCAGGTCAGCACTGTCCATAGTATACTTAAACGTCGAAACTGAGTTCCGGAGAATAATAGAAAACATCGACGACCCTCATGAAGCATGGACAAAGCTGAAGACTCACTTTCAACCTGATAACCGTGCACGCCACATGCAGTTGTTTGGCGAGATCCTGTCCTGCAGAATACAGCCTGATGAGCCGGTCGACATGTTTGCTGCTCGCCTACAGAGACTTGCTGATCAGCTGGCTGCCATGAATGAGCCGATAAAAGAAATTTATCTAACATTCCAGTTGCTGAGATGGCTTCCTAAGAAGTTTGATAATCTCGTCCAGGGAATTTTGCGATGGCCCGAACAGCAGTTCAAGTTTAAAGATGTCCTGACCGAGTTAGTAGCAGAAGAATCCCGCATTAAATTACGAGAAGAAGACAGAGGTAGCCTGGTCCAATCCCATTTTTCCCGAGCTCGAACACCCAAGAGGTCCGCATATAAGCCTAAGTTCAAGGGAAGATGCCACAGGTGTGGTCAAGCCGGCCATGTGCCTCGTCAGTGTAAATTGCCTCAACAAGCTTCCAGTCCCGAATCCTGCCTCCATACTACTTTGAGAGACTCCTCAGACTCCTCATTCCAGAACTCCTCGGTATCCAGAGGATCATCGGTGTCCAGTCCAGTTCGAGTCCAACCCTGTAATTCCAGACCTAGCAGAGATGTGCCTCGCAATAGAGCTAGAAACCAACGTCAACGTAAGCCAACAAGCCAGGTAAATTACCTCATTCAATCTAATCTTAGTAATATTAAATGTGGTGGAGACGCCTGGGTCTTTGACACAGGTGCCTCCCACCACTTTTGCAAAGATAAAAACCTCTATGTAAAATTTAAACCTTTGCAAAATGAGGAGTTGGCTGTTGCCGTTGACGGAGCAACTTTTCCTATTGAAGGAACTGGTCTAGTGGACTTAAAAATAAATGGGGAAATGGTTCGCTTCGGCGATGTTATGTATTGCCCAAGTTTAAGGCACAATTTGATATCTGTCCCTAGGCTTGATAAAACTGGTGCCAAGTTCAGAGGAGGTGAGGGCAGGGTTAGAGCATATCGTGACAGTGGTACCCTATTTCGTGCTTTTCTTAAAGATGGCATTTACTGCCTGTACCCAGATCCTAGCCCTAAAAATAAAACTAAAACTCAAAATAGTCAAAGTCCTAAAAAGGTGCGTTTTCAAGCCTCTACTGTCCAGAAAGACGACTTTAAGTTATGGCATAGACGTTTCGGACACATTAGCTCCACTTTAATTGAACACACTGTAAAATGTAATGGTGTAAGGGGCTTACCACCTATTAAAAGTAAAGACTTTGAATGTGAGACATGTAAAATTAACAAACACAGGCGAACTTCCTTCCGTCCTATAAATCAAATAAGATCAAAACGACCCCTTGAATTACTTCATACTGACTTGTGGGGACCGACACAAATAACAGGTAGAAACGGCGAGAAGTACTTTTTAACCATAACTGACGACTTCTCACGAAAAGTATCAGTCTATCCCTTATGTAACAAATCACAAGTATTCAAGGTGTTCACTAATCATGTAAAAAGAGCTGAAAGATTTTTAGGCACTAAGGTAAAAGAAGTCCGTAGCGATTATGGGCGGGAGTTTGACAATGAAGCATTTACAAGATACTTTGAGGAAAACGGGATACACCATGAGTTTACCAACGTGTATTCTCCGGAACAAAATGGGGTCTCGGAACGTTTAAATCAGACTATAATGGACGGGGCACGCTCAATACTTAACGAAAGCAAACTCAGTTTAAAATTCTGGCCAGAAGCAGTTCTATACATCGCGTACACACTAAACAGGATATGTCATAAAACACAGAAAAAGACACCCTTTGAGTATTACTGTGGCAACAAACCCTCAATAAGACATTTACGACCTTTTGGTACTGTGGCATACGTAGGGGTGCCCAAACAATTAAGAAACTCAAAGTTTGATCCTAAAGCCAAAAAGGGGGTTTTAGTGGGTTACGCGATGTCAACTAAAGGCTACAGGGTATGGATCCCCGATACAAATAAAATAATAGAAACCATAAATGTTAGATTTGGGGATGAATCTGTACCAAGAAATGTTCATAGACATAGCGAGCAAGGCCCAAGTTATTCAATAGGCACAAACCCTTTTACAACTTCAGAGCAGCACAACGGAAGCGACCTGGGACCCACATACATTTTAAGTTCAGAACAACCAGAAATTGACCCTTTAACCGACCTTCAACCTGACAGATTTCCTTTGGCAAGATCTCCATCACCTAAGCCAGGCACCTCAAAAACTGTTGAACCCGCCTCCGTTCACTCATCTGAAGATGAAAGTGACGAGGAGGGCGAGGAACTCTCGAGAACACTGAGGGATGCTGTATGGTTCCGTAAGGCCATAACTAGGCCTGATAAGTCGAGAACCGACATCTATTATTATGAGATGGGTGAAACGCAACGTTTAAGATCACTCAGAGAAGTGCGGGAATACTGTCAGTCTAATGGTATAAAATTTGATCCAACCATGTTCAGTTTCAAAGGGGAAAATAAATACCAGGGTATTGTAAAATCTACTTCCAGTGCTAGTTCAAGTCCTAGTTACACACCTCCACACACATCTTTATCAGAAACACGTAAAAACAATATATGACTAGAAGACTCCATACCAAACACATATAAGCAAGCCTTAAAATCCCCTCAGTGGGAACTCTGGAGACAGGCAATGCAAGAGGAAATAGACGTAATAAATAAAAGACATGTATGGGAATTAACATCACTACCACCCAACACTGAACCTCTAGGCTGCAGATGGGTCTTCACCATCAAACGAGACGATAAAGGGCATGTGGCAAGATACAAAGCAAGACTAGTAGCCCAAGGCTACAAACAGGTCAGGGGTGAAACTTATGACGAGACTTTTTCACCAGTCGTAAATTTTAGTCTAATCCGCTTTTTCTTTGCCGCCCTTGTCTCATGTCTCGGATGGATTCACACGCAATGCGATGTGAAAGGAGCCTATCTGTACGCCCCTCTCTCAGATAACATATACATGAAACAGCCTCCGGGTTTTGAAATAAAAGGGAAAGAGCATTTGGTCTGTAAACTCCAGAGGGCACTGTATGGCCTCCATCAGAGTGGCCGGGTGTGGTTTTATGAATTACATAAAGTTTTAATTTCTGTTGGTTTTAACAAACTGGATTGGTGTAATTGCATCTATACATTTTCTAACTACGCTGTTTTATTATTATATGTTGATGACTTTGTTGTTTTAAGTAACCATCAGAAACACATAAATGAAATTTTAAAATTATTAGCTGAACATTTTGACATCAAAATCCTGGGGAAAACACGTAAACTCCTTGGAGTTGAGTTTGAGGAGGATAGGGAAGGTGTAGTGTCAATCCATCAAATGCAATATATTGATGATATCTGCACACGTTTTAAGGAATATAACTTTCCCATCACATCACTTCCCATAAGTAAAGGAGTAGTGTACTCCAAAGCACAGTGCCCTCAAACAGATACTGAAATCCAGGAGATGTCAAAATATCCGTACCGAAGTGTTTTGGGTTGCTTATCTTTTCTTACAAGCAGGACTCGCCCCGACATATCCTATGCAGTAAATATCTTCAGTCAATTCCAGAGTAATCCAGGAATAATCCACTGGAATGGTCTTTTAAAGCTACTAGGATATGTACAAAGCACCAAACACTACAAATTGAAGCTACCTTGTCATAACATAAATCTAATAACATATACTGATGCCGATTTCGCCGCCAATCGTGATGACAGGACGTCAATGGGGGGACAACTTTTAATGTTAGACAAATCTCCTATCATGTGGAGGGCTTTTAAACAAAAATCTGTCTGCTTGTCTACCATGGAATCAGAGTTTGTGGCTTTAACAGAAGCAACTAAAGAGCTTCTTTGGTTCAGTAGAATCATAACTGAGTGTTATGATAAACACATTTTTACAGGCCCACAAACTAAACCAACCTTGTTAGTAGACAATATGGCCTCCATTGATTTCCTTAAGTCTCCCATAGAAAACTACAGAACAAAACACATTGACGTTAAATTATTTTTTGTTAGAGACCTTTTAAACCAAGAGATATTTAATGTAAAACACGTAACTAGTAAAGCTAATCTCTCAGACATCTTTACAAAACCCTTAACGAAGTTTGATCTTAAAAGATTCATTGAAGTGATCTTTAGTTATAAGTAATATATAATGTTTTTAAATATGTTTTATTTAAAAGTAAAAAGTAAAATGTATAAAGATGTTAAAGGTATAAGGTGAAAAAAAAACTCCCCCTCCTTTGGACTTGGGTCAAGTATTAAGATGCTTGTTTAGTCTTTTTTTTAAGTTAAACCCTGAAGTTTAACAAGTTTCATTTTTCAAATCTGAGATTTTGTATATTTCAGTGTTTTCTTTTTATAATGTTTGAATATGTGATTATACACTTGTTTTTCTTGTTATTTCATTTTTTTGTCTCATATGCATATGTTCTATTTTTATACATAAGTTTTTCAATACCCTCATTTCCAACATCGCGGACAATTTAACTCCCGCTGGAATGTGATCAGACCTCAGGATGGTTCATCCTCCGGGGTTCGAGCAGCCCCAGGAAGCGGCTCGCAGGGGTGCAATTGTAAATAGCCAGAGTAGCCTGCAGGGGGTAGTAGCCTTCTTGAGTGTTCTGATCACAGGAAGGCCTGTCGCGGGCATCGTTTCTTTTAAGTTTGTAAGTCCCTATTTTTTGAACAATGGAAATGTCACATAGGTCCCGTCCGTGGTGTTGAGAATTGAGCTGTATTTTTTTTGCATATATAAATATGAAAGGGGTTGTTTTACGTTAAGAAATTGCATAACAAGTGTCTTTCACATTTTAAATCTTTCTTAAAACATTTGCAAATGTGTATTATTTCGAAAGTTTAAGCATGCATGTTGTTGTTGTTGTTGTTTGTTTTTATGTGAGCGCTCACCGTCCTTATCATTATCATATTCACAGTCATTATCATGATCATGATCGTTAGTGTAATTATCACTAAATGTGTCTATTTTGCATATCATGAATTTCCCATACATTATCAAAGTGTTTTTGCATAGTAATTCATGTTTTGCTATTCTTTATATTTGTAATGTTTATGAATCTGTCGTATGATAATCATTTACTCTAGTGTAATTATGCAAATGTTTGTAAATGTAATCGTGTATTGTCAAGGCAAGGATCAAGAATCGACATACTAAAGAATGTTACGGTATGTACCGGTAATCGTAGTCACTTGCATGTGACGAGGTAAAACGGTAACAAATTTTCATGAACTCTTTTGAAATGTTTGTGTACCTGAAAGACTTTGAAATTTTTAAGTTACTATGGTAACTAAAGACTCTTGTGTTATGAAAGAAAGTTGTTAATCTTGTTGTTGTATAGTTATTAAATTGTTATTCATATTGTGTGGTTATTAACATTGTTAAAAAGTTGTTCATTTTTGGAAATTAACCTTGTTATATGATATTATGAATTTGTTGCATTTATGCACGATAATATTGATTGTTCTTCATTAGTAACTGTCAAAGTATGATAGTAGATATACTGATATCCTATGTTTTTTGTAGTACGAGTGTTAAGGGGGGGGGATTGTCAGCATACTCACTACCCTTAACACTCTATAATATATACATATTGTAATGGTATCATGTAGCATGACTTACTGGTTTTTATTTTATTCCAATACTATTCTATCATTATCTTACTTCCAATCTCTTTATTTTTATTTTTCCTGGTTCCATGGCATATTCCTTTTTTTTTTAAATCGGTTACTTATTTGTTTACTTTCGATTTGAACATCTTACATGTGCGTTCATGGTCGCTTTCTTCCGTCTGATCGCGATTTGCGATTTTCGCAAATCGCAACTTACGAGTAGCCGTATCTCGTAGATAACATAATTTCAGATATTACCTTTTTTTTTGGTTGAATCTTACCAGATATGATTTCTCTTTGTTTATTATTTCATATATACATATATTTTTATTTTGAATATGTTTTTTTTGAAAAATAAACGTTAGTTTATATTTTAATTAAATGCTTCTTTACTGACTTTATAACGCAACCACATATTGCCAATATTTATTTTCAGGTCACCAATTTTAATTTCTTTATCTCTGCTTGAGTTTTATTTAATTTTAGAACGGTTCTGGCCTCAGAACCGATCATACTCCAAAGTCTGAAGCGCCCTCTATCGGCATTTTTTGAAATTTATCTTTATAATTTATTTTCAAGGCAATACTCACATAAAGAATAGTTTTAGTGAAAACCGCAAACGAATCGACCAATTTTTCTGTTTTTTATAATCATTTGAATTTTTGGACCCTAAACTTTAATGGCGCCTAACTTCTTCGGAAGACGTTTGGGATCCTTAGTTTCCCATTTAATATTTTTTGTCTTGATGTATACTATCACCCATTAAAGTTTGTACCATGAATTTAGAAATACCCTGTATATACTCGGTTAAGTCCAGCTGGTTGCTATACCAGTAACGTGAGACGCAGGCTAAGATTATCCAACTAAATCTTTCTGAATGCTAATAATACATATTACACTAAAGTTAAAAATATCACTTACTGGTATTTGTGCAGGAAAAACACGGGAAAAGAGAGTAAATTAAAAAAAAGTGGGTAAGTGTGACCGTACATCGAACAGAAGGTTTCTTTTAACATTTATTTTAAAAAAATTCTTTTAATTAATAAATCCAATTTGTTAATTTATAATTATTAAGTTCTTACATAGATGATAGCACCAATAACTTTCATTTTAAAATAATTATAAAAGGAAGTTACTTATTATAATCAAATTAAAAATGTTCAAATAAAATTATTTAAATAAAATTAAAAATTCCAAATATTTGAAAATCCGAAAAAAATTAGTAAAATAATAAATATTTTTTTTTATTTTTAAAAACGAAAAAATTGTTTAAATGAAATTTAAAATGCTGCATCATTAATAAAACACAATAGTTTTTAAAATGAAAAGAAATTTTAATTCCAAAAAATATTATGAATGTCATTGATTATTTATCACAGCATAATAAACCCTTAAATTGGCATAAAATACGAAAATTCTTTTAAATAAATCCATCGTCAAATGAAACTTTCAACTTCCAAAACCGGGTTTGAACCCCGTAATAACCTTTGGTTACTAGTGAGTTGCTTTACCTTTACGCTATGAATGTCTACACGAAAAACAGTGAAATTAAGGTTCTCTTCTAAAATTTCAGGCACAAAAAGCAACGGATGTCATACAAAAAAAAATATATATATTTAAAATAATAGACTTTACCAAAATTTTATTTTTTGTCGTGTGACACGAGATATTCTGCCGTAAATACACAAAATTTGAATTCTCTGACTCATACAGATTTTGTGTACTGATTCTGTGACAAAAGACAGACAAAAGAGTGAGGCGAGAAGGGTTTCGTTAAGATGAACGATATTCTAAAAAATAGACTACATTTTGCAAATATATTTTTATAAGTACTAACTCCTTGAGAGTTTTAGCTATTATTGTACACGGTATTCTTAATAAGAAAATGCAATTGTTCGAAATTACTAATTCAACACATTCGTATACCTCCGAATGTGCTGAAAAATTCGAATTCATGCTTCACAATTTGCAGCAAATTTAAATTTTACGGAGATATTCAGAACAAAAGTACGGGATACGCATATTACAGAATTTGATACCAAATGATCTCTCTAGAATTTGACTATACGCTACTAACAAGGAAGATCTCCATACGGGCATACCCCGAAAAATCTGAAAAAAATTACAGAATGTTATTCTCGTGTGTATATATACGTTTATAAAAAAAAAATTCGGCAGAATCTCTATTCAGTATCCGTAACAAAATAATGAAAATTTCGTTGTTTGGCGATTTATTGCCGGTTGTCGATGGAGTGTAATTTCAAAAAATACTTTATATCATATACACTTCAAGAAAAAAAAATTTCATGTTGAACTAGTTTTGATAAATTTAATTTAAATAACTTTAGTTTTGTAAGTTTTAGTTTGTTTTAAATATAATTTTGTTATATCGATATTTATATGTATTTATTAGCCTCCGATGCTATTTCTTTCAGACAAGCTAAAAATGTCGTGTCATCAGCCTTGAATTTTCTACTGAACCGATTTTGATAATTATTTTTTTAAATGAAAGCTATTTATTTGTAGTTGTGCCCATTTTAGCTATTTTTTAATTTATTTCCATTTTTATATTTTATTTTTAATTTTAAATGCTTTTTTACGACATTTCTTCAAAATGGTGGCAACTTAGTTTAGCTTTTCTCTCGAAAATAAAAATTTATTTTCCATTATTACTTTCCACAAGTCAGAAACTTTATTTCATCAGTGAACATGTCCTCGCATTTAAAAGAAAAAAGTTAGTTGTTTTCGTAAAATTTAACCACAATAAAATGATTGCATATAATTATGCACTAATTGAGGTAAAAAAATATATTTACTGAGAAATAATATTAATAATGTAAATAAAATAACAGAAAATAATTTACGATAAAAATTAATGTCTAAAACAAAGTAAGAAATATTTCAAATGAGGAAAATGATGGCATTCAGCAACCAGATAAAATGAATTTACAATATTATTACGGACGCCTTTTTCATATTACTAATAACAGTAACTTTTAAAAAACATTTGAAGAGAAAATGACGTCACTATTTAAAACATCGCATTTTTACTCATAACGATATTACATTTCAATATTTCTTTTCATTATGGACACTGAGATTGAGATTTTACTTTCAGATGACTTCAGTTAGTGAAAATAATGTCATAGAAAAATGAAATTAGTTTTTTTTTTAAATAAATCTATTTTTTTGTAGTGCATATAAAATAAAATTTCTGGATTTCGGCGGCACTCAGATTACAATTTTAACTGAAGATGTGCAAATATTTGCATGCAAAATTGTAACTGGAAAACTTGACATTAAGTTTGGAAATATATTTATTATATATTGATTCAATAATGTAATTACTTTTGCTTTTTTTTTTTAAAAAAAAAAAAGGTCAAATCGATCGGGTCTTTTAAACATTTCATTCGTCGAATTCGACGGGATTCCACTCGTTTTATTGTTAAAATGCATTTCCTTTTTCCCAGAGTCCAAGAAGTCAATTCATTTTTAATGAATATTATAGAAGTTTTTGTTAAAAAACTGTGCTTTCATAAATCAATTTCCACTAGTGTATATATACTCGGTTAAGTTAACATTATGGAGACATACATATATATATATATATATATATATATATATACAGAGTGTCCACTCTCAACGGTGGCCAATGGCTAATTTCTAAACTGTCCGTTATAGACATATAGTTCCAATTGCAAAAATGCTTTTAAAAAGGTAAAGTATTTTCTTTTAAGCGATTTAGGTCCAAAAAAAAATTTTTGTAAAAAGTTACGAAAATTAAATTTTTATACGGTCCCCCGGTCCTATAAGTGATATTTAGTAAATTTTTACCTCTACTGTAACAAGTTAGACAAAAAAGTCCCATTCTGCTGCGATTAAAACGGACCCAGTAATAGCTGTTTAAAGTTGAAACATCATTTTTGCTGCAAAATAGTGGTCAGTCACAAATTTTCTGAAAATAAAAATAAACGTCAGATGTAAACTTAACATTGACAGTGAGAATAAAATAACTTTTACAATATTATTTTTAAATGTATGTTGATTTTTACATATTAAAGACAAATTTACAAATTGTACTAAAAATATAATTACAAAATAACAGAAATTTTGTTAAATTATGAAAAGCAACAGTCACAATTCGTTACAAAATGATACGTATTTAAAATTCTATTAGATTACTTAACCTAATAGAATTTGGTGCACTCCTATAAAATAAATAAATAGTACTCACCTAAAATCGTATTAATGTTACATTGTCATTGGATGTAAAAAAGTTTGCGAATTGGACCTTGATCAGATATTTGGAAGTGAGATAAAATTTGAATACAACTTTTGAACTAGGTAAACATGCATAAGAAAGTCAATGTAAAATAAAAGCTTATCAAAATAAAACACCTTTTTTAAATAAAACCATTGAAAGAAGCATTTTCATTCACTAACAGGAAATGTATATCTTCTGTTTTGACTAGTTTTCAAATTCTGATGTGCAAGTTAGTATAAAACAAACTTTTCGACAATTGGTTGGTTGATTTTTGACGTCCGATTATCTACGCTAGGGATATAGGACCAGGGGGGAGTGCCCTTAGTGGGGGTCTTTCTAAGGGAACCTAACCCGCAAGGTTCTTTACGCAAGGTTCGAAGAAAACCACGAAAACTCCGAACGGTTAGGCCGACAGCCGCGATTGGGTTCGAACCCAGCACCTGCCGTCTACCAGTTGAGAGGTCCGAACCTCTCGGCCACTGGTGGGGCTTTCGACAATTGGAATAAAGAGATTGATGAATAACATTGTTTTGCTTTAGCAGACGTATTCTTGCTGATTGGTTGTAAAAATAACATTTATATGCCTCAATGTTGCTATGGGAATCACCAAAAAAGAAAAAAAACACCTGTATTGTGATAGACCGGAAGAATATTTCAGAGTTAGATGCAGTACCCTATTTTCGTTACTTGTCCATTGACCACAGATATAAGGAGTTTTTTTTTTTCCTGATCTAGTATTTTTATTTTAATATATAGAAATAAGATTTTTTAAATTATTATTCACCTGTTTAATGCATTTTTTTAATCAGACAGTATAATTAATAAGACAGTAACCGTGAAAACAATGCTACAAGGAAATTTTAAAGAAAACATTTGACTATGAAAAAATGGAATTTGTGACTTTGCAAATTTTGCATTATAATGATCATTTCTACTATAATAGTTTTAAAAAATTTATGAGTTCCTTCTTTTTACGAAGATATCAATTTTAATTTGTCTCTGCTGAATATAAAAAGTTTCAAGACTTTTATAAGAGTAAGTCCAAATGATTTCTTATTTATTTGTGTTTATATGTGATTTGATATTTTTACCCGAGTGTTTTAATTTTAAAACTGCTTTATACGCAGAATTCGTACTTTTGTTGATAATAATAATTTAACTAATGTTTATGGAAGTTTTTCACTTCTATTTTTGCATTCAGCAGTAAATACAATAGAGCTTCGATTATCCGGACTGGTCGAGATCTAGGCCGATCCGGTTAAGGAAAAATACGGAAAAAAGGACAACTTTAAAAAACGCATATGGCAATGTTTTTAGGTAACTTCCCTTCACATTTTTTCGAGGTTTAAGACTGGTAATTTTGGTAATGCATATTTTAGCACGTTGCAAATGCCGTATTTAGAAAGTTTTTTATTATTTTTTTTAAAATAAAATTTTAAATTTTATTTTTTGCGGAATTGGTACAAAGTTATGCATAGAAGTACACATGGAAACTTCATGATTTCCGATATAACTATGTCTAGAAAATTAACACACAAAATTTAATCCAATTTCATACTTTCTTTAGACCTTCAAATAAATTAATGCTGATAAAATTTGTCATGCATCATTCAATAGTGGTTCTGTTATGCTTTGTTTTTAATAATTACCGTGACAGGCACGCATCACTTTTTTTTCACCAAAAATCAAAATGATCATATTTACAAATGAAATTGAAATGAAATAAGTACCACTAAAAAGTTATCTTTCTAAATAATTTTCTGTTTTATAATACATTTATTTGATTGTTAAAAATCTAAAGTTGGCAAGTGTGCCGTGAGACCGTGAGAGCTATTTCTCAAAAAGTTAAACACAAAATTTTATCAAACTTCATCATATTCAATTAGTATGGATGACATTTTGGTGTATATCGCCCTACAGATGTGTTTTTTATCCTGTGTTTTTTTCCCCAATTTCTTTTAGGTATGCACCTATTGAATATAAATTGCACAAAACATTTTATGCTTAAAAAAAAAAAAAAAAAAAAAAAAAAAACAGCAATATTGTTTTTATTTTGGCTTCGAGCACTCAATAGGCTGCTGTTATCGTATGTCACCTAAAAGAGATTCCTTATCATATCCATAATCAATTGACGTGGATTAGCGAGCGTGGTTTCCATATTATTTATTCCTAGTGAATAGCCCAAGTTTAAGGAAAGAAAATTTCACCGAGCTACAGCTTCTGATTAAACCTCGATAGAGGTCTGCATTGGCCGGGTCCGGGCCTATTTTCTTTTACGACACTGGGACCGGTCCACGCCTGGTTTCCATGGGACCATGCTTCCTTGGACTGCACGGGTCGAAATTTTCAGTCCCGGTTTATATCCAGTCCGTTGAAAATCTCCCTCACGGAACGACTTGGGCCGTGCAAAAATCAGTAAAATTTGGCCCGTTCCAAACATTTTTACAAAAAAAATTATGTATTTTTACAAGTTTAACACGCTATTATTCTATAATTAAACTTTAGAATTTATTATTTTTAAAGAGTAGTAGATTTTTAGGCAATAAAATTTAAATACAGTAAAACCTGTGAAATAAAACCTGCCTATTACACAAAGTACTTTCAGTTTCAAAACCGTTTACGAAAGTGAAAGTTTCTTTTAAAAAAAAATCTGCAACCGAAATCAAAAGAGTGAAAAATAGCCACATTAAAGAGCAAACTCAGCTGTCCTATACAAGAAAAAAAATTGTTTAAAAATATCCTAATCAAAACGAGAAATTCGAAAATAATCTGTGTTTTGTCTGTCCCGCTCCGTTTGTCTGTAACGGAGCGGGTGTTTTCAAGTGAGTGAAGAGTCCCCTTTCAAAATGAATATAATAATTCATGTGAAAATAATATAATATATTACACCTTTTACGATGGCAACTTGACCACATCTCTCTTTCTCTCTCTCTCTCTCTCTCTCTCTTTTTTTTCTATGCGATTCCGTTTTGGAAGATTTTACTGTGTGGCATTTTTCTGATTTTTAAGTCTCCGATATAAGGATTAACGATAACTGAATGATAATTGAGACATTTACATGCAAATAGATATTCATTCGAAATAAATAAATATTGCCGCCTAGAGCACGTCTTAATAAGACTATTTTTTACCAGAATTCCTCGTCCAAAACACTTTATAACCATATCGAAGTAAGAATTCATGTTTTGTAGAAATAGAGTCGGACATGCCAAGATTTTAACCCTTTTTTTTTGGGGGGGGGGGGGGGAGGCTATAATATATATGTATGTAATTGTATTTCCCAAACCGTATAATCAGGCCGACTTTTTTAAATTTTATGTCGAGCGGACCATTAATCTATTTAGTACAAACCGGATCGGGCCTGGGCTTAAAATTTTTGCCCACGCAGTTTTTTAGGCCCCGGACCAATACGCGGGGACCTCTAATATATATTATGAATTTGGCCCCCCTGTCGGGGGTTCAGTGCCCCCCCCCCCCCCCCCCGTCGGGCAAACTCTGGCACCGCCCTTGGATCGGGCAAAGTTCATTCACTCTTTCACCCCATCGGTGTCTATTGAATGAATACCAAGATTGTTTGGTGACTAAACATTGAAGATCTCTCTTTAAGTTCATCACCTTATCGGAATGTATGCTGTATGTATTATGTCTCAAGGCATATGGTAAAAAAAAAAAAAAAATACGTGTTGCACTCGGGGACTGCCGCCGTAAAGCTATCGCATAGCATTTTTTATCAACTTATGCAATTATAATTATTTATTTATTTTTTATTTATGCATTTTTTTTTTTTTTTTTTTTTTTTTTTTTTTTTGTCTTTGATATTAATTCAAGTTACACTTTTTGAGCGTGATGACCGATAACAAAACATTTTTTTCTTTTATTGAATAAATGAGAAGTTAATATCGTTTAAAATATTTTTATTATCTTACAATACATGTACGTTAATCAGGAATTTTTATCATTGAAACTATACGTTTATGGTAGATGAAATAAAAACATAAGTTTGAGACTTGATATTCTCAAAATATCTGAAAAATACCGCGTCAATGTCTGCCGAAGTCTGCCAAACTGTAGCGACGTTAGCCGGAGTGCTAGGTTTTTTTCTCGTTACGGAATTGCTAGATTCTTTCGCCGCGCTCAAAGCCCTCGATAAAATCTATACAATACCTTAATAAATTACCAAACAAAGTTTGGCCGCGCTACGAAAATTAGATCGCGAGTTATAGGCATTTTAAATTTTCCGACCCTCACCGTGGGGTCTCCTGCCACCAAAAATTAACACTATCTCATAATAAATTACCAAACAAAATTTGGCCTCGCTACGAAAATTAGATCGCGAGTTATAAGCATTTTAAATTTTTCGACCCTCACCATGGGGGGGGGGGATCTCCTGTCACCAAAAATTAACACTGTTTCATAATAAATTACCAAACAAAATTAGGCCGCGCTACGAAAATTAGATCGCGAGTTAAAAGCATTTTAAATTTTTTGGCCCTCACCGTGGGGGGGGGGATCTCCTGTCAACAAAAGTAACACTGTCTCATAATAAATTACCAAACAAAATTTGGCCACGCTACTAAATTAGATCGCGAGTTATAAGCATTTTAAATTTTTCGACCCTCACCATGGGGGGGGGGGGGGTCTTCTGTCACCAAAAGTAACACTATCTCATAATAAATTACCGAACAAAATTTAGCCGCACTACGAAAATTAGATCGCGAGTTATAAGCATTTTAAATTTTTCGACCCTCACCGTGGGAGATCTCCTGTCACCAAAAGTAACACTGTCTCATAATAAATTACCAAACAAAATATGGCCGCGCTGCGAAAGTTAGATCGCGATTTGTAAGCATTTTAAATTTTTCGACCCTCACCGTGGGGGTCTCCTGGCACCAAAAATTAACACTGTCTCATAAAAAATTACCAAACAAAATTTGGCCGCGCTACGAAAATTAGATCGCGAGTTATAAGCATTTTAAATTTTTCGATCCTCACCATGGGAGATCTCCAGTCAGCAAAAAGTTAACACTGTCTCATAATAAATTACCAAACAAAATTTGGCCGCGATACGAAAATTAGATCGCAAGTTATAAGCATTTTAAATTTTCCGACCCTCACCGTGGGGTCTCCTGCCAAAAAAAATTAACACTCTCTCATAATAAATTACCAAACAAAATTTGGCCTCGCTACGAAAATTAGATCGCGAGTTATAAGCATTTTAAATTTTTCGACCCTCACCATGGGGGGGGGGGAATCTCCTGTCACCAAAAATTAACACTGTTTCATAATAAATTACCAAACAAAATTAGGCCGCGCTACGAAAATTAGATCGCGAGTTAAAAGCATTTTAAATTTTTTGGCCCTCACCGTGGGGGGGGGGGATCTCCTGTCACCAAAAGTAACACTGTCTCATAATAAATTACCAAACAAAATTTGGCCACGATACTAAATTAGATCGCGAGTTATAAGCATTTTAAATTTTTCGACCCTCACCATGGGGGGGGGGTCTTCTGTCACCAAAAGTAACACTCTGTCATAATAAATTACCGAACAAAATTTAGCCGCACTACGAAAATTAGATCGCGAGTTATAAGCATTTTAAATTTTTCGACCCTCACCGTGGGAGATCTCCTGTCACCAAAAGTAACACTGTCTCATAATAAATTACCAAACAAAATTTAGCCGCACTACGAAAGTTAGATCGCGATTTGTAAGCATTTTAAATTTTTCGACCCTCACCGTGGGGGTCTCCTGGCACCAAAAATTAACACTGTCTCATAAAAAATTACCAAACAAAATTTTGCCGCGCTACGAAAATTAGATCGCGAGTTATAAGCATTTTAAATTTTTCGATCCTCACCATTGGGCGGCTCTCCAGTCACCAAAAGCTACATTATTCTACCTTGTTTTATCTTATGACGATTCTTTTCTATACACATTCTATCAGGAATTTTTATCATTGAAACTATAGATTTATGGTAACTGAAATAAGAAACATAAGTTTGAGACTTGATATCCTCTTAATATCTCAAAAATACCGTGTCAGTGTCTGCCGAAGTCTACCGAAGGATGCCATGCCGAAGTCTGCTGAAGTGAAACGACGTTAGCCGAGTGTTAGGTTTTTCTCGTTACGGAATTTCTACATTTTTCTCGTTACGGAATTTCTACATTCGGTCGCCGCGCTCAAAGCCCGCGATAAAAGCTATGCAATAGCTTAAAAAAAAACAAAAAAAAAACAGGGTTGGCCACTGTAGGCCTTGATCCTTAATGAACTACATCACAGAATTGTATCGCGTCACAGGGTAAGTTCAGTTCTATACATTTGTAATAAATAAAAAAAAAACAAATCTTACTTCTATTTAAACCAAAATTGTCGTTTTCTATTAAAGATTGTAGTGCAGAAGTATGTTTTTATTTAGAATTTCATTCAATCGAACACCGTTAACTGCCAAAGTTGATACCAACGAAAAAAAATCCAATGTTTATCACTACTAAACTGGCTACTTAAGAAGAATGTACAACAATTTGCGAAATATAGAGGGATCGTGACTTTAAAAAGCGAAAATATTGAAAATCATGAGCAATTTAAAAGCCACACAAGTATCAAAATTCAATTAATTAAAAAGAAAATTAAGTCTTAGAATATCGTTTGCATGATAAGAAAAATAATCACAATACAATATAAAAAAAATCCCTGTCGGCTGGGCCTATAGGCGGAGGTAGATTTCGAAGAGTGCTCATTTCAACAATATATATATATATGTATATGTGATTAGAGATAAACCCAGTTTAATAACTTCATTTGGCCATTTATGAAAAATTTTTAATTTCATTTTTCTGCAAAAATTGGTTTTATCAGAATCATCTTAAGAAAAATTCAGCTCAAATGCCCATTTTGACAACATATTTTGAAATATATTCTGAATTTATTAAAAAATCGACCAAAACAGCTACAGTTCCTAAATAACAAAAAACTGTCAGTTGAATGCATTTGAAAAAAATTGAATTTAAAAATGAGTCACAAAATAACCGATGTGTTGTTTGAATACATGCTTAATTATTTAATCATGATTGCTTCGGAAAATTTTGTGCGAAATACTCACTTTGACAGCATTTTTAAAAATATATTGTATCTTTATCAAAAAACTGGCCAATGCGTCACAGTATATAGTTCCTAAATAAGAGAATCTGTAAATTGGATTCGTTTGAAGGCGAAAATGGATTTTAAAACGAGTCATAAAAAAAACGCAATTTGCTATGTGAAAACTTCCTTAAATTTTCAAATCACGAAGACTTCGGGAAATTCTGTTCAAAATACCCTTTTTGGTAGTCTTTTTCGAAATATATTCTGTCTTTATTAAAAATCCGATCAATGCATCACATTATATAGTTCCTAAATAAGAGGATCTGTAAATTGGATGCGTTTGAGAGCAAAAATGGATTTAAAAACGAGTCAGAAAAAACCCAATTTCTAAGTTGAACAGTTCCTTAAATTTTCAGTCACGATGATTTCGGAAAATTCTGTTCAAAATACCCTTTTTGGTAGCCTTTTTTGAAATATATTCCGTCTTTATCAAAAAACTGACCAATGCATCACATTATATAGTTCCTAAATAAGAGGATGGTTGATTTTTGTCGTCCGATTATCTACGCTAATGGGATATAGGACCAGGGGGAGTGCCCTCCGTGGGGGTCTTTCTAAGGGAACCTAACCCGTATTTACGCAAGGTTCGAAGAAAACCACGGAAAACTCCGAACGGTTAGGCCGACAGCCGCGATTGGGTTCGAACCCAGCACCTGCCGTCTACCAGTTGAGAGGTCCGAACCTCTCGGCCACTGGTGGGGCCCCTAAATAAGAGGATTTGTAAATTGGAGCGTTTGAAAACAAAAATGGATTTAAAAACGAGTCAGAAAAAAAACGCAATTTCTTATCTGAACACTTCCTTAAATTTTCAACCACGATGATTTTGGAAAATTCTGTTCAAAATACCCCTTTTGGTAGCCTTTTTTGAAATATATTCCGTCTTTATCAAAAACCTGACCAACGCATCACGTTATATAGTTCCTATATAAGAGGATCTGTAAATTGGATGCGTTTGAGAACAAAAATGGATTTAAAAATGAGTCAGAAAATAACGCAATTTCTTATTTGAACACTTCCTTAAATTTTCAACCACGATGATTTCGGAAAATTCTGTTCAAAATACCCTTTTTGGTAGCCTTTTTTGAAATATATTCCGTCTTTATCAAAAAACTGACCAACGCATCACGTTATATAGTTCCTAAATAAGAGGATCTGTAAATTGGATGCGTTTGAGAAAAAAAATGGATTTAAAAACGAGTCAGAAAAAAACGCAATTTCTTATTTGAATACTTCCTTCAATTTTCAGTCCCGATGACTTTGGGAAATTCTGTTCAAAATACCCTTTTTGGTAGCCTTTTTTGAAATATATTCTGTCTTTATCAGAAAATTGACCAGGGCGTCACTTTATACAGTTTTTAAATAAGAGGATCTACCATTTGGATGCGTTCAAAATCAAAAATGAATTTAAAAATGAATCAGAATATAAGAGTTTGGATTTGAGGTTTTTTCTCCAACTCCTATTTTTGTTTAATTTCTTTTTGCTACACGAATTGGCCCTATGAAAAACTTGTCAATATAAAAGTTGTAGATATTTTTGTGAAGATGTAAAATAAATTTAATCAGATTTGATATCGTAAAAATTGACGAAGTTATGGATTTTTCTCTTTTTTCACCGCCCTTTTTCTTTTTGTTTTTAATTTTTTTCATGGGTAAAAGTTGATCCTATCAAAAACTTGTAAATACAAAAGTTTTAGATAATTTTAAGAACATTTACAAAAAATTTAGTTGGACTTGATATCTTGAAAATTGACGAAGTTTTGAATTTTTTTCTCTCAAAACCCCTGTTTTTTTCGCCCCTTGAGCCCACTTCTAAATTTATCAAAAATCTGTCATGCATAAACTTTTGGCCCATTTTTAAGAAGAAATATAAACTTTAAATCGATTCGATATCTACTTTAATAAAGAAGTTATGGCGTTTTTTCGATTTTCACAAAAACGCCCCCTATTCCGACCCCCTTGGTCCGATTTTGCCCATTCACGAACTTAGCCGAGATTTTATCTCCTTTGATTTTATGTACCAGTTTGGTGGAGATTGGTGAAGAATTATAGAAGTTATCGTGTCCATAAAAAAGTGAGAAATATATATAGATAGATAGATAGATAGATAGATAGATAGATAAACTGGTGCGATTGCAATAGGTATTATTTCATACGAAATCTTCCTAAAAAATGTACTTACAAAATATTTTTTATATGGTAATCATTTTTAATTTTCAAATGTTTTTTCTACTTTTCCGATACATTTTTTTTCTTCTAAAAACGCCGTTTGACGGTACGTAAAGGAAAAAACATGTATGATTTCTCATGCGTGGGATTAATAGATCGTCTATACGTACTTAACAAAGTATGGAAAAATGCATACAATTATTACCTGTGTCACGGAAACTCGTCATCATTTGGGTACACTGTGTGTTGTCACTTTGCCAATCTCCCCGCACAGTCAGTTGTTAAAGGAATACTTTATCGTACTATAAACTGTAGCATAATATCTGGATTTTTACTCTCATCATCCTTTTATTAGTTTTAAATCGTTTATATTTATTAAATGTTGCTTACCCTGGGATCGTTATAACATGTTTGGCAGAGAATCGGGCTCGTGATAGAAAGATATCAGGCTCAAGACTCGACGACTGGCACATATACCCGTATACACTATTATTAGCTGGTGCGTGTTAAATACGTGTTTGATACAAAACCCCTGGTCTCACATTGCCAGTGTAAGCGAAAGAGAATTCGTTCCAAAAGCCAAAGTTACAAGTTAATAGCATAAAATCTAAATCATGGGTCTACTTAGATGTTTAACGTCTCTCGAGGCCGTGCAAACTTCTTCCATGGAAAATGCCATGACACTTTCCTCAACACTATGCCCCACCAGTAGCTGAGAGGTTCTGTGCTCGAAAATTGTGACGACAGGTGTTGGGTTCGAACCCAATCGCGGGTGTCGGCCTTATCCTACGGAGTTTTAAATGTTTTTTTTCGACCTTCGATTTCCTTGCGTAAATACGGGTTAGGTTTCAATAGAAAGACCCCTACGGAGGGTATCTACCCCCTAGGGCCTATATTCGACGTGTTCATGATTGGCTGTCATTAAACACAACCACAGCCTCTTCCTCAACATGATAACAATAGTGACTAATCTCAATGCATTACAAGAACTTTTCCACTTACCGACACGACATCAATAAAATTCACAAATATCCTTATGCGATATGAATTGCTTGTAAAATTTATTCATGTACGCTATAACGACAAAATTATCACTTAATTGGTAGCTGGAATATTGCTTAGTTCATATGAATGCATTATTTGTGCACCGATGTCGGACAACGATAATAGAATACGATATATTGGTGCCTAGTCTATAAATGTAAAAATGATCGAAGGCTGACTTCGAACTCCATTTTTGATATCAATTTCTCGTTTTGTAAGTAATAGCATTTGCATTCACTTTTCATTTATAGATCGATTCTATGTATCTATAAGGTTACAATTATTTAAAAATGAAAACTTTTATATGCCTGACCTCTTTAGAATAATTTTGTTTTACTGTTTCAGTTATAAATTTCAGAATTTAATATTATTTTTCTCAGGTTATAACTTTTTCCATACTCTGATTTTCAGTCTTAAGATAAATAAAATGAAAATGTCAATCCTTCAATTTGACACAAAGACATTTTCCTATATAAAATGCATGGGAGAAAGAGATACTATGTATTGGAAATCTTTTAATTTTATTTTTAAAAAGCTTATAGATTTATGATTTTGGGATCATTTCCTTTTAAGGATATATATTTTACTTCGTAAATTTTCGATTAAAAAAGTAAGATATAAAGTTTACATACAGGGTGATTCAGCTCGTCGGTGACAAACTTTAAGGATCGATAGAGCACACCTAGACGAACATTTTTGAATAGGGAATGTAGGGTCCCTGACGCGATGGTAAGGCGCTAGGCGCTTTCGAAAATTTGTGTGCCGAAATTCGAAACGTCATAAAAACTAGGGAAATGGTTAGATTTTCTTGCTTGTTGCGTCGAAATGATTCTGTTTGTTTAGACTTTCTTCAGTACCAATTTGATAAGCGTATCTCTTAAAACATGGATAGGGGGCGCTGCAGACTTTGGAGAGCTAGACAACAACTTTAAGCCCGTTATTTTGATAATTTAACACATGCTCGCCAAAGTTTATACTCTAACTTAAAGTTTGAACCCAAAAGTAGAGCCCTGCAAAAAGCGTAAGAGCCGGAATAAAATGTCAAAGTACAGGGTGGTCGAAACTCGAAGGCTCCTAAGAGATAAACAAACAGATTTCTTGACTTATGGCATGCATTTTCATGATTCTGTTTGCTGGGGCTCTCTGAAACTCAGTTGAACGGTACAAAAAGAAACATCGATAGGGGGCGCTTTGGGCAAAAAACATAATTCGTTGACATTTCGGACGCTAACTGGAAACGGGGCGCTACGATCAGTTAGTAATAATGAAAACACATTTTCTACCTCTGCTCAACACTTCTGAATAAATTTAGACCAAAAACATCAATGATACTGGAAATTTATTTACAAAAAATAACACTACAGAAGATGCTCGAAATTTCGACCTTGGGCCATGATGCAGGCTTCGCACCTCCGTCGCATTGAGGAGTGTGTGTTTCCAACAATGCCAGGAGTATCTCTGATCTGCCCTGCAGCTGCCACAATGCGCGCCACAAGTTCTTCAGCACTGCTGACAGGTGTAT
This sequence comes from Maratus speculifer, assembly GCA_964019185.1. Classification (NCBI taxonomy): domain Eukaryota; kingdom Metazoa; phylum Arthropoda; class Arachnida; order Araneae; family Salticidae; genus Maratus; species Maratus speculifer. The sequence goes on along the minus strand of OZ025299.1, from coordinate 235,695,839 downwards.
GGTATACCTCGGCCTTCAGGTAACCCCAAAGGAAGAAATCCAAGCAGGTGAGGTCTGGTGATCGGGCAGGCCAGTGAACTGGACCCCCACGTCCGATCCACCGCTGGCCATACCTTGCGTTTAGATGGAGACGCACGTCGTTCGTGTAATGGGCCGGAGCTCCATCGTGCTGGAACCACATCTGGCGACGCGAACCTTCGGGTACGTGCGCCTCCTCCAGAAGCTGCGGCAGCACTTGATCCAGGAAAATCAGGTAATTTCCACCTGTCAGCCGTTCAGGTAACAAATAAGGGCCAATGAGGCAATCCCCCAGAATGCCGGCCCACACATTTACTGAGAAACGCTCCTGGGCTGCTCGGCTTCTGGTTTCATGTGGATTTTCATCACACCACACATGACTGTTGTGGGCGTTCCACATTCCCTCCCGGCTGAAGGTGGACTCGTCCGTAAACAAAATGCTGTTTACAAAACGGGGATCCCTGGATCTCATCGCCAAGTACCATCTTGAGAATTCCACTCGAGGGCCAAAATCCTGCTCTCTGAGCAACTGCACCCGCTGGATGTGGTAGGGGTGCAGATTCCGGGAACGTAAGATGCGCCACGCAGTTGCTTGCGAAATGCCAACATGTCTGGCGATATCTCTCGTGCTAAGACCTGGGTTGTCCTCAACCAGGTTAAGCACAGCCTCTTCGTTGTCGGGGGTGCTCACTGATCGCTCCCGTTCAGGCCTGCCTCCGTCGAAAGATCCCGTTGTGGACAACCTCTGGTGTACTCGAGCGAAGAAGGCATGGCAGGGGATTTGCCTGTTGGGGTAACGCTCGGCGTACAACCGCTGAGCGGCTCGTCCATTACAACCAGCAGCGCCATACGCCAAATGCATGTCAGCCAATTCAGAGTTTGTGTACCGTTCCATCCTACTACCGATCTGCAGACAAGTAACCCGAAGCTTAAGTAGGTACCGCACGTTCAAAAGACGTGTCTGCGCATACAACTACGTCATCTCGCGTTGTCGTCTACGCATTACGTATCTTTTGCATATCGATATGGTACGATATCTTTTGCATAAATCAGCAAAAAGCACCTTATGTAAATTTTATTGCGCGCATTGTGCATGATTGAAACCAGCTATGTTTGTTAAAAAAAACAAACAAACTGCAGTTTTAATAGCTTCTTATGATAAGTAAATTACTCTCTTGTTTTGTTTCTAACTGATCGTAGCGCCCCGTTTCCAGTTAGCGTCCGAAATGTCAACGAATTATGTTTTTTGCCCAAAGCGCCCCCTATCGATGTTTCTTTTTGTACCGTTCAACTGAGTTTCAGAGAGCCCCAGCAAACAGAATCATGAAAATGCATGCCATAAGTCAAGAAATCTGTTTGTTTATCTCTTAGGAGCCTTCGAGTTTCGACCACCCTGTACTTTGACATTTTATTCCGGCTCTTACGCTTTTTGCAGGGCTCTACTTTTGGGTTCAAACTTTAAGTTAGTGTATAAACTTTGGCGAGCATGTGTTAAATTATCAAAATAACGGGCTTAAAGTTGTTGTCTAGCTCTCCAAAGTCTGCAGCGCCCCCTATCCATGTTTTAAGAGATACGCTTATCAAATTGGTACTGAAGAAAGTCTAAACAAACAGAATCATTTCGACGCAACAAGCAAGAAAATCTAACCATTTCCCTAGTTTTTATGACGTTTCGAATTTCGGCACCCAAATTTTCGAAAGCGCCTAGCGCCTTACCATCGCGTCAGGGACCCTACATTCCCTATTCAAAAATGTTCGTCTAGGTGTGCTCTATCGATCCTTAAAGTTTGTCACCGACGAGCTGAATCACCCTGTATACTTAAGAAAATAATAATTTATTTTCCACATGATGATATTTTATCAAAAAGTAACCTTCTATATTTAAACAGCATAGCCAAAAATATCTTACAAATGGCATGTTGCCATGTAATTAAAACCTAATTGATTAAATCATATTTACACGATATTTTCATATCTACAACTTTTTTTTAATTATATATGAAAGGAAAAAGAATTTTGCTAATGTCATTTCTTAGAAAAAAATTAAAAACTATATATTTTAAGCCTATTTTCTTTTCTTTTTGCAATTAGATCCTTTTCCCTTTATTATATCTGTGAAATTAAGCAGTTCGAAAAATTATAGATGTAACTAAAGTAAATTATATTTCAAAAACAATGTGTTTATAGTTAGCTATTTAGCTATTTTAATCGTTTAATATTATTTTCTGATTAATTTTTTTCTTTGCTTAATGGAATTTATTTAATTTTGTCTTATAAAATCCTAACCTTTGTTAATGTATTTACGTTTACTAGAAGAAATAAGAACATTCTATAATATGAAATTACAAATGTATTTAATTACTCTTCATTTCCTTAATTAAAATATGTCTTTTTTTAATTCATTGATTTATTTACATATTTTTAATTTCGTTTATGCTTTCTCATTCTAAATGAATGAAAAAATACTAAGCTATTTCAATAGTTAAACGCGCCTTTGCAAATTTTAATATTTTGTCATCATGCAAAATCCACTACATAAATCAAATATTAAGTAAAAAAATTTCCAGGCTATAGAAATGCATCTGCTCTTCTTTTAGAATTCATTCTAATTTTTCGTAAGATTTTTTTTTTTTTTCTGAATCATGTAATAACTAAGAGGTAGTCTCTCCTTTTTTTTGTTTTGACTACCTATGTTCTTCTGGTGGGAATCTGACTGAATTTCTTGAAACATACTGTTGACATGCTTTCTTTCAGTCTAGCTAGCTTAACAAATTTATCATTATAAATTCAAAACTCTCCATTTAATAATTCCGAGCTCCTGAATTCCCTTATGATTCATATATTCTCGTCAAATTAAATAAGCTAGTAAGTGAAAGGAGCAATTTTCGCCTTATCATTTTCAGCATTTCTGTTTTGACCGGCTTCTT
>OZ025299.1:235561794-235692794 GCA_964019185.1 Maratus speculifer | reverse complement strand
AGATACACAATCAAACAAAGATTGCAGGTTAATTATGTAGTATGTACTTAATGTAAAATTCCAGTATCTTCATGACTGGAATGAAAATTCATCTTATTAAAAAAGAAAAAAAAAGAATTTGACATGTCCTATTCCTCACCACTTCCATGTTTTATGTTACACTTTTTGTATAAACAAAAATGTTAATTTTAGACTTATTTCAAATAATGGATAATTTACAGTATGATGTTTCATACAGTTGGCAAAAAAAGTATTTGTACACTTCATTTTTTTAAATTATATTGAAATTAAACAAAAGATTTAAGCAAAAAATACTGTAATACATTAATTTAATGCATTATAATACTAGTGAAAAATGCTCCAAGGAGCAGTGCAAAAGCAGAATATGATTTTAATTGAGCATTAAAAAGTAATGGACAAGTGCTTCTGTTAATTACTGAGCATGAGGAAGGATAAGGGATCCCTTCTTGGCTACAACTCACTTCAATGCCATCTTTGAAAAAATCATATTTGCGCTTTTTCCATACAAAAGAAATTTGCGGTTCTTTAGTAGAATTTCCCACCGTGCTTTAGATGTTAACCAGGGGTGTAGTCATAAAAATAACATAAGATATATGCTCTAAGCAGAGGGATATTCTAGAATGTGTATACTATAAGCTTTCTTGAAAAACAGAGGGTATATGGTGTTCTATTAAAAAGTCCAGAAGGTGTACGGCGTATAGCCTGTACTACATCTCTGATGTTAACTGCACTGTTCACTCTGCACTATACTACAAATCAATTTTCTGTGCAATTATACACTTAGGGTATGCTTGGTGGCAGTGCATGAATGTGATACCTGCAGGAACTAGGTATCTGGCATTATGTCGCCTTCCTTTACATTTATGTCTAATTAAGCTGCATTTTTACTGGTTACGTCTTTACACTATACATTTTTATAGTAACTGCGACTGATTTGTTTTCACGGAAAAAGCGCAAATATGATTTTTTCAAAGTTGGCATTGAAGTGAGTTGTAGCCAAGAAGGGATCCCTTATCCTTCCTCATGCTCAGTAATTAACAGAAGCACTTGTCCATTACTTTTTAATGCTCAATTAAAATCATATTCTGCTTTTGCACTGCTCCTTGGAGCATTTTTCACTAGTCCTTCTATTTTTCCATATTCCACTGGGATACTGCACAACTTGTTTTGTATTTTATATATAGAAATAAAAAATGTTCCCGGGATAAAAAGTTTGTCTTTTGTTTAAAAAAAAATAAGTTTTTATCTTTAGTAGTTTTCGAGAAAAGTGCTGTGACACAAAATTTTTGTCCGATTTTCAGAATACTCTACAGTACACCTACAGTATGCCATAAAAAAAAAATAATTTTTGTGCTATGTTGTGCTTCTTAATCAGACGAACATTTTAAAAAAATCATCAAAATTGGATAAGTATTTAGTTAGTTATTGCAAAAAGAAAAATTGAAAAATCCGTGTTTTTGCGGTTTCCTATGCTTAAGCATTATCGCTCAATCATATTATTGTTGCGCGCTGCCGCGTTTACAATGATTCCAACCAATGAGAAAGCGCCATTTCACGGCCAAGTAACCGGTTTCTATACAAGCAGGGGAGTGCGTTGCAGCAAAATGCAGCAGATTTTTATCAGTGTGCATATCCTTGGCGCTATAGTTTACAGGAGTGGTACATTGTTCAAAATTTGAAACTTTTGCTGCATCGCCACTCCATCGCTTTGATAGAATATCTCTATTTTGATCGATGAGAATCCTCGATAATGCATTTAAGTAATCGTTTTCTACTTATCTACTATATCGTTTCCGTATATTTATTTTTTCAATCAGCATCAAGGTGCGCACTTTATTAGAAGACGCGCTCTATTAGAGGGCGCATTCTATTAGAATAAATACGGTATATACTTATAGTAAATACACTTTGTTAAAGTACAGGGCCCCAATATTTGACAGGTATGCCAGGCATTTTTGCCATTGTGCTAAAAACAAAATATAAATAAATGAAAAAAATTGATAAAATATAAATTTGGTATGGTGCAAAAAATTGCCTAATTTAAAATTAAAAATCAAATTTAACAGCCACCAGGGCTAGACACCGTGCATAATTATTCAGTAAATGATTCATTAACACTAGAACGCCCGGAAATTCTACTCAAGTTTGAAAATAATATTTCCAACCAGAATTTTTATTCAAAATTATTTAATTGATTTATTTAACGTAAATTTGCGTGGATTAGATTTGAATTATTTCAAGAAAATTTTTCTGGTTCGAATTGAAATTTAGTTACATGATTGGAGTCGAATCGACTCCATCCGGGCGTTCTAGTGTTAAAAAATGACAAAAATCAGCATGTCAAAAATTTCAAAAAAATTCATAATTCGTTAAAAAATTAAGTTAAAAATAAGAGAAAAAAAAAGCATTCTGTATTTTTTTATGCTTAATCGAATGGTGTAACTGGTTTTTCTCTCCGATGATCACAAGTACCTTAGATTGATGACTGCCATTCTTTTATTTCATCTTGTAAAAAAACTGTTTAACGTAAAGCTATGAATTTTTGCAGGATTAATTAGCATCGCAAAATCTTTAAAATAAACTTTACCGCAACATTCTATCAGCAGTAGAACGTTAGATATACCCATTTACGACCAAGTTTGGAAAATACGCAATTTCAGAAAAACCGCCCAGCGAAATAACGTTTTCTCGATGACTACCCCGGGATAAAAAGTTTGTCTTTTGTTTAAAAAAAAATTAAGTTTTTAACTTTAGTAGTTTTCGAGAAAAGTGCTGTGACACAAAATTTTTGTCCGATTTTCAGAATACTCTACAGTACACCTACAGTATGCCATAAAAAAAATAATTTTTGTGCTATGTTGTGCTTCTTGGTCAGACGAACATTTAAAAAAAAATCATCAAAATTGGATAAGTATTTAGTTAGTTATTGCAAAAAGAAAAATTGAAAAATCCGTGTTTTTGCGCTTTCCTATGCTTAAGCATTACCGCTCAATCATATTATTGTTGCGCGCTGCCGCGCGCACAATGATTATAGAAGCAAAAACAAAATTAAACGAATCGATTTTTTACATTATAATAAACAAATATACAAAAATATAATGCCAAAAAAGTATTTGTACACTATATTAATGTAATATAATTAATGAAAATTTAGCAAAATGATACAAATTAATATTTTGTGTGAATTCATTTACCGTTTATGACTACTTCTAGATGGTGTGACATAGATTCCACCAACTTTTTTGCAGCGGTCTGGTTAATGATATTCCATGACACAATAAGACCTTCTTTAAAACTGTTTTTTACTGATACATATTTTTTTTTCTAATTTTTGCATCCAATAGAATCTACAAATTTTCTATTGGATTCAAGTCTTGAGATTTTAGAGGAGTTACCAGTCGTCTTCGAGTATCGTAGTAACCATGTGCTGCTGATCACAGCAGTATGCTTTGGTCGTTATCCTGCAGAAAGTGAAAAGCTTCCTCTACGCCTAATTTCTTAGCACGGTTTAATAAATTATGCCGCTACACATAAATGTATATTAAACCTGTCCTTCCATTGTCAATAAATTTTAAATGTCCTGCTCCATTAGAAGCTATACACCCCAAAACCATAATATTCCCCCCACCATGCTTGATAGTTTGAAGTATACGTTTTGGATCTAGAACAGTTTTATTTTTACGCCAATTTTTTCGAATGCTTGGTGGTAAGAAAATTCCGAATTTTCCCTCATCAGAAAAAATTACTGTTTTCCAAAAATCCAATGATTTACTTCTGTATACGAAAGCGAATTCCATGCGTTTTCGTCTATTTGTTTCGCTGATTAATGGATTTTTCCTTGAGGTTCTTCCTTTTAAGTCTGCATTGAGAAGAATATTTCTTATTGTTCTAGGTATTACTGTGATGCGAGAAGATGTTGCAAGATCTCCAGCAACTTTTTGAACCGAACGCATAGGATTTTTTAAAGCTTTTTTAACAATAGTCTAGTGATGGGCGATTCTCGAAAATTTCCTATTCGATAAAAATCGTAATCGTAAAAAAGCGCATTCGATAAAGTCATCGATTAATTTCGAGAATCTACGATCGAGATGTTTTTACAATCGATTATTAAAATCTTTGTTATTACATGTTTAAAAAGCATAATTTAATAAATACATGGAAACTGAAAACAAATGAATTTAAAAAACAACAACAAACCAAAAGGATGTTATAATGGAGCCGCAATAGTAAAAAAGTCATGTAACGGCGTTCCTTGGTTTCAAAAAGTTGTAAAGTCGCGAGTAGCAAAATGGCCAAAGAAAAAATAATCAAAAGCACTCCCAGTGAAAGAACATGAACTAAAAGGATATTATAAGAGATCAAAATCTTTTATTGATTTTTGCACATATATTGAGATACGATCTACAATTCTCCCATTATTAGAAGACTCTCTATTGAAATTCATTAAACGGACCACTCGGGAGGGGGGGGGGGGGCAAAGCAGTGCAGGAGCAATGAAAATGCATAATATGATTAAATAATCATTAAGCTTTCCAACAATACTTCGCATGATGGGTGTCGGTTAAATTTATTAAAGAGTTTCCCGCGGGGGCAAAGTGAGGCGGGATGAGCGCGGGAGGTATATAAAATAAAATGGTAATTACAGAGCTTTCTAATGATATATCACGAAAGAGGAGTTAACAAAAGATATAAAAACACTACCCTTAGAATTCCAACTATTGCAACACCCGGAATACAGCCTGTCCTCACAGTTTGTGAATTTTTCATACATTATAAATTATATATTGGAAGTCTCTATAAAAAAAAATCAGATCTGAATTCACAAAAACAAAATGACTTCAAAAAAGTTTGAAAAGCGCTAAAGCTTCATATTTACTCCTCACTATTCCACTATCTTTTTTCTTCCCTGAATACATCCGGAAATCACGCAGCCTCGCTTTTAAATGTTTATATTTAATAAAATATTTTTACCAAAGGGCTCCATCAAAAAATCACATTTAAAATGAAATTTATTCTCAAAATAGCTACGATTTAAAAAATTCACCCCTCATCGCTTCCCTCCCCCTGCGGAAATTCAACCCCAGGAGGAGAAACGTTCATAATGTGAAAGAGTGATTCGAAAAACATTCCAATAATCAATCACATGAAGGGTCCAAAAAAAGTTTGGAATTTACTCCTCACTCGCAGGTTTTAATTTTTCTTAACAGAATGCACCCGGAAATCACGCATCCCCCACTTTGAAATGTTTATAATTAGTAATTTTTATTAGAAGGTTCCATCAAGAAACCACTTCTAAAATGATAGTTATTCTCGAAATAGCTACGATTAAAAAAATTCACTCCCCGACGCCCCCCCCCCCCCCCGTCCTGAAATTAAACTGCAGGAAGAGAAAGGTCCATAATATGAAAGAGTATTCCGAAACCTTTCCTATGACATATCACATGACGGATCCAAAGAAAAGTTTGAAATTTACTCCTCACCCGTGGCCGTAATGTTCCTTTTTCTTCCCAGAATGCACCAGGAAATCACGCAGTCCCGATTTTAAACTTTTGTATTTATGAAATAATATTTACCGGAGCGCTCCTCTGAAAACCACATCTAAAATGATATTCATTATCGAAATAGCTAAAATTAAAAAAAAAAACACCTTTTATCGCTTCCCCTCCCCCTCCTGAAATTCAACTCCAGGAGGAGAAATATTCGTAAAATGAAAGAGAGGTTCGAAAAAATTCCGATGATATATATATAACATGACGGGTCCAAAAAAGGGGTTGAAATTTACATGTCAACTGTGGGTTCACTCATTTTTCCCTGAACACACCTAAAAATGACGTATCCCCCCCACTTTAAAATCTTTATATTTCATAATTTATATTTACCGAAGAGTTCCATAAAAGAAACCTCCACATCTAAAATGATATTTATTGTCGAAATAGCAACGGTTTAAAAAATTCACCCTCTTATCGGTTTCTCCCCCCCCCCTTTCCTCCTGAAATTCAACTCCAGGAGGAGAAAGATTCGTAAAACGAAAGGGAGGTGCCAAAACATTCCGATGATGTACATATAACATGACGGGTTAAAAAAAAAAAGTTTTGAAATTTACATGTCACCAGTGGGTTCACTTATTTTTCCTAGACTACACCTAAAAATGATGCAGCCCGCGCTTTAAAATCTTTAATAAATAATACTTACCGGAGAGTTCCATAAAAAAAATCCACACCAAAAATAACATTTATTGTCGAAATAGCTAAGATTTAAAAACTTCGCCCCCTCATCGCTCCCCCTCCCCTCCCCTCCCCTACTCCTCCCCTATCCTCCCGCCCCTTAAAATTCAACTCCAAAAGTAGAAAGATCCATAATATGAAAGAATGATTAAAAGAGCTTTCGTATATGCCTCTCATTTCAGCAAATTTCATCGTGATAAAGTCAGGCATAACGAGAAAATCATTTCATCGCGATGAAAATTAACCTCGATTGAAATAAGTTTATCGAAGGACTTGTAACTCCCAGATGAAATTTAACCTTGATAAAAGCGGCACTCCGAGAATCTTGTGGTTTGCTGATGAATGCCTTTTCCGATAAGGATGATTTTCGTTCTCGCTGAGAAGAGAGATGACGAGCTTTATCGAGGCGTTTTGTCGATGAAGCTTTGTGAAATGAAAGTTTTATCGAAAAACGAAGTACAGAAAGAAACATGAGAATGTGACAAACATTTGTGAAATGAAGACCTAATTTTCAAAGTTTCTGGTATTTTAGTCTTACCATGCTGTCACGTACGTGGTACCCCCCAATAAATATTATTTATTTAAAAAAAAAAAAAAAAAAAAAAAAATTCAAAGAGGGGCTGGAGAGGGGACGAACATATGTTTAAAAATGTAGCAATTTCTACAATACCGATCAATTTAAGTGTGGTTTTTTTCATCGAATCATTCGGTAAATATTATTTATCAAATGTAAAAAAAATTTAAATGTCTGCTGCAGGAAATTGGGGGCGAAAGAGTTGGACTGACGGGGGGCAGGGGAGAGGGACAATTTTCACTTTTTGAACCCGTCATATTGTATATCATCTTGAAGATCTCGAATTCCTCTTTCATATTATGATGTTTTCTTACCCACCCCCCTCCCGAATTTGGTTCCCACGGCGGGAGGGGGTGAGGGAGGGTTGGCATTTTTCGAAGCTTTTTGCGTTTTTATCATTTTAGATCGAATTTTTTTTAATTGAAAACGTCCTTAGGCGTATTGGAAATTTTTTTGAGATGAAAAAAAACCATTGAACTAACCACATTGTTACTGTAACCTAGGCACATTGTTTTAAATTTCCCTCTTTGAGAATCTCTTCCAAAGGTGAGGGGCTTGACCCGCCCCCCCCCCCTAAAAACATACACTTTAAAATATTGCTCATTTTTTTCTCTACCAATTTTAACTTAAAAGTTTAAGCTATATGGCACAAGCGGGGCTATTGACCCCCCCCCCCCTGTTGGTTATTCACCAACATAATTTTGTTCATTATTTCATTTCAATTTTTAAAAGGCTATAACTTTGTTTGCATGAAAGCTACAGCGGCGAGAAAAATTATAGCATAGTTAACTTTTCGTCGCCGCTCTTTTTACAGTTTTACGGTTTTCCACATAGCACCGGCTTTTTTTTTTTTTTTTGGGAGGGGGAGGGGGCCAGGGGGGGGCATTTTTCATTTTTGGATGTAATATGTTTATTGAAAGCTTATGCTTCATACATTACCAATTTAGCATAAAAAAGTTTCTCCCGTCATTCTGGGTCACGTTACGGGCCCATAATGTGTTGAAATTTCAATTTCTCAAACTTCTTCGAAGTTTTCGCTAAATCGGCATCTGGAAAACATCGTGCCAATGTGGTGCGTGTATGACATCTGTATCATATAAATATTGTTCACCACTGCTGGGACTCCGGCCTCCTCTCGCGCGTAGGCGTTAATTTACCGCGGTTACTTGGTCCTTGTATTTCCTGCACAATAAAATATTTCCTGACGATTAAAAAAATACACCCGTAATTGTTCAAATTTTGACTTCTGTCGGCAGTTCCAAAATGTTTCTACGGATTTTGCAACAAATAGTATTTATAATATACATGGAATTTAGAAAAGCAGAAAGTGTTTGTTTGGCATGTGACCACTTACTGATCTTATGCACCTCTTTTTTATATATCCCCCCCCCCACTCCGTTACCTTGGGGGGGGGGGGCAGTTTTCAAAATTTAACGTTCAGTTCGAGATTACGTTCAATTCGAGATTTTTTTTTGTTGTTGTTGTTTACAAGATTTTGCTGTGCGTGCACACTGCGTTTGGTATATGATGCCTTATACAGCGAGGACCCAGTTCGAGATTTCATATTACAAGATTACGTATAAGTTAGAGACACCAATGAAAGGAGGGGCTCACTAGCGAGTGAATCCGTCGTGTCTTTATTAACACCGACTCATTCACCTGTAGTAGACTCTTGATAAAATTGAATCCTGTATGGTATAAAAGCAATTGCAAACTGGAGACATCGAGAAAAATTTTACACAATCGAAAATTATCGAGATGTTCATACAATCGAGAAAATCGAGAAAAACTTCTCGTTATCGCCCATCACTACAATAGTCCTTTTTTCCCTCATTGTTAGTTTGCTGAGAAGTCCTGGTTTTCATTGAATTTCGATGCATCTAGTTTATTCATAGTTTCTCACTATGCATCAAATAGTTGTTGATGGTATTTTAATAGCTTTTACAAATTCTTGTTGCGAGTTTCAATTTTTATTATGCTCAAAAATAGGATTTCATATGTGTAGAGGTACCTCTCTAGTTTTAGGTTATATTCTCAATTACTTCAAGAGCAAATTAAATTAAATGTTAGAAAAATATAATATGAAGTTAAAAATTATTAGAAACTTCTGTATAAGTAGTCCTTTGAACCATAAACACTATAAAACACAGTACATATCAGGATGGAGAAATGTACAAATACTTTTTTTGCAAGAAATTTTTAAACTTTTCCTATTAGAAAATTATTTTACATCTTTATCGAAATTTTCTGTTGTGTAATTTAAAACGCGCGGTAAACAGACTGTATTAAAACTATTTTTGACAAAATATCTGTTTTTATTTAGTTAAAAATTAAACATTTTAGAGTGTACAAATACTTTTTTTGCCAACTGTAAATAGGAAAACGAATACATCTATGCATGAATAAGTCATTATATACAAAATGTATAAAAAGTACATGAAGCAAATTTATATTTCTTTCTTGAAATATTCTTTTTTTTTAGAAAATTGCAAGCTTATACATACCAATGTTTTTTCATCTGACGATTCGGCTACTATTGTTTCGTTTGAAATGCTTAGAATGACAAAATAAAAAGAAAATCGTACTGTTCAGTGTTAAATTCAAGGGAATAGCCCAACGGGAACAACCCCCCCCCCCCCCCAGAGCAGTGAAATTCCTCCCCCCGGAAAAACTGAGATTTTGGGTTTTTAATGGTCCAAAAGGGCAAATCCCCCCCCCCCCCGAAGACACAAAAGTCCGTCCCAGTGAAAAGTGTCTGAATTCAACACTGCTACTGTCAAAGTATCAGCCTCTCTCTATCAAAGTCCACTCCACTCTCCAGTTCTTTCAGTTTAACAGAGAATTTGCAGTTAATACATATAAAGGAAAAATATATATACTCCAGTGGGGAATTCAGACACTTTTCTCCGGGAGGGATTTTAGCGGCTTCGGAAGGAGGGGTATTATAGAGTTCCTGGGGATTGCACATTTGACATTAAAATCACAAAATCTCAAATCTTCCAAGAGACACATCTTATTATTCCTCGAGGGAATGCCCCCCCCCCCCCGAACACCCCCTGAATTCAAAATCAATATATCTTAAATCATTCGGAAAGGGACACCTAAATATAAATTTTGATATTTTTCATGAATGTCTCCGAAAAATATTTTCAAAATTTTTGTTAAAATGCCTTTACAAGTGACTAAAACATTAGATTAGTTTTATATTTTGCATTTGGGCATTTCTGTCTACAAATCAACAGAAAATCAGTTTTAACTTCAGAATCTTAGAATTAGTCATCTTTATCCTATTTCACAATAATCGTTTTGATTATATAGTATATGTATTTCAAAATTTCAATAGACCTAAAGCGTAATCACCGCATTTAAGAATTTTTATTCAAACCAACGTTTATTTAAAATACTTATAATATTCATTATAAACAGTTATAATTGAATAACTAACCTCTTTTCTGTATAACAAATTCGGTCTTCAAAGTAAATATTATAAGTAATGCACCTGTTGCGTTTGTGTTTACAGCTTTCAAGCAAATTTGTTAATGTACTCGGGAACTCGGACTGATTTTATCTTCGACCTAAGGCGTCGAAGAAAAAACCGAGCTGAGGGTTTTCCGTTCTACTCCCCTAAATGAAAACGTTCAGTTAGTCGACTGCCCTAGAATAAAAAATTTCGGTAATTCCAGGAATAGTTGCAGATTTTTTTTTAACGGACATTTTAAATTAGACGACTGTCCAGGAATAAAAATTTCCGGTATTTAAAGGAAAAGTTCCAGGTTTTTTCTAAAACGGAAATGTTCAGCTAAATCAAGAAAAATTCACAGAGTAACACCTCTAAAATTCAGGGCATATTTTTACAGTGTATGAAGTTTCTAGAAAATAAACGTCAAAGTTTACCTTGCAGTTTGATATTAGATAAATTACTTTCCGTCGCAATCAGCCCAGCAGAGTTGTCGGCCGCTAACAAACTTCTTGAATATTTTTTATGAATTCGAATCACAGTCAAGCATTTATTTTGTATTTAATTTTAATGAAAATATTCAGCCATTTTTTCAACTATAAATGAAAATAAGTGTATAGGTATTGAAATTTACGAAAAATACAAAATAAATCTAGATTTTTATGATTTTATATGCAATTTTAACAACCCATTTTTACAGTTTTATGGTTTTAATAAAATTAAATATTGTAATTAAGGTATTTTTGTAAATCTGCTTTTTAAAATTATCTACAATTATATGAATAAACTTCTATTCATCATAGCAAAATAAATTAAAATACATTATGCTCACTATTCACTCTTAACGATTTCCAATGCCTAATTCTTAAATCATTAAGCATAGCCATGTAGTTGCAATTGCAAAAAAAAAAAATTAATGAAATTTTAAAAAAATGTTATAAAAATAATATATAAATTTCGGTCAAAAAAAGTATCTTAAAAAATTACGAAATTAAAATTTTTATATGGTCTCCTGTCTTATTACTTATATTTTGTAAAAATGTCATGTTACACTAAAAATTAAGACAAAAAAATCCCATTCTTTTACTATTAAAACTGACCAAGTAATAGCTGCTAATAGTCCAAGAGTCTACATCACAAAACCCTACGATATCAAGTACAAGAAAAAAAAAACTTTATTTTATGGAACAGTGGAAATAGGGGAATGTAATTATCCTTGTCTCTGGGAGGTAAAGTGGTGCAAAAGCTAAAAATTAATACCAAAAGAGATTGCCTCGTCGGTTTATCATGGTGTTTGTCCTACAATCAAAGGTATGAAAGCATGGAGGATTGGGAATAGGAAAGCACAATGATAAACCAATCAGTCAACCACTGGTGGAATATAATTTATCAAAATAATATTTGTCAAATAAATAATTGTTGTATCTAAAAATAATAATAGTTGAGATAAAATTTAACATTACAATATAAAGTTTTAAACTATTTTTATCCTGACATATTAAAAATGTGTATTCAATTCGTGCAAAAAAATATCAGACGATGGAATTTTTGTTAAATGAAATCAAGAAAAGTAACAATCGCAATCCTTTACAAAATGATAGATATTTTAAAATACCATTATCTACATTTAAACTTAATTAATAAAAATTACAGATACCGTTAAACTTGGCGTTTGAAACTTGTGTTTTAAAAGCTGACTTTTGATTTTCTTTAACAGAGATTCATGAGTTTTTGACCGGGTTGCGTATCGAATTTTCTCGCTAGAATTTAAAATGAATTTAATATACATGAAACAATTGACATTTTGTGAAAAGTATAAAATATTTTTTGTGAAATTTACTATATTTTAGGAAAATTTATGATATTTTTGGGCAATTTATGTAGAATTTATTTTAAGTTTGTGAAAAATAACATTTTGTAACGAAATGAAATCCAGTTACTGAAAATCGAAATAGACATTTTCATAACCTCGTTAAATCCTTTTATTAATGTTTTTCCTTTCTTGGGAACTTGTTTTCTTTGAAAATTATAATTTTTTAAACCTAACAACATTAAAATAATTAATGAACAATATGTTTTATGGAATACAGTTTTTTGAAAGGGTTTATTATTACGTATTATGTTTATTATTACATACTTTGAAATGGGACCTGTTTTACTAAATGAATTTGTGCGAAGGGTCCATAATTAGACCACAAATTTTGCCTAGATCGACGTATGAAATTAAAATCATTGTAAGTTAAACCTGGTTTTGAAAATCTGGTATGAGAAAGCAGACAGCAAAACAAAGCCTCTATGGTCATATCCGATGCCATTTCTGTTTACTGCAAGCATATATATTGAAAAATACTATAATTTATTATTATTATTATTATTATTATTATTATTATTATTATTATTATTATTATTATTATATAGATAGATATATCTATATTGCATAAGTATGTGTATCATACCTTCAAATTTTACGCCTTTTTTCTAGCTTTACAATTTTTTAACGTACGAACTTTTCTTGTTTAATCATCGAAAACTTAAGATTAGATAAGTTAAATTTCACTTATAGCAAAAATAGTAATTGGATAAATGCGTAAAAACTGAATCTATAGTATATAATAATCTTTCAAAAGGTTTTTAATTGTATTAGAATGATGGTTAAAAACATCAACATTTTTTGTAAAATTAGTGTCTTGCTATTTGCATGAGATTTTTGCTTGTATAGGGCCGTGAACTACATTAAAATAAACTATTTGGGTTAGATCTTGGACACACTTTAAGCTTTTTACACTTGAGCTAAAAATTTGTGGTCCCTTTAAAATTTATAAGTGTAATATTTTATACTAAGCGTAATAATACAATTTTTAAATAAATATTTATAGAGAGAAGTATTAATGAAACCTACTTAAAGGAAAAGACAGGTTCATTTATATTTTTTGAAGCAAATAAAGCTAAGTATAGTAAAAGTGGCTTTTCTCTTTCTCTCTTTTACTATTACTTTTCGCGAGAGCATTCTAAGAAGACACTATTACTATTGAAGGCATTATGTAACAATAAAATACGTGTGGCACTCGGGGACTGCAGCGGTAAAGCTATTGCAATTATAATTATTTATTTATTTTTTATTTATGCAGTTTTTTTTTTTTTTTTTTTTATATATTAATTCAAGTTACACTTTTTGAGCGTGATGACCGATAACAAAACATTTTTTTTTCTTTTATTGAATAAATGAGAAGTTAATATCATTTAAAATATTTTTATTATCTTACAATACATGTAAGTTAATCAGGAATTTTTATCATTAAAACTATATGTTTATGGTAGCTGAAATAAAAAACATAAGTTTGAGACTTGATATTCTCAAAATATCTGAAAAATACAGCGTCAATGTCTGCCGAAGTCTACCGAAGGATACCGTGCCGAAGTCTGCCAAACTGAAGCGACGTTAGCCGGAGTGCTAGATTTTTTCTCGTTACGGAATTGCTAGATTCTTTCGCCCCGCTCAAAGCCCTCGATAAAAGCTTTAGCAATACCTTAATAAATTACCAAACAAAATTTGGCCGCGCTACGAAAATTAGATCGCGAGTTATAGGCATTTTAAATTTTCCTACCCTAACCGTAGGGTCTCCTGTCACCAAAAATTACACTGTCTCATAATAAATTTCCAAACAAAATTTGGCCGCGCTACGAAAATTAGATCGCGAGTTATAAGCATTTTAAATTTTTCGACCCTCACCGTGGGGGAAGGGGGTCTCCTGTCATTAAAAATTAACACTGTCTCATAATAAATTACCAAACAAAATTTGGCCGCGCTACGAAAATTAGATCGCGAGTTATAAACATTTTAAATTTTTCGACCCTCACCGTCGGGGGGGGGGGGTCTCCTGTCACCAAAAGTAACACTGTCTCATAATAAATTACCAAACGAAATTTGGCCACGCTACTAAATTAGATCGCGAGTTATAAGCATTTTAAATTTTTCGATCCTCACCGTGGGGGGGGGGTCTCCCGTCACCAAAAGTAACACTGTCTCATAATAAATTACCAAACAAAATTTGGCCACGCTACGAAAATTAGATCGCGAGTTCTAAGCATTTGAAATTTTTCGACCCTCACCGTGGGGGGGGGGGGGGTGTCTCCCGACACCAAAAGTAACACTGTCTCATAATAAATTACAAAAACAAAATTTGGCCACACTACGAAAATTAGATCGCGAGTTCTAAGCATTTGAAATTTTTCGACCTTCACCGTGGGGGATCTCCTGTCACCAAAAGTAGCACTGTCTCATAATAAATTACCAAACAAAATTTGACCGCACTACGAAAATTAGATCGCGAGTTATAAGCATTTTAAATTTTTCGACCCTCACCATGGGGGATCTCCTGTCACCAAAAATTAACACTATCTCATAATAAATTACCAAACAAAATTTGGCCGCGATACGAAAATTAGATCGCGAGTTATAAGCATTTTAAATTTTTCGACCCTCAACGTGGGGGGTCATCTGTCACCAAAAGTAACACTGTCTCATAATAAATTACCAAACAAAATATGGCCGCGCTACGAAAGTTAGATCGCGAGTTGTAAGCATTTTAAATTTTTCGACCCTCACCGTGGGGGGTCCCCTGTCACCAAAAATTAACACTGTCTCATAATAAATCACCAAACAAAATTTGGCCGCGCTACGAAAATTAGATCGCGAGTTATAAGCATTTTAAATTTTTCGACCCTCACCGTGGGGGGGGGGGTCTCCTCTCACCAAAAATTAACACTGTTTCATAATAAATCACCAAACAAAATTTGGCCGCGCTACGAAAATTAGATCGCGAGTTATAAGCATTTTAAATTTTTCGACCCTCACCATGGGGGGGGGGGTCTCCTGTCACAAAAAATTAACACTGTCTCATAATAAATTACCAAACAAAATTTGGCCGCGCTACGAAATTTGATCGCGAGTTATAAGCATTTTAAATTTTTCGATCCTCACCATTGGGCGGCTCTCCAATCACCAAAAGCTACATTATCTTGCTTTGTTTTATCTTATGACAATTCTTTTCTATACACATTCTATCAAGAATTTTTATCGTTGAAACTATAGATTTATGGTAACTGAAATAAGAAACATAAGTTTGAAACTTGATATCCTCTAAATATCTGAAAAATACCGCGTCAATGTCTGCCGAAGTCTACCGAAGGATACCATGCCGAAGTCTGCCGAACTGAAACGGCGTTAGCCGAGTGTTAGGTTTTTCTCGTTACGGAATTTCTACATTTTTCTCGTTACGGAATTTCTACATTCGGTCGCCGCGCTCAAAGCCCGCGATAATAGCTATGCAATAGCTTAAAAACTATTTTAAAATACTTTTAAATAGTATAGTAACTGTTCCTTTTAAGTGTTATTTGATAGAAAGTTATTTCATATATAAAGTGATATTTTAGTGACTACTCTTCATTTGAATTAATAAAGTATGTGAATAATAATAATAATAATAATAATAATAATAATAAATTACAGTATTTTTCAAAATACATACTCGCAGTAAATAGAACCGGTATTGGATATGAGTGCAGATTCTCTGTTTCGTTGTCCGCTTTCCCATACCGGATTTTCAAAACCAGCATTAGCTTGCAATACTTTTATTTTCAAAGATTGATTCAGACAAAAATGGCAGTGTTTTTAGTTCCCCTAAACTCGAATCCGGTTAATAAAACAGACCCCTTCTCAAAATACGTAATAATAAACAGGTTCTTTCATAAAATTGCATTCCATAAAACATACTAATCATTAATTAGTCTAATGTTGTTAGGATTAAAATTTTGTAATTTGCAAAGCAAATAAATTTCCCAGAATGAAAAAAATAGAAGAAGGATTTAAAGAAGTTATTATTTAAAAAAATGCTTGTTTCGTATTTCAGTAACTAGATTTCATATCGTTATAAAATGTTACTTTTCACAAACATAAAATAAATTTTCCAAAAATATAATAAATTAAAAAAAATTGCTTTATACTTTTTGCAAAATGTCTCCTCCTCCCCCTCTCCAAAAGAAGAAAACTACATAGACCCTTGAATTTAATTTAGTTCTGAAGCAACACGCTTGGAAAAAATAGCGTTATTGTTACTTGATACAGATTACATTCAATTTTTTCTTATAATAATACATTACGGTAAATATATTTTTCTTATTAAACGTAACTTGTAAGATTAAAATAATTTTTGTTGTTGCTGTTTATATGAAACAAAATTCATCCACATAGATATAGTTCCCAGTTCTTCTTTAGATTTTTTTATTTTTTATTTATCTAGGATACTACATACTTCTAACCAAAGTTTCTTTTGTTGTTGTTTTGTTTTTTGTTTTTTCATCTTTATATAATTCGCACGATGTGGCCAACAACATTGTGCACTCTTGTATATCAAAAATTAGTAGTTTCGTGTCTATTAAATACTTTAAATTCTAGATAGAGAATTCGATACGTAACCAGAACAAAATTTCATGAATCTCAGATAAAGAAAATTAAAAGTAGACGTTTAATTCACTGTTCGCCTGAACAACATAGAATAAACAAAAGTCGCAAGAACGCAAGTAGGTGCGAGCGGTTTGGAGGAATTGGTAGGCCTCGAAGTAAAACTTTGCGTATTTTTGACCGCAATGATTCCGTAGCGCACGTCTGAGCAGAGCAGAAGATTATTGTGCTCTGAAGAGAGGCCGTCCATATCACCTCATTTCGAAACCGTTCGTCTGAAGTTCATTATCCTACGGCTTTTTTTCTCAAAACTTCGGGTACTATTGTACTTTTTCGCTTTAATGTATTTATCGATTGACTACAATCTTTTGATTGACAAATTTTTATCACATTTTTTGTTCCTGAGCCTCTTCTTGTTAGTATCTAAAAACTTTTCCTATACTTTATTCTGTAATATATTATCTCTTTTTTTTTTTTTTTTTTTTAAATGGCCGATCAAATAAAATGTCTTTACGATGTTCGAAAATATTTTTCCAACAAAATGTCAGAAATACAATATTTACTTTTGCTTCTTCTCATTAGTATCCACTTAGAATTCCTCTTGACTGTGCTTCACTTTTTGATAAAGCTGCTACATTTGTACACTAAAGAGCATATCATTATATAGCTCTACTTTGAATTAATTGTTTTTTAGTTTACTCTCAGTGTAATAGTCTTCACAAAGTAAATAAAAAAAAGTGCAAAAATGCTTTACTTAATTTGAGTTAATTTGATTAGTATATAGGTAAAATTTTGATCACTTCTTTCTTTTTTTATTTGATATCTTTTCCTCACTCATTTTAATTGAAGAACTTTATCATATTCCTATGCTCTACAATAGTCTCTAATATCTGTTATTGGGTAAACTCCATAAGAAAACAAATAATTAAAACTACTCTATACATTTTTATTTTATTTTATTTCATACTTAAATAAAAGTTAACTTGCCAAATTTTTTATACATTAATTAAAAATTATCTAATTTTATTTTTGTTAAAGAACTTTCCTATTTTTACACTCTATTTTCCATCATATCTTCTTATTAAAGTAATTTCTCAAAGTAATCTCCTTCACAAAATAAATTTAAACAAATTGAAATATTTTACTTATTTTAAATTCTTTTGTTATATAAATAAAATTTTGTCTGCGTTTTTCACTTTTTATTTGAATATTTTCACTTTTTTTAAATGGAGAACTTTATCAAATCCCTATGCTCCTTACAATAATATCGAAAAAAGATTCCCTTCAAGTAGTAGCCATATAAGACCAAGAAAATTACTTATTTTAAATTATTTTTTTAGTATCTAGATAAAAGTCAATTTTTCAATACTTTATTATTTGACAAAGTATCTAAAGATATTTCTATTGTAGTGCTTTTTATATTTTACACTCTATTATTCATTATATACTCTTTTTAACTTTCAGTGCAATCTTCCCTACAAAGTAAATTAAAATAAAGAGCCAGAAATACTTTACTTATTTTAAATTCTTTTGTTTTATAAATAAAATTTGTATTGTCTCCTTAACTTTTTATTTGATTTTCCCCACTTATTTTAATTAAAGAGCAGTATCACATACTCCTGACAATAGTTTTGAATTTAGAGTCCTTTTAAAAAATGCACATATAAAAGTAAAACACTAGAAATACTTTATTTATTTTAAATACTTTAATTTAGTTTCTAAAGTAAATTCACTTGGAAAATACTTTATTCTTCGATAAAATAGCTAAATTTATTTTTATTGTAAAGCCTTTTATTTTTAGAGTTTATTTTAAGATTAAAGTAATCTTGTTGTTTATTATCTCTTTATTAAAGTAATCACTCAACGCAATGTTCTTCACAAAGTAAATTAAAATAGAGGCAAAATCATATTTTACTTGTTTTAAAATTCTTTTGTTTAGTATCTAAAAAAAA
Organism: Maratus speculifer; assembly: GCA_964019185.1. Classification (NCBI taxonomy): domain Eukaryota; kingdom Metazoa; phylum Arthropoda; class Arachnida; order Araneae; family Salticidae; genus Maratus; species Maratus speculifer. The sequence goes on along the minus strand of OZ025299.1, from coordinate 235,674,106 downwards.
TGAGTGCCTCTTAAACTTTTTATTTGATGAATTATTTTAACTGAATATTATTAGCATATCCCTAAGTCTCTTACGCGAGTTGCTAATATCACTTGTCAAGAAATGACCCTATAAAAACAAGAGGCAAAAATACTTTATTTATTTTAAATTCTTTCTATTAGCATCTAAGTAGAATTTCGCTTGCCCATTTCAGTGAGAAAAGGCGGTATGGTATAAGAGCGTAACCTCATTTGTTCCTCTTCAATTCGAGAGGAAAAGATCGTGACCAAGTGCAAATCCCCGTTTCTTTGAAGGCATTCCCTCCTTCTGATTTCACTTTCTTTTTAATAGAAAGGACAAAAGCAAGAAATCATCTAATACCCTAAAGGTGTTCTGAAACGATCGCTCAGCGAGAAATTTAAAAATATCGCTTGTTCTCCAATCTGTAGTAAGAGCCAGTGGTGGTATCATTTAAGAAACATCCAGCGGCGATGTTACGTTTCTAATAATGAGTCAGTTTCTCAAATAAAAAGACAGTTTTAAAATTCATGTTACAGATCAAAGATATATCGCGATTCCCAGCAATCACTTTAGATATTAATGTTGTCATTACAATATAAACGAGGAACTGTAAAAAGAAATTGTCAAAGAAGAAACGTGCATCTTACTTCTAAAGTAACATTTTGAGACGAATATGCCATGAAACTAGAATTTTTACACAAATGTATTATGTTAAATGCCAAAGCGTAAAAAAATAATTATAATGTTAAAGAAGAAACAACATTTTAATTCTTGATCAAGATTTGGAAATAAATATGCTATGAATTTAGAATTATTACTCAAATACAGGATCTAAACTACTAGGCAAAACTTTAAGGGGTGATAGTACACATCAAGACAAATAATATTAAATGGGAAACTAAGGGTCCCAAACGTCTTCCGAAGGAGATAGGCGCCATTAAAGTTTTGGGTCCAAAATTTGAAATGATTATAAAAAACGGAAAAATTGGTCGATTCGTTTGCGGTTTTCACGAAAATTATTCTTTATGTCACTCTTGTCTTGAAAATAAATTATAAAGATAAATGCGAAAAAATGCCGATAGAGGGCGCTTTAGACTTTGGATTAACGAGCAACTATTTTTTACCGTTATTTTTAACATCTCATTAATTTTTTTTAGAAGTTTAGACATAAACTTAAATTTTGAGCTCAAAATCTGTGGTTAAGTAGCGCAAACTGAACTGTTTTCAATGGAAGTGAGTAGGTTCGTATTTCAAATGATCATAAAAAACAGGAAAATTGGTCAATTGATTTGCAGTTTTCACTAAAATTATTCTTTATGTCAGTATTGTCTTGAAAATAAATTATGCAGATAAATTTCAAAAAATGTCGATAGAGTTCGCTTTAGACTTTGGAGTAACGTACAACTATTTTTTACCGTTATTTTTTGCATATCATTAAATTTTTTAGAAGCTTTGACAAAAACTTAAATTTTGAGCTGAATATCTGAATCGTTGAGAGTGGTTAAGTAGCACAAAATGAACTGTGTTCAATGGGGGTGGGGAGGCTCAAATTTCAAATGGTTATAAAAACGGAAAAATTGGTCGATTCGTTTGCGGTTTTCTCTAAAACCATTTTTATGTCAGTATTTCCTTGAAAATAACTTTTAAAGATAAATTTCAAAAATTCCGTTAGAGGGCGCCTTAAACTTTTGAGTAACCAACAACTATTTTTAACCATTATTATTTTTTATCTAAATAAATGTTTTAAAGCTTAGACTTAAATTTTGAGCTCAAAATTTAAATCGTTGTGAGTAATTAAGTAGCGAAAAATTGAACTGTGTTCGTAGGGTGGGCAGGGTAACATTTCAACTCCTGAACACAGTTCAGTTTGCGCTTCTTAACCCCTCCCAAAGATTCAGAAATTGAGCTCAAAATTTAAGTCTAGAATTTTGCAAACATTTTATTAGATACAAAAAATAACAGTTAAAAATTGCTGTTGGTTACTCTAAAGTTTAAGGCGCCCTCTAACGGAATTTTTTGAAATTTATTTTTAAAATTTATTTTCAAGGAAATACTGACATAAAGAATGGTTATAGAGAAAACCGCAAACGAATCGACCATTTTTTCCGTTTTGTATAATCATTTGAAATTTGAACCTTTCCACCCCCATTGAACAGAGTTCAGTTAGCGCTATTTAACCACTCTCAACGATTCAGATTTTCAGCACAAAATTTAAGTTTATGTCTAAGCCTAAAAAAATTTAATGAGATGCAAAAAATAACGGTAAAAAATAGTTTTACGTTACTACAAAGTCTAGAGCGCCCTCTATCGACATTTTTTGAAATTTATGTTTATAATATATTTTTAAGACAATACTGACATAAAGAATAATTTTAGTGAAAATCGCAAATCAATTGACCAATTATTCTGTTTTTTATAATCATTTGAAATTTGAACTTACCCACTCCCATTGAACACAGTTCAGTTTGTGCTACTTAACCACAGATTTTGAGCTGAAAATTTAAGTTTATGTCTAAACTTCTAAAAAAAATTAATGATATGCAAAAAATAACGGAAAAAATACTTGTTCAATACGTCAGTCTAAAGCGCCCTCTATCGGAATTTTTGAAATTTATCTTTACAATTTATTTTCAAGACAATACTGACACAAAGAATAATTTTCGTGAAAACCGCAAACGAATCGAGCAATTTTTCCGCGTTTTATAATCATTTCAAATTTTGGATCCTAAACTTTGATGGCTCCTATCTCCTTCGGAAGACGTTTCGGACCCTTAGTTTCGCATTAAGGGCGTATTCCGATCCAAACTGCCTTTTTTCAGATTTATTTTTCGATTCATTTTTGCTCTCAAATGCACCAAACTTTCGAATTCTCTTATTTAGAAACTATACAAGGTGCTGTAATTATCAATTGCTTGATAAATGCAGAAAATGTTTCAAAAAATGTTGTCAAACACGGCGTTTTGGACGAAATTTTACGAAGCGGGAGGTCTGCGAACGAAAAAAAGGGTCACACTGAGAAAATAAATGCTTATAAATCAAATTCTAATTAATTCAGCAAAAAAATTACTTCACACGGCATCTTGTACGTCACTTTAAAAATCCCCTCAGCAAGTTTCTTGCTTCTACTTTTAAAAATGTGTCCAAAATTGTATCTGAAAATTTCGAGCTGCTGAAGGTGGAAAACCATTTTTTCGAATACACCCTTAATATTATTTGTCTTGATGTGCACTATCACCCCTTAAAGTTTTGCCCAGTAGTTTAGATACACCCTGTATAATATATTACAGAAAAAAGAAATAAACGTCTAAGCAATCATTTTCACACTCTGAAAAATAAAAATTCGTCAATTACGGAAATACACTGTGAACTTTTTAGGTAGATTTCGTATTAAATACTACTTATTGCATTCGCACCAGTTTATATCTATCTATCTATCTATATATATATATATATATATATTTCACTTTTTTATGGACACGATAACTTCTATAATTCTTCACCAATCTCCACCAAACGGGTACATAAAATCAAAGAGGATAAAATCTCGGCTAAGTTCGTTAATGGGCAAAATCGTCAAGGGGATCGAAATAAGGGGCGTTTTTGTGAAAACAGGAAAAACCCCATAACTTCTAAGTGAAAATACATATCGAATCAGTTTAAAGTTTCTGTTACTTCTAAATAATGGGCCAAAAGTTTATGCATGACAGATTTTTGATAAAGTTAAAAATGGGCTCAAGGGGCGAAAAAATAGAGTTTTTGGGAGAAAAAAAATCATAACTTTGTCAATTCTTGAGATATCAAATCCGTCTAAATTTTTTATAAATATACTCAAAATTATCTAAAACTTTTGAATTTGCAAGTTTTTGATAGGACTAACTCTTACCGGTAAAAAAAATTAAAAACGAAAATAAAAAGGGGTTTGGAAAAAGAAAAAAATCCATAACTTTGTAAATTCTTAAACTATCAAATCCAATTAAATTTATTTTACATCTTCTCAATAATATCTACAACTTTTATATTGACAAGTTTTTCATAGTGTTGGAAATATTAGTTAATTGAAGTTTATTTTTAGCTTTCAACTATTTCTTTAATATTTTTTAATCCCCATTTAATATTTTCGCCCACCCTGACGAGAATGACACGTTGTATCATTTTACCGCGATGCAATGTTTACGTTTTCCTGCTAACGCCGGAGTTGAGTTGTCGCGTGCTTGCTTTTCAGGAAGGAAAACTTCCATTTTCAGAATCTATAGATGGCGCTAGCATTCCGGCGGAACATGACGTATTTTCAGTTTGTGACGTTTGCAGTACTGTGATTCGTTCAAATCAGGTAACTGTTCGTTTCGCGGTACATTATGCAAATATCTTACCTTTTGATTTCATATATAATTGTAAATCTTTTCAGACAGTTATGCTTGCTTGTTTGCTCTTTAGCATGCATCGTTTTGTTCGTTCTATGAACGTCTATTATGTTTCCGAAATTGCCGATGCTAATGTTTTGAGAAATGTTTTAGCTCCAGTAGAGCTCTTTAAATTATATTATGCTTTGATTTTAAACTTTAAATAAATTTGTTATGTTTCCTTTTAAGAAGACTTTGTCATATTTTAACACACCATCTCAATCTCAGTCTCAATCTCATCTAATCTAAATTTAAGACCTCACTTTTTAATTTGGGTGAAAAGGATAATGTTTAATAAAACATTGGTTACGGGCCGTTCTTTTTGCCCATTAGTGAGAATTGTTAGATATTTAATTATGAGATGGTGTTAACGTTAAGAGCCCACAATAGTCACAGAAAAATTACTCAAAAAGACCCGGATGATCATGTAAAGTCTATGAGAGCGTTCTTTTCGAATATCTCGCTCCAATTTTAATATTTTTGCATGATTTTTTTACACAAGATAGCTGAGGGCGATCCACAACCGGGCTAGTTTTTGCTTTCTCGATTTTGGTTATATATTTTTTATATTACGATAGTTTCAGTTTCAGAACCGGTTTAAACCGGTTTCGAAAGTTAAAGTATTTTTTAAAGAAAATCTGAAACAAAAATTTAAAAAGTAAAAACTAGCCCGGTTGTGGATCGCCCTCAGCTATCTTGTTCAAAAAAATCATGCAAAAATATTAAAATTGGAGCGAGATATTCGAAAAGAACGCTCCCATAGACTTTACATGGTCATCCGGGTCTTTTTGAGTAATTTTTCTGTGACTATTGTGGGCTCTTAAGCAGTCTAAAAGTTTTAAAAGTCTAAAGATAGGGGGGCTGCGAATTAGAGCTAAAAATGGAAATTGACAAATTGAATACTTTTAATTATGCCAGCTGGAAAGACGATGTATCAGCACTTTTAATGGAAAAAGGGGCATATGAACATGTAATTAACAAACATTTAAAACTTAAAGAAGGAGCAACTGCTAAAGAAACTCGCGACTTTGAAATAAAAAAGAATCAAGCCTATAGTACTATTTATTTAAATATTAGTAAAGATTTAAAGCCATTGATTCGTGATACTAAAATAGCTTCAGAAGCTTGGGACAGTTTAAAAATCCATTTTCAGCCAGCTACAAGGGGAAGAACTATTGGTATATTGGATGCCTATTTTAGTTGTACCTATGATCCGAATGAAGCAATAGGACTTTATGGGGCTAGACTAAAATAAATTTTAGTGAGTATGGGAGATACAGAAATCGTATTGCCCGAAATTGTTAAAACTTATCAACTTATTAGATTCCTCCCAAGTACGTTTTCTGGTATAGTGCAAGCCATTTATAGATGGGAGAAAAAGGATTTTACTTTTGATAAAGTTTTAGACGAATTAATATTAGAAGAGGACCGTCTGAAGCAAAGTAGAAGCGATATGCTTAAAGGGGAAAAATCGGCGTTTGAAATAAAATCTGTAAGGCCTAAAGAAGTCCGAAAAAAGGATAAACCCCAAATTCAGAATTGTTTTAAGTGTGGCAAACCTGGCCACAGGGCAGTTAACTGCAGAAATAACTCTAAAAGTTTTAAAAAGAAAAGTTACGTGACCGAAGCAAATTTTGGTCAAAACGACCATTTTCAAGATAAGTTTAATTGGGTGTTCGACACGGGAGCATCGAGTCACTTCTGCAATAATAAAGATTTGTTTGTAACGTATAAACCGGTAAATAATACAAAAATGACTTTAGCTGTTGGTCAAGTAACTAGTCCTATAGAAGACATGGGTAGTGTAGATGTAAATTTTAAAGTAAATGGGAAAATTAATGAAATACGTTTAAATAATGTGATGTATTCCCCAAATTTAAGAAGAAATCTCATTTCAGGAGTGGTTTGTGAGGAAAAAGGCTCAAAATTTGTGGGGGGGAAACGGTAAAATTACTCTGTTTGATGAGAAAGGTGAAGAAATGTTTTCTGCTTATAGGAAAAATGGACTCTACAGTGTGAAACCTATATATCCAGAGCACCAAACTTATGTTGACAGTAATGTAATCACGTCAAATGTTTCAGAGCTAGCAAAATGGATGAACGATATTGTCACATAAATAATCAATATATCGTAAATACATCACAGAATGAAAAAGTAAAAGGTCTACCTAAGATGAAGTATCAAGAGTTAAGTTGTGAAGCATGCAAAATTGCGAAAACCAGAAGAATATCCTTTCAGTCTAAACAAGACTATAGAACAACTAGGCCGCTGCAATTGCTCCATATGGACGTCTGTGGTCCAATGCCCACTTATTCGCTAGGAGGTTCAGAATACTTTTTGACGATTATAGATGATTTTTCAAAAAAGGTAACTGCTTATCCAATTCAGCATAAAAGCGAAGCCTTTGACTGTTTTATAAAATTCCAGAAGAGGAACGAAAGATTTTTAGGGAAGAAAGTGATAGCTATTAGAACGGACAACGGCAAAGAATTTGTGAATGACAAATTTAAAGTTCATCTAGAAAGAGAAGGCATTCATCATGAGAAGACTAACACATATTCTCCTGAACAAAATGGACTAGCTGAACGTTTCAATTATACAGCATTAGATGCCATTAAAGCCATGCTGAAAAGTAGTAACATGGATGAAAAATTTTGGGCGGAGGCGCTTTGCTGCTTTGTCTATGTATGGAATCGAGTAGCCAGAAAAGGTCAAGAGAAAACGCCATTTGAATATTTTTGTGGAAGAAAGTCATCTGTAACACACCTGAAAAAGTTTGGAAGTATTGCCTATGTTGGAATGCCAAAGCAACAAAGAAGAAAATTTGATTTGAGGACGAAGAAGGGAATTTTAGTTGGTTATGCCCATCAAACCAAGGGTTACAGAGTCTACGTTCCAGAACTAGGTCGTGTTATCGAGACCATAAATGTTTCTTTTCATGAAGAATTTGACAGTAATATTCAAGAGAAATCGAAAACTTTAAGAAGCAGACAGGAAACAAGACGCAAAAGTGGAGCAGAGCTGGACCCAAAGAGTAAAAAGACTATCCAAAGAAGAAAACATAAAGCAATTGAAGACTATAAAGAAACTCCGGAATTACCATCAGAATCTGATTTAGAAGACGAAAGAAAATACAAGTGTCAAATTTCGAAAGAAGAATCAAGTACAGACTCTGAGGAAGAACAAATTCAATGTAAGGATATAAAGTGGATAAGAGAGGCAAAAGAAAAAGATGGTTCAAGAACTGACATTTACTACAAAATTGAAGGGTCAAAAGTATGTTTAAGGTCACATCCAGAAGCCAAAAAGTATTGCTTGAAAAACAACATCTAGTACAATCCAAATTTCTTTAATTTCTCAGGAAATGATAAATATTGCGGACCAGAACCGAGAACTGAACCTATTCTTGAAGATAAGGAATTGTCTGACAACAATGTAGAATCTGACACAGAGTTAGAAGCAAATTGCATGGAAGTAAGAATACCTAGATCATTTAAAGAAGCTGTTGAATCTGACCAAAAGAAAGAGTGGTTTAAAGCCATGGAAGAAGAAATGAAGATGATGGACCAAAGAAAAGTATGGGAATTTATTCCAAAGAAGAATGGTGAAAAGATAATACATAATCGGTGGGTGTATACTATAAAGAAAAATGAAGAACAGAAGATAGTAAGATATAAAGCAAGACTGGTGGCGAAAGGCTTTGGAAAGAAAAAAGAGAATCATATGAGGAAGTATACAGTCCTGTTGTTAATTTTGCCATAATTCGATTATTTTTCACTATTTTAGTTGGACTTTATGGATGGTTTCATCAACAATTACACATAAAATGTACATATCTTTATGCAAAGTTAAAAGAAAGAATAGTGATGTATCAACCAAAAGGATTTGAAGATCAGAAACATCCAGATTATGTTTGCCTTTTAAGAAAAGCAATCTACGGTCTCCGACAGAGTGGAGACAGTGGTACTTCGAGATTCAAAACGTTTTAGAAGATTTAGCTTTCACCAGATTAGAATGGAAAAATTGTGTATTTACTTTTAAGAAAAGAATTTTATTACTCCTATATGTTGACGACATAATAATATTCGGAAAGACAGATGAACATATAAAAGAAACCATTGAACTCCTGAAAACTAAGTTTGACCTAAAACTCCTAGGAAAAACCAAGAAACTACTTGGCGTTGAGTTTGAAAATGAAGAGGGAAAGTTGTATATCCATCAGAAAGAGTACATTGAAAAAATCTATCAAGCCTATTCAAAGTACAAGATCCCAATTGTATCCTTACCTATTGCAAAAGGCGTAATTTATTCTAAGAATGACTGTCCGAAAACTGGAGAAGAAATCATCGAAATGGAAGAATACCCGTATAGAAATCTAGTAGGATGCTTAGCCTTTTTAGCAAGTCGAACAAGACCAGATATTGCATTTGCAATAAATATTTTTAGCCAGTTCCACGAAAATCCAGGAATGATTCATTGGCAAGGTCTACTTAAACTGTTAAGATATGTTCAAGCAACTAAAAACCTCAAGTTGAATCTATCAAATCTAAAATCTCTCAAAGTAACATGCTATAGTGATGCTGACTATGCAACTAATAGGGACGACAGAGTATCCATGAGTGGAATTATGATGTTCATCGACAAAGCTCCAATCATTTGGCGAAGTTTTAAACAAAAATGTGTATCGTTATCAACGATGGAAGCTGAGTATATTTCATTAAGTGAAGCAGCAAAGGAGATGGTTTGGATAAGAAGAGTTTTAGAAGAAGTAATTAAATGCAAGTTAGTTCATCCAGACTGTACCGAATACACTTTATTATGTGATAACAGAGCAGCTATGGACTTTTGAAAATTACCAATCGAAAATGCACGTACTAAACATATTGATGTAAGGTATCACTTTTTAAGAAATTTAGTGTTCGACAACATGTTTGAATTAAAATACATCCAGTCATCAAAGAATCTAGCGGATGGTTTAACGAAGCCACTGATGAAAAAAACCTTAAAAGATTTCACTGACGAACTTTTTACTGATTACTGACTGTTGCTTTAATGAATTGTGTTGCTTTAAAGACTGTGTTTAAAGTGAACAGAAATGAATTTTCAAAATTTTTCTTATATTATATTTGCAAATTTGTTTGTTATGTAAAAGATATTTGCATAAATGTTTCAATTTATTAGGAAATTCTCAGTTGCAACTTAGCATATCTTTAAAGTAAGTCTAAAATTTTAGGTATTTGTTTAATTTGTATTTCGGCAAAATGCCGTTTCGTTTTGAAAATTTAAATTGGTAATGTGAGTTTATGTGTAAATGTTTAAACTTTAATGAAAAAGAAAAAAAACTTTCATTAAACCTTTTTGCAAACTTAACTTTTCAGAAATTTTTATGTCAAAATTTAAATTTTGTATATGTTTGGCGTAACTTACCTTTTCAAAGTTTTTAGTTTATTCTCTGTCAGAGTGTACGAGGGGGGCAATGTTGGAAATATGAGTTAATTTAAGTTTATTTTCAGCTTCCAACTATTTCTTTAATATTTTTTAATCCCCATTTAATATTTTCGCCCACCCTGACGAGAACGACACGTTGTATCATTTTAACACGATAGATACACCCTGTATAATATATTACAGAAAAAAGAAATAAAGGTCTAAGCAATCATTTTCACACTCTGAAAAAAAAAAATTCGTCAATTACGGAAATACACTGTGAACTTTTTAGGTAGATTTCGTATGAAATACTACCTATTGCATTCGCACCAGTTTATATCTATCTATCTATCTAGCTATATATATATATATATATATATATATATTTCACTTTTTTATGGACACGATAACTTCTATAATTCTTCACCAATCTCCACCAAACGGGTACATAAAATCAAAGAGGATAAAATCTCGGCTAAGTTCGTTAATGGGCAAAATCGTCAAGGGGATCGAAATAAGGAGCGTTTTTGTGAAAACAGGAAAAACCCCGTAACTTCTTAATGAAAATACATATCGAATCAGTTTAAAGTTTCTATTACTTCTAAATAATGGGCCAAAAGTTTATGCATGACAGATTTTTGATAAAGTTAAAAATGGGCTCAAGGGGCGAAAAAATAGTTTTTGGGAGAAAAAAAATCATAACTTTGTCAATTCTTGAGATATCAAATCCGTCTAAATTATTTATAAATATTCTCAAAATTATCTAAAACTTTTGCATTTGCAAGTTTTTGATAGGACTAACTCTTACTGGTAAAAAAAAAAATTAAAAACGAAAATAAAAAGGGGTTTTGAAAAAGAAAAAAAGCCATAACTTTGTAAATTCTTAAACTATCAAATCCAATTAAATTTATTTTACATCTTCTCAATAATATCTACAACTTTTATATTGACAAGTTTTTCATAGTGTTGGAAATATGAGTTAATTTAAGTTTATTTTTAGCTTTCAACTATTTCTTTAATATTTTTTAATCCCCATTTAATATTTTCGCCCACCCTGACGAGAACGACACGTTGTATCATTTTACCGCGATGTAATGTTTACGTTTTCCAGCTAACGCGCGGAGTTGAGTTGTCGCGTGCTTGCTTTTCAGGAAGGAAAACTTCCATTTTCAGAATCTATAGATGGCGCTAGCGTTCCGGCGGAACATGACGTATTTTCAGTTTGTGACGTTTGCAGTACTGTGATTCGTTCAAATCAGGTAACTGTTCGTTTCGCGGTACATTATGCAAATATCTTACCTTTTGATTTCATATATAATTGTAAATCTTTTCAGACAGTTATGCTTGCTTGTTTGCTCTTTAGCATGCATCGTTTTGTTCGTTCTATGAACATCTATTATGTTTCCGAAATTGCCGATGCTAATGTTTTGAGAAATGTTTTAGCTCCAGTAGAGCTCTTTAAATTATATTATGCTTTGATTTTAAACTTTAAATAAATTTGTTATGTTTCCTTTTAAGAAGACTTTGTCATATTTTAACACACCATCTCAATCTCAGTCTCAATCTCATCTAATCTAAATTTAAGACCTCACTTTTTAATTTGGGTGAAAAGGACAATGTTTAATAAAACGCATAGGACCAATTCGTATAGCAAAAATAAATTAAACAAAAAATGGAGTTGGAGAAAAAACTTCAAATCCAAACTGCTTAAATTCTGAATCGTTTTTTAAATTAATTTTTTATTTTAAACGCATCCAAATGGCAGATCCAAATCCTTTCACTTAGGAACTATATAATGTGAAAAGTTGACCAGTTTTTTGATAAAGACAAAATATATTTCAAAAAAGGCTGCCAAAAAGGGTATTTTGAACAGAATTTCCCGAAGTGACCGTGATAGGAAATTTGAGGAAGTATTCAAATAACAAATTGCGTTTTTCCTGACTCATTTTTAAATCTAGTTTTACTCTCAAACGCATCCAATTTACAAGTCCTCTTATTTTTGAACTGTATAATGTGACGCATTGGTCAATTTTTTGATAAAGACAGAATATAAGCGTAGCAAATGAGGTGCGTTCGTACTATAAGTTTTAAGTAACTATAAGTACTATAAGTAATAATTGCCGATGCTAATGTTTTGAGAAATGTTTTAGCTCCAGTAGAGCTCTTTAAATTATATTATGCTTTGATTTTAAACTTTAAATAAATTTGTTATGTTTCCTTTTAAGAAGACTTTGTCATATTTTAACACACCATCTCAATCTCAGTCTCAATCTCGTACGTGGGTGGTGGAAGGTGCGTTCGTACTATAAGTTTTAAGTAACTATAAGTACTATAAGTAATAATTGCCGATGCTAATGTTCGTACTATAAGTTTTAAGTAACTATAAGTACTATAAGTAATAATTGCCGATGCTAATGTTTTGAGAAATGTTTTAGCTCCAGTAGAGCTCTTTAAATTATATTATGCTTTGATTTTAAACTTTAAATAAATTTGTTATGTTTCCTTTTAAGAAGACTTTGTCATATTTTAACACACCATCTCAATCTCAGTCTCAATCTCGTACGTGGGTGGTGGAAGGTGCGTTCGTACTATAAGTTTTAAGTAACTATAAGTACTATAAGTAATAATTGCCGATGCTAATGTTTTGAGAAATGTTTTAGCTCCAGTAGAGCTCTTTAAATTATATTATGCTTTGATTTTAAACTTTAAATAAATTTGTTATGTTTCCTTTTAAGAAGACTTTGTCATATTTTAACACACCATCTCAATCTCAGTCTCAATCTCATCTAATCTAAATTTAAGACCTCACTTTTTAATTTGGGTGAAAAGGACAATGTTTAATAAAACGCATAGGACCAATTCGTATAGCAAAAATAAATTAAACAAAAAATGGAGTTGGAGAAAAAACTTCAAATCCAAACTGCTTAAATTCTGAATCGTTTTTTAAATTAATTTTTTATTTTAAACGCATCCAAATGGCAGATCCAAATCCTTTCACTTAGGAACTATATAATGTGAAAAGTTGACCAGTTTTTTGATAAAGACAAAATATATTTCAAAAAAGGCTGCCAAAAAGGGTATTTTGAACAGAATTTCCCGAAGTGACCGTGATAGGAAATTTGAGGAAGTATTCAAATAACAAATTGCGTTTTTCCTGACTCATTTTTAAATCTAGTTTTACTCTCAAACGCATCCAATTTACAAGTCTTCTTATTTTTGAACTGTATAATGTGACGCATTGGTCAATTTTTTGATAAAGACAGAATATAAGCGTAGCAAATGAGGTGCGTTCGTACTATAAGTTTTAAAATATTCAGATCTTGCTGATATAGTAGAGCGTACTTTGGATACAGTATAGTGGTCGAAATCTTTGTGTTCTGTAAATATGCAGGGAGTAATTTTTATTATACTTCATTAACGTATATCTTATTCATAAAATGTGAAGTAGGTTAATATAATTAAAACACGCCCCAAACAATGTTTCCCCGGAAAACATTATTTAGTGGAATACATTTGTGTGGTCCTGTAATTTAATAATAAATATTATCTGCATCCCAGATTGTACAGAATGTAGATTTTAGTAGTACATACATCATAGATTCATGTCAATTATATTATGTTCAAATGAGTGTAACACCATTAAAGGGCATTTGAAACATTTTTTTCCCATTGATCGTAATGTAACGGAATACTTTTATTGTCCCTGTAACTGATCTATGCATCCGATTTTCATAACATTTGAAATGACTCGTCAAAATTATGTAATAATTAAACGTTTTAATTTTCAAACGATTAAAATGCATTTGAAACTTTTTTTCCCATTGATTGTAATGTAACGGAATACTTTTGATTGTCCCTGTAACTGATCTATGCATCTGATTTTCATAACATTTGAAATGACTCGACAAAATTGTGTAATAAATATACATTTTAAATTTCAAACGATTAAAATGCATTTGAAACTTTTTCCCCATTGACGTAATGTAACGGAATCCTTTTGATTGTCCCTGTAATTGATCTATTCATCCGACTTTCATAAAATTTGAAATGGCTCGACACAATTATGTAATAATTAAACGTTTTCAATTTCAAACGATTAAAATGCACTTGAAACTTTTTTCCCATTGATTGTAATGTAACGGAATATTTTTGATTGTCCCTGTAACTGATCTATGCATCCGATTTTCATAAAATTTGAAATGACTCGACAAAATTATGTAATAATTATATATTTTAAATTTCAAATGATTCGGTTGGATAGTTTTTGCGTTGTTCTATGCGGGCGGACAGACGGACAGACAGACGGACAGACTGACGGACTGAGTGACAACAATAGGTGCTACGTATTTACATAATTACGAACGCACCTAAAAAGGCTGCCAAAAAGGGTATTTTGAACAGAATTTCGAGAAGTTGTCGTGATTGAAAATTTGAGGAAGCATTGAAATAACAAATTGCGTTTTTTCTGACTCATTTTTAAATTCAGTTTTGCTCTCAAACGCATCCAATTGACAGGTTCTCTTATATAGGAGCTGTATAATGTCCCATATTGTTCAGTTTTTTAATAAAAGGTTAATATATTTTTAAAAATGCTGTCAAAGTGGGCACTTCGCGCAAAATTTCCCGAAGCTATCATGATTAAGAATTGAGGTTGTATTCAAAATTGGCTATTTTATAACTCATTTTTAAATTCAATCTTGCTCTCAAACGCATTCAGTTGACAGTCTTTTGTTATTTAGGAACTATATAATGTACCGTATTAGCAGGGCTACACTAGATACCGGGCTTGCTCATTCCTTGTAACGACGTCACAAAAGGTGGCTGGCCGCTATCTGCGATTGGTTCAAACAGGGCTCAAAGTGACGCAGCCATCGTTTTGTACCAATCGCTGGATGTCATTCAGCCACCTTTTGTGACGTCATGAAAGGAATGACCAAGCCCGGTATCTAGTGTTGCCTTGGTATTAGTCGATTTTTTTTAATAAAGTCGGAATTATTTCAAAATATGTTGTCAGAATGGGCATTTGATTCGAATTTAGCTTAAGATGATTCTGATAAAACCAGTCCTTACAGAAAAATGAAATTAAAAATTTTTCAAAAGAGGACAAATAAAGTTGTTCAACTGGGTTAATTTGTAATCAAATTTATTTTTTGTTGTTGAAATGAGCACTCTTCGAAATCTACCTCCGCCTATAGGCCAAGCCGACAGGGATTTTTTTTTCTCTCCGCTAAAAGAGATAAAATATTCTTGAATTGAAGAAAGTTGGGAAAAGGCAAGAGACCTCGAACCAGACACAGCACGGTTACGAGGCGAGCACGCTACCACTGCACAATAGTTGCACAGCAAGAAATGGCTTTGAAGTGAACATGTTTGCTTCAGAAGGGTATGGCTTGATCAAGTTCTTTAAGAATATTTTAATTTTGAAGTTAGTTTCTGGAAGATTTAGTCTTTAATGAGATTGTTCCTGGGATTTTTATCATATATATTAAAGCAGTAGCCAAAAAAAGTCAGCATACTTAAAATGGTCTCTACGCATACGTGTTTGCACTGAAATCGCTCCGAACCAATCGGAGGAGAGTGTAGTTACTGTCTGTAAAAGCATTTGCAAAGCCCGTTGATAAATATGGGATAAGAATAAGACTGCATTTTTGCTGACACTGTATAATGCAATGCTATAATAATTATATTTTTTTCTTTACTCATCTTATAATGATCGAAATACATTAGTTTTTTTCACTTTATGTTAGTTATTTTATTTCCATCTGTATTCTTTTCTCATGTTAAACGCTATTCCCTCCTTCAAACTTTGCAGTGTTATTGCCGGCAATCTAAGGCTTAATTGTAGAGATGTTTCATATTAAATTGAAACATTCAATAGTTAATTATTAAAGTGTTTATTTACGTTCTTGGCCGATAAATCATTTTATTTCAAATTTATACTAAGTATGTATTAAAAAAAGGCTGGAAATCACATTGTTTTTTGTTTTGTGTTTTGATGGTGCGATTTTCGGCGGATATTTTGACTTCATGGATGTAAACAGATTCGCAAATCACTATTTATTTTTTGCTTCAGTTTCTTATTATACTCATGTCAAAAAACGGTGATTTTTTTCCCCCTTATAATTTCATTTTTGAGCAAATTCATAACGTTTAGGATGTATTTACATTACATTGTTTTCGCCGAATAATAGAGAATTGCGTATGAAATGAATATAATCCCAGTTATAAACAGCTTTGTAAATCATTAATATTTATTTAATGTTTCACTTTCTTTTTGTTGACTCGAAGTTCCCTTTTTAAAAAAAGTACCCTTTTTTTTAAAAGTGTTCCCGTGACAAAATTTGTTGAGTTTTTTTGAGAGGAGGAGGGAATATTTCGATGAAATTTGCTATTTTTTTTCAATCGCTTGATCTTGATCTCTTAACAATATTTTTTAAAAAATATGAAGATCATTATAATCAACAAAGAAAAATAAAATTATCAGAAGAGATACCTCTTTTTTGCATAGCATTCAATCATGATATACAATATAGAAAATGCTTTATCGGCCAAGAACGTAAATAAACACTTTAATCATTAACTATTGAATGTTTCAATTTCACATTAATCCTAACATCACAAGGTTTGAAGGAGGGAATAGCGTTTAACACGAAAAAAGAATGCAAATGAAAATTAAATAACTTACGTAAAGTGAAAAAACCAATGTATTTCGATCATTATAAGTAATGAAAAAAAATATGATTATCATAGCATTGCATTAAACAGTGATAGCAAAAATGCAGTCTTATCCCATATTTACCAAGGCACTTTGCAAATGCGTATACAGAGAGTAAATACAGTCTTCTCCGATAGGTTGTTAGATTTCTGCGCAAGCGCGTATGCGTAGAAACCATTTTTAGCTGTGCTGAAAAAATATCGCTACTGTTTTAAGTATGTACTGTTTACCAATATTTGCGTTCAGGTCTTTTATGATACTAGGACAAAATTATTTGTTTTCTCAGGGATTTTTGGTGAAATTTGTCGTTTTTTTCTCACTATTTTTCGATGGAATTTGCCGTTTTATCGAATTTATCCTTTTTTCATGATTTTCTTGCGAAATTGTCGTTTTTTTCGCTATTTTTAGCTAAATTTACCTCTTTAGCGATTACCTAGACAAATTTTATATGTGCTTTTTGAGATCTTTGGACGAAATTTGCGTCTTTTATGAAACCTGGACGAAATTCGTCATCTTGAAGTCTTTCGGTAAAGTTTATCGTTTTCTCGAGTTCTTTTGATGAAATTTGTCGTTTTGTCACAATTTTTCAATGTAATATGCCATTTTATTGAAGATCTTTTTGCAAAATTTGTTGGATTTTGCGAAATTTATCTTTTTTGTGATTATTTGATTAAATTTGCTTTTTTTCAATCTTTTGGCGAAATTTATTGTTTACTCACAATCATTTGTCAAATTTGTTGTTTTCTCACAATATTTTGAATTTTTTTCACAAAATGTTTACAAATTTGCCATTTTTTGGAGTTTTTTTGTCAAAATTTGCCTTTTTTTCGAAAATTTTTCATAAAAATCGCCATTTTTTAGATATTTTGGCAAAATTTTGATTTTTTGCAATACTTTCGCGAAATTTGTTTTATTTGAGATACCTAGACAATTTTTTTTTCTTGCAGTTTTTTGACAAATTTTTTTAGAGATCTTTTGAAGAAATTTGTTGTTTTTTGCATTCTGTTGATGAAATTTGCTGTTTTTTTCCACATCTATTTACAAAATTTCCAGGTGATGGGGTTTTTTGGGGGGAAGGGGTATTTTGATTAAATTTGCTATTTTTTGTGATTATTTGCATTTTTTATGGTAACTAGACAAATTTTGGTACATAGCAAATGATTTCTAGCATTTTAAAAAAAAAACTTTAACAGTTGAAAAATAATCTTCAAACATTTTCAAGAGTCCGTAACGTGTGTCGCAGTGTTGCACCGATTCTGTGCCCGGTATCATGTCATGTTGGTGTTATGTTGGTAAATGGAAAAGCATATTGAAATTTTTAATAAATATAATCTTTAAAAAAAATTTTATAGCAGCAAAATACTTTTTTCTTTGGTTCTTTCATATTGTTGCCGTCAGGTTTTGACGGGTTTCACCTAGCCAGAATAAATATTATCATTAATTTTTTTAATATGTGAAATTTACAATTTTTTTTCTTGTTTTATGAAAAGGTAATAGAAAAGTTAGTTGAAAATGCAAATGTTTATTTGTTGAATGGTTTGGGTAACGTAGCAACAAATTAACCACTGAGATGATCATTGTTATAGTTGTTGCTAAATGGCAAACTATAAATTCAGCCTTATTTTGCTGCGAAGTAAGTGAAGTATGTATATTTTGTATGAAATGAGTAATGACAGTAATTTATGATTTATTCATGTCATTTACAATTTATTGGTGGTGTATTTGTAAATGGAAAATTATCAAATGAGAGAGATTCTAATTCTATGACAGCATGTTTGAATGTAACTCGGCCAAATGCGGGTCATTTGCCTGGATGTAAAATGCAGGTTTTTCTTTTATTTATTGAAATTTTTGCTGAAGATTAGTCGTTAAAAAATCCTTTAATAGCTGGAAAATACCTTTTTCTTTCTTTGGTGCCGTCAAGTTTTGACGGGTTCCATCTAGTACTTTAATATTAATATAACATAAAAATTTTAATTATGAATTTAAAAAATTTTTATGAAGATAGCTAGAGGTAAAATATGGATATTATATTCTCATTCGATATTATTTTTTTTTAGTAATATCGATACATTTTTTTTATTTATTTTTTAATGTGTTCATTTAAAGTACATTTTAAATGCGAATATTTATTTATAAACTTCAAAAATTCAGCTTTATTAACATTATTCAACTTATTCAAAAAAAAAAAATTGCGAGTACATTCGAATGAATGAGAGAAGTAATTGTTACTTAATCTTAAATTCAAAACTTTTTTGTATCAATTCGAAATCTTAATTTATAGAATTTTTGGTTTTTTATTTAAAACATAAATTTGTATTTATTATTAATTGACTTAATACGCATGCATTTTAGGAATGAATGGGATCTCTCCATCTTTTTTAGATGTTCAGGAAGAATTCACGCATAAAACATGTTTTCTAGAAGTACGGAAATCATTTGTTAAAAATGAGGATGTTCACTGTGTTGTTAAAAAATGAGGATGATTACAGTGTTGCAGATCTGCAACATACCCAAAAATTCAACGTTATTTTTTCAATAAAATTCAAAATACGATTTTGTTGATTGTTGTTTTTTATTAAACAATTATTAACATAAATACTTAATTAAATCTGCAACAGATGGCGATACTATTGTTTTTCACCAAAATTAGATTTACCGCTCGATTAGCAACAAGTAATTTTTCTTAATTTAAGCTTTGAAATAGTGAAGTTAAAAAAGTCTACAGATGTCTACGAGTATATTATTTACAAAGGTACGTTTAAATTATCTACACTGTTAAAAATTTGAAACTTTTGCTTTATCATCACTCCACCGCTTTTATAGAATTCACTATTTTGACCAATGAAAACACTCCATAATACAGTGAAGTAATGGTTTTCTATATAAGCAGTAGAGTGAAGATGAAGCAAAAGTTTCAAATTTTTAACAGTGTATTTAAAGACCATTTTCAAGCTAGGAAATTTATAATACAGTAGAAACCCAGTTATACGAATAGCGGTTATTAGAAAATTGTCTTAATCCAAATGCCTTCAAATTTCTCAAAGTCCGTTTTAAATGTGAAAACTTTTACTGTCAACAGTGTTTTTACCGATGTCAAATGACGTCTTTCAATATATTTTGATTTACGAATACTATTTCATTTCTAAGTTTTAGATCAAAACAATTCTGAATAAGATTTGTTTTAATATATATTATCTTTAAAAATTAGAAACAAAATAAGTAAAAATCAAAAATATGTATAAAATAATCATATTTTTTTTTTCCAGATCTAAGACAACGTACCATTTCTTTGAAAAAATCCAGGTAATAAATTGTTTTTAATATCGATATAGCAATATATAAAATTTCTTCTAATGCTTATTTAAGTTGCATTTCTTTCAGAAGCGCAAAATTGTTATAGAAAGGGAACATTAGTGTTTTTTATGTTATTTAATTCTTATAGGTAAAATTAGGGACCCACTGCCCTATTTAAAGTTAATATCTATTCCAAAGCTAGAAAAAAAAGAGAGGTTGTATAGAAAAAAAATTCAATGTAAAAGGCATAAAGGGCCTAACTCAAAATATTTCGTCAAAATAAGTGCTCCTAGAAGAAATTAGGCACTGGCCATATTGGATAGAAAAAAGAATTTATTATAAGTACCCTGATCGTGAAGATTTTATTCAAATTGTTTGTGAGAAATGGTTGGACGACTTTGCTACAATAAAACTAACAATTATTTCAAACATTTTAATGGAAGTTAATATTTTAAATATTTTCAGTTTTTGTAGCATTTGGCAAGGTGTTGCAGATATGCAACAAACCTATTTTTAAGAATAAAATTTTATTTTTCTGTTCTGATTTTTTTTTTTTTTTTTTTTTTGTTATTTGTTATTTTTTTCATGTTTAAAATGATGCATTTTAATATATATGTAAGGATTTTTCAAATCGGAGTTGATGAGCAACAAAGGATTAAAGGGATTCTTCACTCGCCGGAAAACACCCAACACCCACTCAGTAACGTTAATCTACGGGCGTATTCGAATTTCTTGTTTAAATTTGAATATTTTTAAACGATTTTTTTTTCTTCGCATAGTATAGCTGAGCGCAGTCTTTAACATGGCTATTTTTTACATTTTGGTTCAGGTTACAGATTTTTTAATAAAGGTACTTTCACTTTCGAAATCGGTTTCGAAAGTGAAAGTATCTTTGTTTAAAAATATCGCAATCTTGACAAAAGTGATGTCATTGGAAAGCTATTACCATGGGGATCAAGGAAATGTACACCCGTCCGAATGTTACTGGTGAATAGTTATAGATGATGTATTTCTTTCATATATGGATTTCTCCGGGTTTCTAGCTATGCAGAAGAGACACTTTGTGTACTAGAAAAGAGAATTGGAAGATTACATAGATTACTGAAAAGACTTTTATGCTCGGTGGAAAATGGTAATTTTTATTAAGAGCTTTCACATTTTCATCAATTCCACCTTTATATGAAGGTTAAGAAAAATAATTTCGTTCGCCTCAACCACTAGTATATTTTTTAACTATTCCTCTTCAGGATTGTGTGATTTCCTCATTGACCGTCGTTTGACTATGTAGTGCTTCTTTGTATCTCAGCTGTCCTATATGCACAAAAACAGAAGTAAATACACCAAATAAACCTACACTGGACCTTGATTTAAAAGTATGCACTGTCACTACTTTTAAATCATGCAAATCTACCACTCGCGATGTTTTTATTTCACTGCCATCAGCAGTGGAGTCATATTTTGGTGTGCTTCCTTCACGCTTGCTCTATGAGTCAAAAATTCTGATGGTAGAATTTTTCTACCATTATGCAAAAGCACTGCTTTCAGAATAGCTTTTCAGGAATCTATATAAATTCTACATTCGTTAAAATAATACTGAATACCCAACTCTGTCATTAAACCATTTACATCTGCACAAACACATGCTGAATTTTTTATTTAAAAAATACACCTAAAGATGTCTGTCATTTTCTATGACTTGAAATCTTTGAACCTTCTTTTGATAGAATTCCAATCTTGCAACATTAATACAAAAATGTCTGCCTGTTATTTAGAAAGTTTTATACACGTTCAATTCTTTCTGGTATCAAGTGAAGTGATGTCTCATGGTATTCGGGAATGTACTCTTCCACGGATTGTGCAGATACTGACTCACTTTCTTCTTATAACAATCCTGCATTTCAGTTTTTTCTGGAGTGTCAGAAAAAGGTAATAACCCTTCCCTATGAGGCACAAATTACTGTGCTGAAGACACGTCAGGATAATTTATACTACGCTTATTCTTGTGACATTAGTTTGGCAAAAGTAACAGTTAGGAATCGTTAAATGATCTTGAGCTGTTTTTATTGAAAAATACACATTTTTTAAAGAAAAAATCCTGTTTTGTATACAAAATGTGGTATATGTTAGTAAATTTAAAAGATACTGCAAACATTTTTTCCCAACACAGGTAAATGGTTTAATAATGTATTATATGAAAAAATAAAAGAAATATATTGAATAGATTTCGTTAAGGAAAGTTTGGCATAAGCGCATCTTTGCTAAAATTTGACTTAATATTGCCTAAATTTGAGAAGTTACTTAAATTTACATTAAAAATTTATCTGAATTTATAGTTTTATTCCCTTATTTAACTAAAAGCACATGTGTTGAATAAAAATTTCATACATTGCAAAAAAGTGCGTCGAAGGTAAGCATTGTACCTTAAGAAGAATAAACCTAAATTCCAACTAACCAATATTTTGAATTATTTAACTTTAAATTATAAAGAATCGATTGTATAGGTTATTTTTACAGCTTTACAAGCAAAATTAAAGGCATTTATGAATTCTTAAAGTAAAAATTCATTTTTAAAAGAACATTAAAGTTGAACGTGATCCATATACTTGAGTGCAAAACAAACTTCCTAATATAGTTGTAATATTCTTTCTCTGTTTATATTCTGCCTTTTTAACTTTGCTTCTAACTTTATGTTCATTTTGTTTTTACCAAGGAAATTAGATCAGCCATTTTTTAATGTGTCATGGAAAATATTTAAAGCCGATTACTTGACTCCTTCAAACTTATTTATAGTAGCCAAAAGCACATGTGTCTTTTAATAATGTTTTTTATGTCATAAAATTTAAAAATATCCGACTTATTCTTTAATAAATATAAAGTATCTTTTCAAAAATGCTATTTCAGTCAATATTTTAAAGCACTATTATTTGTTACGAAAAAGGAGAATTGGGAAATTAGGAAAAGGAAACATTAGATATCAATTCATTTCAATAAAACATACATCCCATTTAAAGGAAAAATGAAAATAATATTACATTCGCAAGAGTCTTAATGAGAATATGTAAACGATAAGGTTCCAATCGAAGAATAAAAAATATTTTATGAGTGTATCACACAGATTTGCGTTCTAAAGAGGGAAAACATCCTTGTGTCAAATTTAAATAAAACGACGTTTTAAGACCTTGACACTTTTGATTGCTTAGCATTCAAGTAATGGGATATTTAAATTTCCAACTGGGCTAAAAATCTCCGAAGCAGGATTCAAACCAGGGATCTCCTGGCTGAAGCCACTAATGCTCTACCATCTGAGATATTCCAGAAAAATATGAAGATCTAATTTAATCATCTAACCTTATTGATTAAAGCATCTAA
Organism: Maratus speculifer; assembly: GCA_964019185.1. NCBI lineage: Eukaryota > Metazoa > Arthropoda > Arachnida > Araneae > Salticidae > Maratus > Maratus speculifer. The sequence continues at coordinate 235,650,897 of OZ025299.1, read as the reverse complement.
TCCGATATCTGCATCCGCTCAACATGATAAAGTCAATATAAAAAATCCCTGTCGGCTGGGCCTATAGGCGGAGGTAGATTTCGAAGAGTGCTCATTTCAACAAAATATATATATATATATATATATATATATATATATATATATATATATATATATATATATATATATATATGATTAGAGATAAACCCAGTTTAATAACTTCATTTGGCCGTTTATGAAAATTTTTTAATTTCATTTTTCTGCAAAAACTGGTTTTATCAGAATCATCTTAAGAAAAATTCAGCTCAAATGCCCATTATGACAACATATTTTGAAATAGATTCTAAATTTATTAAAAAAATCGACCAAAACAGTACATTATACAGTTCCTAAATAACAAAAAACTGTCAGTTGAAAGCATTTGAGAAAAAAATTGAATTTAAAAATGAGTCATAAAATAACCGATTTGCTGTTTGAATACATCCCTAATTCTTTAATCATGATTGCTTCGGAAAATTTTGTGCGAAATACTCACTTTGACAGCAATTTTAAAAATATATTTTATCTTCATCAAAAAACTGGCCAATGCGTCACAGTATATAGTTCCTAAATAAGAGGATCTGTAAATTGGATGCATTTGAGAGCGAAAATGGATTTTAAAACGAGTCATAAAAAACCCAATTTGCTACGTGAAAACTTCCTTAAATTTTCAAATCTCGAAGACTTCGGAAAATTCTGTTCAAAATACCCTTTTTGGTAGCCTTTTTTGAAATATATTCCGTCTTTATCAAAAAACTGACCAATGCATCACATTATATAGTTCCTAAATAAGAGGATCTGTAAATTGGATGCGTTTGAGAACAAAAATGGATTTAAAAACGAGTAAAAAAAAAACGCAATTTCTTATTTGAATACTTCCTTCAATTTTCAGTCCCGATGACTTTCGGAAATTCTGTTCAAGATACCCTTTTTAGAAATATATTCTGCCTTTATCAGAAAATTGACCAATGCGTCACTTTATACAGTTTCTAAATAAGAGGATCTACCATTTGGATGCGTTTAAAATCAAAAATGAATTTAAAAATGAGTCAGAATATAAGCCGTTTGGATTTAAGGTTTTTTTCTCCAACTCCTATTTTTTGTTTCTTTTTGCTATACGAATTGGTACTATGAAAAACTTGTCAATATAAAAAATGTAGATATTTTTGAGAAGATGTAAAATAAATTTAATCAGATTTGATATCTTAAAAATTGACGGAGTTGTGGATTTTTCTCTTTTTTCAGCGTCCTTTTTCTTTTCGTTTTTAATTTTTTTCATCCGTAAAAGTTGGTCCTATCAAAAACTTGTAAATACAAAAGTTTTAGATAATTTTAAGAACATTTATAAAAAATTTAGTTGGACTTGATATCTTGAAAATTGACGAAGTTATGAATTTTTTTCTCTCAAAATCCCTGTTTTTTTCGCTCCTTGAGCCCACTTCTAAATTTATCAAAAATCTGTCATATATATACTTTTGGCCCATTTTTAAGAAATAATATAAACTTTAAACCGATTCGATATCTACTTTAATTAAGAAGTTATGACGTTTTTTCGGTTTTCACAAAAATGCCCCCTATTCCGACCCCCTTGGTCCGATTTTGCCCATTAACGAACTCAGCCAAGATTTTATCCCCATTGATTTTATGTACCAATTTGGTGGAGATTGGTGAAGAATTATAGAAGTTATCGTGTCCATAAAAAAGTGAAATAGATAGATAAACTGGTGCGATTGCAATAGGTAGTATTTCTTACGAAATCTACCTAATAATAGTTCCTGAGTTTAACATTTTGATGCTAAATAATTAAAAGCTGAAGTTACAGACTTGAACTTTTAAAACACTTTATATAAAATATGTTATATGTGCATAAGGCATTGCTCTAAGAAATATTAATATAAAAAAATTATAGTACAGGAAATATTTTATCAAACATATTTAAGTATAACTTTGATTACGTATATTTTTTATTTCAAACATTTGATTTATTTTTGTTGAAACTTTTTTCCACTTGAAGTGAAGTGTTGAACATTTTATGTATAAAAGTTGTTTATATTAAAGTGCATAAAAGAGTTTAGCTTGGTTGATACTTTCCTAAATGATTCATTACTCATAAAGTTAGTAAAAATTTTCAAAATATTAAAGAAGCACATACATAAAATTTAATTATTGGAATTAACTTCTGTAATTTTAGTTCTTAATATTCAATTAAATTTACATCTTTAATATAAAAAGTATCATATACAAATAGTTATGCATGGCATTTATATTTCAAATCATTACTTTATTCAGAAATATTCCTTTAAGTATTGAAATCCTTTGTGAAACCGATTTACAAATTATTGCCATTAATAAAGGTTTAATGATAGATGTGAGAAAAAATTCAATGTTTTCAATATTTAAAAATTAGTCAAAGCTTCCAGGGATATTAAAATAACACAAAAACTTCTATTTGTAATGCATGAAAGCCAACGTTTTTATAGAAGCGGTCACTGATTGTACAAAAAATTCAAATTAAGCCATCCATTCTGACAGAAGTCTTTGTATTCACAATGGACTGCTTACGAAAATGATGTGTGGTGATAGTTGCAAAAAGAGAAAATATTTTAAAAATAACAACGAATAACTATTCATTTTCAGTCCTGAATCATGGGGTTGGGAAAGGATATATAAAATGAGGAATATTGGTGGCTGTGCTCGCTGCCCAGTCACAAAAAGCAATGATAAATAAAAAATGATTAAATTTTATTAATGGAATTCTTTTTGGTTTTATTTTTATTGTTAATTATTCAGAAAATGGTTAAGAAGGAGGAGGTTCTGGGTTTTGTTACAGTCTTGCCTTTTGAAGAGATAAAAAGGAAAAAGGAACGGAAAATTCGTAAATTCAATTCATTTTGATCAAGAAAGTGTCATTGGATCAATTACCCTCAGACGGGCAACAGCTTTTCCAAATCGGGGTGCCCATCTTGACCCCCTTCTAGCTACTAGTCTGATTATAACGCATACATTTTATAAGTATGCATGAACAAATTGCTTTCTAAAGCTTTCAAATATGCGAAAAAGAAAGTATAGCTCATTCCGCCGAGTAGTTTTTAAAGCCGAATAGATTAAAAAATACTTTAACATTAGGAATTCCAAATTTTAAACCTTCATAATTTCTAATTTACTGTACCAAATAACATTCATTTAGGAATACGAATGTATACTTTATCCAAAAATATAAATATGATCTGAAAAATATGTGTTAATATTAAAAATTGTAAGATTTAAAACAGCTTCTACAATTAGATACCCTAAGTAAAACTTATCAGTAATTAGTAGACGTTATTCCCTATTGCTTCTCACCAGTTACGTTTTTATACCATTATTTCAATAGATTTAGTGGAAGATTTTTTGAACACTGTACATTACATATTCTAATATAAAATGCACTTTCTAAAAATATACTTAAAGTTACTTTTTAAAATTAAATACAACAGTGCATATAATAATGGAAATAAAAATTCATATCCTGCTAAAATTTATCCCTGATTAAAGAATGTTAAAATCACTTAAGTTTTTTAATATAAAAAAATAGTAAATTGTTACTCATAAACGAAATGTTCCAGAAAGTTAAAACAAACATTTCAATTTCTATTAAATGATTTAGAGAAGAGGAAACTATTTCATTTCATTTTGAGTGTAATAAATCTAGAAAGATGCCTTACAAAGTATTTTAAAGTATTTAATGCAGTAAAATTGGCGAAAGTGAATCCATTTTAGAGAATACAAGGAATTTTCAAAATCTCTAAGTTAAGTGACAAAATCCATAAGCTTAATTCACAAATTATTTATTAATTTGGTTTGAAAAAATAAAAGCATTTCAATTTTTCGGTAATGTTAACAAGGGCTTCGGTATTTAAAATAAAATATCTGTAAGAAGAGACAAATTTATGTATTCAGAAAGACATGTAAAATACAGCAGGTTCGTTTAATTTTTGCAATAAAAATTATTCAACTTCTAAATCTTTCTATTCTAAATCACATGGGTAAGTGTGATCGAAGATCGCACAAAGGGTTTAGCTTAACATTTCTTTCGAAACAACTTCTCCTTTAATTAATAAATTCAAATTGTTAATTTACAGTTATTAAATTCTTACATGAAGGTGGCCCCAATAAATTTAATTTTAAAACAATTATTAAATAAAGTTATTTATTTTAATCAAATTAAAAATATTCAAATCAAATTACTTAAATTAATTTCCAAAGACTTAAGTTAACTTAAGAAATGCTTTGCCTCCAAGTTATGATGTCTGCCCAAAGAATTTTCAAAGTAAGGTTCTCTTCCAAAATTTAAATCGCAAAAATGATCGAATGACGCTGAAAAAATTAATTTAATTAAAGTAATAGACTTTTTCAAAATTTTATCATTTGCCGTGTGACGACACGAGGTATTCAGCTGTATATACACAATATTTGAAGTCTCTGACTTATACAGTTTTGTGTACAGACCCTGTGATCGACAGAAAGACAGAGGATAGAGACGAATAAGGTTTCATGAGAGGAAGGAAACTCAAAAAAAAAAAAAAAAAAAAAAAAACTAATCCTGTCACCGCCGCTGACAATGAATTTTTTATGACCGGGCATTTTTTCTTCATTAATATTAAGAAAATCATAGAAAAACATGACAATTTATGGAATTATAGAAAAAGGTTTCATAAATACGCTGAGGCAGATAGATTTTAATTAGAATAAATATTTTAAAAGATACATAATGTTAAAATTGGTTAAAATCGTTTCATTAAAAATATTTTATAGGATTAAAAACTATATGGAATTTATACATCTTTGTGATCATTTTATACATTTGAAGTTTCCGGTGTGCAACTGCATTTATTTTTTTAATTTGAATCATTTTTTGAAGATTTATTTCCATTTGTAATTAAATTTCAAGCATTTCGAGAGATTTTTTCACGTATTTTAGAAAAAGGTATTTTTTTAAATTATTGCAAAATTTAGAAAACGGAGTAAAGAATAACATTTCCTCCAGATTAATAATTTATTTGCATGTGGCTAAAATAACCAGAAAAAAAATCAAATTGAATTGATTGATTATGTGTTAAAAACATAAAAATGTTTAAAATTGCGTCAATTACGTCAATAAGAGCTATATTTGCACGCAAATTTTGAAAGAGCAAGAAAATTTTTAAATAATAAATTCATTATTATGCATTAAAAGTCGTAAATAGAAGAAATTACGCCATTTTAAAATGACCAAATTAACAGTTGGCAAAACACTTTAAATTTAAAAGTATATTTGCTCAAGACATTTATTTTATACATTGAAATAATCTTTTCAACTCTTATCCAGAATTCTAAGACAGCGCAAATAATATTTCCTTTCTAACAACAAAAGTATTTTCGCTTGAATATTAAAAAAAGAAAGAAAACTTTGGTGAAAATTATGTCAAATTTAAAAAGATAGATTTCAAATGTCTTAAATAAATTTCTGACAGTATTATTAAAAAATACCAAAAGACCAAGAGTGTGTTTATTTAATTCATTTTACATTAGCTTATTTGAAAATTTTTAACTACTTTTTTTAATCAAACACGAAAACAATCATTGTATCTTTTAACAACGGCTGATTTCGCCTCTAAAATCTCGAATCTAAAGAAAATGAATGGAAACCCATTTACACACTGTGACTTAACCAGGGTGGGTGCCCAAAACCAGTAATGTTTTAAGCTTTTCTTCTTCTTGACTCACAGTAGAAAATTTTCGGGTTAGATAAGGCAAACAGAACTTTTAAAAATTACCAGTATTTAGAGCAGTTGGGCACCCATCCTGGTTACGCCACTGAGGAAGATCACCACTCATTTTTGAATTTATAGTTCAATCTTTTTAAGCCAATGAAATTGGCGTAATTTAAAATGTGGAATATCTGAAAGGGTGTTGGCGAGCTTAGTTCGTAGGGGGCAAAACCCTCTGGTATATAAGAAACAGGTTAAATGAGATCAGCACTGATTCGTTTATATTGAGCATTTGATGGTTAATTTAATACCTATAAGTCAAAGTTGGCAGTATTATCAGACTTCTAATAAAGGAGATTATATAGTCCGTCTATATTTATTTTTGTTTATGAGTCCATGCATATCTTTTCAACAGATGATCTGATTTTTTTTTTCGTGGAGGGGGGGGGGGTTTACGTTTTTTTTCCAACAGTCTCTTTTCAATATCATTAAAAGCTAAAAATGATATATTGGTTATATATATTATATATCTGTATAAGCTTTCCTTTTGGTGAAAAATGACTAATCGGTACGAATTTTGAGTATAGCGTTACAGGATATGATAGTGTCTTTTTAACATAGTCGCCGTACCCTGTATAGTTCTTTTACAGACACACGTCAATATGTTTCTACAGCAGCGTGTACAGTGCGTCAAATAAGCAATATTACAGCAATGATTCCCACCTTTTTTTTTTTTTTAATCCACAAAATTATGTCCGGCTCATACCATGTAATTCCTTTTGTTTACAAAGTTAACATTTATTCTCATAGAAGAAGCCTTAACCCTTACCGGCACTGTGGTTTCATGTTGAGACCACCTAATTTTAATTCCAAACTTAGAATCGGTATCAAAAATATTTTAATAAAATTTTGGTTTTACATGATTATTTAAAATAACAAGTTTTTAATTTCTAAAAATGTTTTTTGCAAATTTCGATGTCAGTCAATTTATTTATTGTTTTAGGAACAGGTTTTTTTGTAGAAGAAAGGGTTAAAAAACATTAACAATGAAAAACGTAGCAACATTTGTCACTTCTTATTGTATTAACTTATTAAACAGGAAAAATTTGTCATTTTTTTTTCATAAGTCTATAACCAAAAGGAGGTCATTTTTTGTCGTTACACCTAATACAGTTTTTATTGCCATATTTAACTCACTGACAAGCAAACATTTTATATAGTCTGCGGATTTATCTTCACGAATTTTTTTGGAATGACGCTCCAATGGTCCAATGATGCTCAAAGCGTTACAATTTTTTAAATAGAAACCTTCTCCTTATTTAATTTCACAATTTTTGTCGTTATATAAGGTGAATGATAGTTTTCAAAAATAGTGGTGTGAAAATATTTCACAAAAAATTGTCAGTACTATTTCACGTGACAGGAAGCAGGATATTTTGGCCCCAGCGTTTCTGTACCGACCCTGATGTCATTTTGGTTCCCAGCTATTCGGCCCCTTTTTATTTGGATCCCACAACATGACATAATTTTTTAATGGATATTGTCAATTATTTTTTTCTATAGAAGCCCCATAGATTTCAGTATAGTACAAATATAAGGGCCTAATTACTGCAAACACTTACAATTCGTATCTAAAATGTCGCAACCCACACAATTTCCCATGGTAAACATAGGGGCGAGGGGCTTTATCTAATGTTATAGGACCCCCGTGTTTTATTACAGCTTAAATATAAGGGCCCAACAATAACAAACGTTTATAATTCGTATTCAAATTGTTTCAACCCACTCAGATATTCAGCCTACAAGAAGCTGAATATAAGAGACCAACAGATTTAAACTCTTATAACTCAATATAAAATTGTCACAGAGCCCTGAAAATTCGTCTGCGTGAACAACATCGGTCCTGGAAATTTTCGGTACTATTTTCCTATAGAAAATTTCTATTAAAATAAGGCTAAATTTTGTTTGTTTGAACTAGATTTCTTTTTTTATTAAAGAAAAAAATACTAGTATTTCGCCTAAAAAATCTGAAAACTAGCGGTACACTTACGAAACCTGGCGGCATAATATTAAAGGATGAATTTTCTTCTTTTTAATAGAAACCACATAAATTTTCATATCGCGCGAATATAAAAAATATAAGGATATACAGGATGTTTCTAAGCGAATATCGGGGATTTAACGCTTGGTAGTACTTAAAATTAAAACTACAATAATTATTGTAAAACTTAAAATCATAATTAATGCATAAAATGAAAGAGCAACTCACACATATCTACCTAAAGCTTACAAATGTTTAATGTGAGCACCGTCTGTCACACAGCAAACATCAAGTCGATAGCTCACTTTTTCCCAAACGTTGATTAACCTTTGTAGAGTCATTGCTGCAGCAGCTGCAATGGTCAGCTTCTTGTGGAGGCACATACACACCATCCTTTATGAATCCTTACAGGTCTAAATTACATGACGTCGAATCGGGTGTGCGTCTGAATTTTTTTTTTTTTTTTTTTTTTTTTTGTTAATCAACGTTTGAAAAGAACTGAGCTATCGACTTGATGTGTGCTGTGAGATGAAATGTGCTCACATTGAACACTTGTAAGCTTGTATGTAAAACTGTTTGAATTGCTATTTCATTTTATGTATTAATTATAGTTTCAGTTTTATGTGACAAATACTATCAAGCGTTAAAACCCCGATATTCATTTAGAAACATCCCGTATATCGTCTAGGATCAAGTGCCTTGAGGATTACCATTATCTAATGTCCTTTTTAAAATATCGCTAACAATAACTGTGACCCCATTCCTGTTATAATGATCGAGGTAAAGATTGATAAGAGTTCAAGTGTGAAAGTCACGGGGAAAGTAATTTTCTGTGACAGTCTTCGGCCCACAAGGGGCACTCATTGACACAGTGTCTAATCGTGCTAGTTCCAGTTTCATCAGAAGCACGCAAACTTTCTGAATCTCAACAATCGCATTACGTACCTCAGAGTTCAATGGGTAAAGAAAAGTGATAGCCTTTCTAAAGAACGACAAATTTCTTATCCAAGTTTCGTCTGTATTTCTACCAGACCGCTCTTTAATAGCTTCACTAGTCCTGACCCTCTCAATCTCGCTGAGTTAACTTCTTGAGGATGCAGTCCTAAGAGATGCCAAAGATGAGATTGTAGGAGAGACAAGAATAGTTAAAATCATCAGAAGAAAATTGGTTAAAACCAAAAATAATTACCAACGAGGAAATAGTAATTGAAAAGAAGAATAGAACCGTAGTAACTTTTACAATTTCTAATTCCCTCGAAGTTATGAACTATAGTAGAAGTTCAAAATTCAGTAGATTCGTAAATATTGCATGTTGGGTGAAAAGGTTTATGTTAAAGTGCAGATGTAAAAATAAAATATTTCCATCAGTAATGTCCATTGAAGAGAAAGACGTTGCAGAAAAAGTAGTTTAAAATTAACTGGAAAACTTTAGAAATCTTACGGATATCATATAAGAGGTGAAAATTATGAAAAATGAAGAAGGGTTAGTAAAAGCAAAGGTAAAGATATTAGATAAAAATATAGTACTTAAATAACTCTCATACTGCTCTTCAAACTGCAGATCCATCTTACGAGAAACATGTTGAATCATTTTGTCCGAATGCAATATTAAAAGACAGTTGTCTAAATGTTTTATTCCACAGAATCAGATACCACATATCCCATTCATACGGTATACTTAAATCTGGCATAGACTCTAAAATACTGAAAGTTATAAGAATTTATTTATGTTGTTCTCTTGTTTGTATAACATAGATTCAAAGTGTGATTCCACTTTTCACCTGTGCAATATACAGAATGGAATTCGTAATCAGTCTTGGTTGTTTCATTCAAACACCTTGGCAGAGTCTGTTTCCGTAATCGTAACTATACCTTGGACATAATTAAAATTCTTCTTCTGGCTAACATAATAAAATTTTTGTTCTTGAGTTAAAAAAATAGACACGCACAATTAGATTTTCGCAAGAAAAATATTTTCATATTGACACATTCTACACCATCGTTTTCGTAGATTCATGTTGAGATCACGGTGTTATTATAAAAAGAGCCATCAAGAAATTATTTATTTCTTTACTATTCACTGAAAAAATGGATTCTCAAAATTGAGTAAATACTTATTTATAAATACTACTCAAAATAACTCCGATCAAAATGGTCTCAAATTTGACAAACGCATGCGCTCATTTTTCATTTCATAGATGTGTTCAAATATGAATCATTGTGGACCGCTCCCCCGAACCTATAAATTAAAATAAAAATGTACGGACATTAGTTTTTCGTTAAAAATTTTTAACAATAAATGTTTAATTGATTATTTATTCAGAAATATATATAGCAAAACTCAGATACCCAAATCGAATATTTTTACAAGGCTGCCAACTACTACGCCTATTTAAAGTCAAATAAACATGTTAGAAGCAGAAATTTTAGTAAATGATAAACAATATATGCTGTAATGCATAACATTAAATCTATTTGGCATAAATTTTATTAAAATATTTTTGTGGTTCCAAACATGTTTGCATGATTTAAATAGGCGTAGAAGTTGGCAGCTCTGTTTTTATGGTAAGAGCATTATTTCCAAGCACGTTTAAATTATTTAAAAATAATGTGCATAATTTAATTTTTACAATAATAAACATCTCTTATGCCAAATGAATGTGATAAACCAGTACATAACAAATTTAGCGCTTTGTTTGGGTTTGATTGCATGTGATTTTTTAGAATTACGAAATCATGGATTCACTTTTTATCCAAGGATTCGATATGAGTACATATCGATTTACTTATTTTTGAGTACTTCCATTTTTTTCAGGTTTCTTGCCATGATATTGCCGAAAAATTTGTGAAAAACAATTATTAATCTTACTCTATGATTCTTTTTTAAATCTTAATTTTAAACTAACTGTGGCAGTTTAATTCTCCTCAGCCGAGCTTTAGGCTGTGACATAAAATAATTTATAATACGAAAAGAAAACAAAGCTGCGTGAACAAATAAAAATTGTTTCATCTGAGTTCGATGCCGCGAATAAAATATTATAAAATTTCCTCGCATTATATTATATATTTTTGGTAAAAAGGTACCAGATTAAAACTCTAAAAACAGTAAAATATTTTTATTTGAATGTTGACATGTTTCAACTCTTCCTAAGTCATTTTCAAGATAAATAAATTTATTTGCTTTGAAAATGACTCAGGACGAGGACATGTCAACGAAGTGAAACTAATTTCCTAAAAACAGTGAAATAGTTTTATTTGATTGTTGACATGTTTAAACTCTTCCCGAATCATTTTCAAAACAATAAATTTTTGTAATAACTCTGGAAGTGTTGAAACATACCAACAGTCAAATAAAACAATTTTAATGTTTTTAAAGATTTAATCTTACACCTGTTTAGCAATTAGAAATAATATATTATTACCAGATATTAAATTGTTATATTTTTACTTGCAATATTTTCTAAAACTGTTACTATCTTTTTGGGATCCTTGTTTCAGGAATTAATAATTTTCTAAGCCTAATACAACCTAGTTTAGAAATGACAAACATTTTTAAAGTTAGACATTTCGAGACAGTCAATTTTAACTGCACCTTGAAGCAGTTTCATTGACAAAAGTTTCTTCAAAGGTATTGAAAATTGAATGTGAGTTTTAAGCTCATTTAACAAACATCTGAAAGAAATTGTGTAATATTCTAAAATTCAGTAAAATTTTATGTATAAAAGAAAGTTTTATCTGTGTGTCTGCTTGTTTGTGTGTGTGACGGTTATGAAAATCTACCCCGCGTACAAAGCTGAAAATTTGTTTGAAAGTAGTTCAATGCCTTTCCTGGTGCACCTGAAATTCAGAATTTTAACTTTAGTTAATTAATTAAGATATTAATTAAAAATTACAAAGAGCTCTCAGGCAAAACTCATCTATTTCATTCCAAGGTTATGAAAGCGCTTGCACATCATCAGAATCTGATTTAAACATAATAAAGAAAGCGTAGATCCGACCTCTTGATTTTATTTGTGTTTTTAAATAGTTTTGTTTTAACCTAAACGACCAAACTGCTTGGTACAGGTACAATTGGTATATACACTCCGAAAGATTGTACTCTTCATTCTCAAATGCTGCAATCAATTCTAAAAAATATTGCAGTTAATCTTTAAAAGATTTTCAAAAGGGATCTTTTTTCCAAAAAATGTTTTTCCCTTATAACAACCTTCCGCCAGGGCGCATTTTATAGAGGTATAAAAATACCAAAAATACACTGTCAAAGATGCAATTGTCTTATAATCGATAGTTTTTTAAACATGGGCATTTTAACCATTTCAAATACACCGGCGGGTGAAAATCACTTCACACCTCACGAAGACAATTTTTTTCTACACTAAAAGTAAGAAAACGTCAGTATTTTAATATTTTTTTCTACGCTAAAAGTAAGAAAACGTCAGTATTTTAATACAATCTTTTAAATACTGACGTTTATAAGGCAGCCATACTCAACCTTTTTTTCTCGATAACCGCAGCACATATAATAATGCAAGAAAATGGCAATTTAAAAAGTAAGATAATAAAGTAGTATAACCCTTTGAGCTCTGGTGGGTAAAGGAGGTGGGTCAATAAGGGCTATTTTTCACCCATCATATATTCGAAAAGAAACGTTTCGAATTCAGATGATTTTTCTGTAGCTTTGTATAGTTAAAGATATGTATTTTTCTTTAATATAAATTTTACGTGATAAATAAAATAGTAAGTCATGGAAATTACAGCCCGAAAGTAGTGTGTTTTGGCTTTTTTCTGCATTTTTTACGTTTTTTTTTTTTTTCTTTTTTTTTTTTGTGCCTTTGAATTATTTTTTTTATTAAGAAGCGCTCGATGAACCAACTAATTTTGACATGCAATGACTCTACTCTTTATAAGCTTTTATATAAGCATTATTTGGGTTCAGTGTGCGCTTCTACCTGTAAAAGAAAAAAATGTATCATGTGAGAGAATCAAATACACTACTATCGGAGCGCTTTCAGACTTCTTTTGCCGTACTTAAAAAGTATTAACGTTGTTCAGACATTAATGTTGTTTTCTAAAATAGTTTTCGTAAACATTTATTAAAGAAATTGCTAATAAATACTGCTAACAGAAAAGTTATATTGATACGTAGATGTTCGAAAAACTGAGATTTACAGATTGGTTCTAAATAGTGCTCTAAATGCAAATAATATGTATTTCGTGCTCTCCAGGCTATAAATACTTCTATTTCTTCTTCTGATGTAACAATAAGAGATTATGCGTCAACGATTAATGTTGATGAAACCACAAATAAGAGACCTAATATGCATTTAAATCAATAACTCATTTTCGCAACTCTAACACTTGTTGTATAATATGTAAAGGTAAGAACTGCCTCGTTATTGCACAAAAGCTATTGAAACTCAAGCCTTTATAGAAACTAGAATCTATATTTCGTCGAGAAACGATGCTGTAAAACTCATATTACTTCATCGGTAAATTGACTCTGCAGGATTTAAGTCCTGTAAGTGAGAATACGTCGATTTATGAAATACGATGCATTAAAATATTTAAAACAAAGAAATGTAGCAAAGAAGGCCTCGATTTTGATACACCGGGACACTTTTCCGAAATCTATTATTATATTCTCATGGGTATATTTATGTCTGATTTTAACTATATCTTTAAACTTGTAAAGTCCAAAATGTGTTCCTCAAAAAAGCGATAATCTCGTACTTGCTTTGCAGTCTTACTTATAAATCAAAGAACTGGTTTCTATCATGGTGTTCTGTCTGCATTATTCAATATAAGAAAAATAATAATATCTTCAGTAAAATATGAAAACCAGGCTTTGATTGAGAACGTTGTGCCAAAACACCGTAGAATGGAACTCAACACCAGAACACAAGTTATTGAAAAATGTATGAGGCCTTCAGCAGGAAGATTGTTTATTCCGGATGACGACAATGATACTGTGATTATTACTTTCAATAGCACGTACATTTATATCCAAAAGAGAGTGAACTACTCCTTTCAGAGACATTTCTTCTGGCTATACAAAGGAAGACCTTTCATTGAACATATCATATTTGTCACTATTTCAAATTACATTTTGGATGTCTTCGTTCCTTACTTCGCGGAAACAAGGAACAATTACTCTAACATACTTACAAACACATTAAAAAATATATTCATATAATATCAGATTCAGCCAGGTGGGGAGGAATACCAATTGGTTTGAGCTCAACTAGCCCCACCCAAAATCATATAATATCAGAGAGTGACTGAAGCCAAATGATGTTGGGAGTATTGATAGATTTTACCGGGATTGTTTGGAACGAAATGAATATTGAACATGAAATGCCAATATTCTTAAATAAGCAGCAACAGTTTTCAACAGAGGATGCTAAGGGATATCTCTCATAACCAAAATTTGAATTTTCGGCACACAATTCCTAAAACCTATAATATTTGGATAAAAACACAGCGAAACATCATAACATAATGGTACTGTCAGTCTAAAATACGCGAAAGTGTCGTAGAGTGCTGGGTGCATGTTGTTTTCATATTATGGTTTCTGGCTTAGAAAACTACTGTAATGTGCCATAGCTCAATCAAAATTTACAAACCAAATATTGAATGTGTTCTTATACTATACAAGACGCGGCCACTGGATGGTCCATTAGTGATTCTGGTGAAGCAATCAATAAGGAAAATAATCTAAAACACGTTGTCCAAAAGGTCTGAAACTGTATTATTATTATTATTATTATTATTATTATTATTATTATTATTATTATTATTTATTGATTATTTCCTACATTTCATATATTGAAGTAATATTCTTAGTAAGCTCCATTCATCTTAAATTTACACATATTGTTGTATTTACTATTGATTATATGGATTAAAACTAATGACAATACTGTTTGTGTTCGTTAATACACAAAATATTTACTTAAATCTATATTTTATTTTTTCATCAATTATTCAAATTTCATTCAAGATATTACTATTTTCTGACTTGTTATGAGGTATACTAATGAAAAAAAATTATGTCACGTCTAGCTGATGATGGGCGAAAAATGGCCCCTTATTGACCCACCTCCTTTCTTCAAAATTCGAAATGTCACATTGGCACCAATATTTTGCAAAGAAAAAAACCACTTAACGATATACACGATAAAATGCATTAAATCTTTTTCAAATAAATTTGGTAAAATTTTCTGGTGTCGTTGTGACATTTCGGAATTAAAATTATCTGGGAGAAAATTCTACCATCAGATCTCAAAGGGATAACAAAATTAATATCACTAGAGGTGAACATTTGTCCCAGAAAAAATTTTGTTAATAGATTTTCATCATCAATATTTTCAAACAATAAAACAATATCCTTCATGGGAGATTTCTATTGGAAATGTTGTAGAAATATGCCACTTTCAAATAGCGATCTTAATCGCTAGTTGAAAGTAGTAGCATATAATGTTTTCGTTGCAAATTTTGTCAGCGACAAGGTTGACTATTAATAAGCTATTATCTATATAATAAGTATTAAACATAATAATTAGAGATTACCTGAAAATTCTATTCTGTTTTTATTTTCGGCCCAAAATTTGAGGTTCAACGAAAATACTGTCGAAAATTTGGCCGGACTGAAACTCGACAGAAGCTATCTGTATTGCAGAAATCTCGTTTCTTCTTTTGGAAATTTCCAGCAATACACTTTTTATTTACTTCTATGAACATCACTGTTTGTAATTGTCAGTTATGACTGATTAAAATCGTAAGTGTAAATTACAAAGCAAGAAATGCATATAAGATTACACTTTGAAAACGCTTTTAACGTGCTCATTAAAAGCTGCAGACTTATATTTTAGAAGTGTTTCGAATACTTTTTGAGAAAGTTCTAGTATAGCAGATGATCATTTACAAAAATCATTATAAAATGTAAATCGAGATATGCGTACCTAAAACTTTATTAGATGAAATTCGTATAATTAGAAAATCTTTTGTTTTGTAGATGAATTAGTTACATTTCATTTTATATGAAAACAAAAAGTTTTGAAGAGAAGCACAAAAGAGCCAACTTGGGTCTCACGTATAATTAGTAAATATGCATTTTTATGTATTTATTAATTACTTTAAAAAATTTGGACGTTTTCGTTTTCGGACAAAAATAGGAAGATGGATAGAACAAAATTCTTAATCATAATAATAATTCAGAATTTTCAAGTTCTGAAGAAAATTTTTTAGGAGATTGCTTTTACCAGCCATTATTTTGAAATTCAGACGGTGTTTGGATTTTTTAATAGATGCATTTTTTAACTGGTTTTATATTTTTTATGTTGAAGCAAATCATATTTAATAATTAATATGCAATTTTGAAAAACTGGAAATATTTTCCTATTCCCTATGGAAAATGACAATGTTCAAGGCTGTGAACGCCACTTATAATGAAAAATGAAATTCCGATATGTTTGGCGTGCTATATTTCTGCTAAGAAACAACAACCCAGATTTATTTTAGCATAAACTATTAGTATAACACTACTTGCTTATTAAAACTTATTTGTTTCCATGGGGAATTGTTACTTTGCATAGTTACGTTGCTACAAAATGCAATCAAAATGACGCTTTTGTCCATTTTCTGCTCTTAATATCTTATTTAAGCAATTGTACCTCAAACTTTTTCTTATAGAATATGAAAGTGTACTACTAGGACAAGCTAAATAATATAATACTGCATTGAGATATTGTTGCTGTTAGCAGATATAATCTGCTAAATATTTAAATTTTTCAAAATCTGCAACATTTAAATTAGTGTTAGCTAAAAAATGTGTCACGGTTGAATAAAAAAAATATATAGCATGCAGTAGTTGAAAACATGGAAAAGAAAAAGAAGTGAGGTCTCGTCATATTTTTAGGGAAAATATGACAAAAATTACAAAAAAGCAATGTCAATTATCACATTTTTCCTGTATCAGAAAATGAAATATCCCTTTTCTCTTTCGGAGGGGGAAAGAAAAAAGGGATATTTTCCTTTTTCTCATTGGGAAAACATAGGAAAAGGTAAGAGAAATAGTATTTTTCATTATCTGATAGGGAAGAAGTGTGATCATCGACATTGTTTGTTTGAAAATTTTGTCATTTTTTTTTTTCTAAAAATATTAAGAGACCCCACTCCTTTTTCTTTACCATGTGTTTGTACATATGTTCAACTAATGTATTCTACATTTTGTTTAATGGAACCGTGACGCTTTTTTTAGATAACATTAATTTAAATGTTGCAGATTTGGAGAATTTTGAATATTTAACAGATTATATCTGATAACAGCAACAATTTCGTGATGAAGTATCATATGATTCAGCTTGTCCTGTAGTACACTTTCATATTCTATAAGAAAAACTTTGGGGTATTATTCCTTAAATAAGGTATTAAGTGCGGAAAATGAACAAAAACGTCATTTTGATTGTGTTTTGTGGCAAAATAGCAATGTAAAACAACAATGCCCCCACAGAAACAATTAAATTTTAATAAGCAGGTAGAATTATAGTAATAGTTCATGCCAAACGAATTTTGGGATGTTGTTGCTTGTCAGAGATATATTATTCCAAATATTCTAGCATTTCCCTTTTTATGAAAAATGGCACTTGTAGTCTTGAACTTTGACAATTTCTATAGGAAAGAGGAAATTTTTTCAGAGCTTCAAAACTGCACATTGTTCATTAAACATAATCTACTTCAACATAAAAAAATCAAGCAAATCAAAAGCTACAACTATCGCACTTTGTCTGATTTTCAAAATAATGGTTAGAATAATCAGAAATTTGCTCAATTCTTTTTTTTTAACATTTTTGAAAGTGTAATAGACAAAATCAGTTAAAATTCAACCAATTTGTAATAATGTTTAATTAGTGTTAAAAATTAACTACTTTAGCTGATGCATAAAGTGCTCAGAATCTTCGACTGTTCCTACCAGTAATGTTTTATCGAAAATTTTGGCTATTTTAATCCATACATTTCCCAGATTAAACTAGATAAAAGTTTACATTTCAAAATCCGAAAATAAAGATTAAAAATTATCTAAAGAACCTTCATCACGAAGCGGTTAAGAAATATATACACCACTGTATTACAAATAGGACTAAAAATATATAAAAACTGTTGACTATGCAAACTTCTTTTAGGATTTTGACGTAATTTAAAAATAATTATAAATAACAAAACAGATTTCGTCATGGAAATTTATAAATCAACAATAAAAAATGTAAATATATTTTACATCTATTAATTTTCGAAGTAGAAATTAGTGATTATGTCATTTAGGCCGCACATAAAAGGTCGCCAGTCCACATGTGGCCCGTGGCCTGCAGGTTGAGTATTGTTGTTTCAGAGCATCTTAAGCTGCTATCAGATTCACTATGCTATCATTTTTAGGAGCGAATTTCGAGCCAACTCTTGATTTTAGCGAGATTTACAAACTTTCCTGGAAAATTGGGCCCGATTTTATATTTTTGCCCAAAAAACTCACTTTACCTCATTTTCGGAAACATTTTATTTTAATTCTTCTTTTCTTTTATTTCATCTTCGACGTTTTTCATTTTCAATGTGTCTGTCCTTGTGAGTTTTTCTTTTTCTGTTTTAATTTGAACAAAAACATGATTTTTCTTTCAAAAAATTGTGAAGGTTGTCTCTATATCAGTGATAAAACGTTAATCATAGCGCCCATATTACGCTCAAATGCTGCTATATGTAGTAACTACTGTCAAGAGCATTTATTGCAGTTTGATTTGTAATTTTCAGTTTAACTGCAGATAGTAGTGAAATTTTGTTTTGTTTGGAGAGCTAGTAGTATCCAGCGATTTAAAGCACCGTTATACTTATTCTAAGAATAAATACCCACAGTGTATAGCAAGGTAAAAATATATTTTGGATATTTCCCTGGGCATTCTTTCTTAATTTAAATATAGCTGTGAAAAAACTTACAAGGCTATTAGTTATGAAGGATTACTGGAAAAGAAAGAAACATTTACAATTTTAGACTTTTTATAACTTAAATTTTAAAGAAGCTCAATATTTTACATTTAATATTGAATTTAAAGTCTAATTAGAACGAAGAATGTAAAAAAAATCAAATTATTTATCTAGATGTATTTTATTAAAGAGATAATTTTAATTAAATTTCTGAGACGGGTGCACTTAATATGGCAATACCACTTTAATAACTTAAAACAATTTAGGATTTTAACCATTATATTTCGTTGTGATAATAGTTTCCCAACATAAGTTAATTTTATTATTATTGCTTTTTAAAGAGTCTTGGTGGGTGATAATATTTTTTCTCCCGCTGTTGGAGCTTGAAAATCACCATTTTCTGCAGAGGGAGTAAATTGTTGTCTCCTGTCCAACTGATATCGTGTACATCATACTTTCATTACATACTACAACACGAGAATGGAAAGGCAACTTTCTCCTTTTTTGAATTGGCTCGTAGGGCTTTTTGTGACTAGTAAAGAAAGATTTTGAAACGCATTGTAATATCTTCTGCTTTATTGTGCCTTTAAGAATTGTTTTTCTTTGGTATTATGAGTTAAAGCTTTAGAAGCCCTTTTTTACATACAAAAAATCTCTATTAAAGCAAACTTTAAACCAGTTCGAGCATTAATGCTAAAGACAATAAAAATAAGTTTTTTTTTTTTTTTTTAATCTTGAATTTTACCAAACACTGCATGAAAGTTATTACTTTGTTTAATGTTTCTCACTATATCATTACATTTGTTAAAAATAAAGGAAGAGGGAGGAGATTTCAAGGACACTCAATCGGACGATATGCAGGTTAGAGGTCTGCACGGGCCGAAATTTCCAGGCCCGGGCCCGGCCCGAAAGTTAAAATTTCGGCCCGGGCCCGGCCCGGCCCGAACGAAAGAAATATTGGCCCGACCCGGCCCGGCCCGAAAGTTAAAATTTCGGCCCGAGCCCGGCCCAGCCCGAACGAAAAAAATAATGGCCCGGCCCGAAAGTTAAAATTTCGGCCCGAGCTCGGCCCGGTCCGGAAAAAAATTTAAAATTCGGCCCGAACCCGGCCCGGCTCGAGTGAATTTCTACAGTACATTGATCTCTTATGGAAGAGTTCTGACCAAAAAAAATTATATTAGTCTTTTTTTTTCCATGTTTATAATCTCCACTTATGCAGAAGTGCCGTAGGCTGCGATATTTATGCTTTTAAATGAATCTTTGTTTGTTGTATGTAAATGTTTCAGTTATCACTAGTATTATTAATCCATATTCCCTGTAATGGAGACAAAAAAATCGAAAAAGCGGTATATGGTAAAATTTCCAAAGACGAAATCGCTTTGGAACGAAAAAAAAATGCATTCCCTTCTTAACAGATGTAAATGTTTAATATACTTTTTTTCTCCCGTATTGTTGTATTCATTTTACGTGGATGAACATTTTAAAAGACACTTTCAGTTTTCAGTTTCTAAAAAAAATTCCGTCATAATCATGTTTTTTTTTGTGTGTGTGTGTGTGTTTAATTCTATTTTAAAACGCCTAGTAATCTACGATTCTTTAAAAAGAATAAATTTTAATGTTTAATTGTAGAATAATGACGGCATAAAAGTATATGCTTTTTTTGCAGAAATTTTTGGACAAAGCCAAATATTACTGATTTATAAAGTCGAGAAAAGGATTTTCATATAGGAAGATTCAATAGGAACTGATTATTTTGGTCCATGAAAACTAGGAAGAATGGAATCAGTCTCGGCTTCATATGGAAAAAAATGTTAGCCCCGGCCCGATACTCCAGCAAAAAAATTAAGGCCCGAGCCCAGCCCGGCCCGAAAAGATCAGTGACTAGGCCCGGCCCGGCCCGAAAGGATTAGTGATTAGGCCCGGCCGGCCCGGCCCGAGTCTTCAAAAGTAAGGCCCGGCCCGAATGCCATTATTGGAAATCGGCCCGAGCCCGGCCCGTGCAGACCTCTAATGTAGGTATTTTCCTGTAATTAAACAGAAACTTACTATCATATTGGAAACATTCTAACCAATGGTTTCAAGAGTTTTTCAAAATTATGTTATTTTGCAGCGAGATACACTGTAAAAAAAATCGGAAATATTACTCGATCTGGTGCAGCAATGTGGCCTAATGGTTTTGTTATATTTCCACATATTTCGGTCAGACATTCGCAAATGTTTCCCCATAGCTCAGTCAAATAGCCGGAAACATTTCAGCATACCTCTGCGGATATTAGAAAACATTTCTGAGTGATTTGGTAGAATATTCAGAAACGTTTCTGGGTGTTTCGGAGATGTTTGTGGATATTTCGGAAATGTTAGCGGGCATTTTGGATATGATTATTTTGAATATTTTTGCGAATATTTTGGCAATATTTGGGTATATTTTGAATGTGTTAGTGTATACTTCGTAAAGGTTTCTGTACATTTAGGAAACTTTCTTAAATATGTCCTTTTTTGTATTATTTAAGCAAGTAATACGTTTTTTAAAAAGAATTAATATAATTCGATGGCATTTTATTGCATAATGATTTTTAATTTAATGTTAATCATTTGCTGCACGTACAAAATTAAGTAAATCGTTTGAAATGTATACTCTTGTACACGAATTTGTGATAGATATTAGATTATTAATGAACAGTAATGCAGTTCTAGTTTTAGTAAAGTAAAAATAGCGGTGTTTCTAGTTTCCCTTCATTTTTTCGTTTTGAACTTATGTTTTGATTAACAACTTTTGCTATGATGAAATTCCTCCTTTATATAACTGAAGTAATTCCCCATCTACTAATGCGCTTTATTCTCGCTTATGAATTACATATTTGTAAAAAGATTGCCCTGAAAATTTGATTTGTATATCTATAAATAATTCTCTTTTAAAATTCGGTCTGGTGAGCTCTACCCTGTAAATATATACTTTATGAAAATGTTTAATTTTCATAAAATACTACATATAAATAGATGAAATTTTTATACCTTTAAATAATTGTTTTTTGTGTGTGTGTGTGTATGTGTGAAAAAATACACTGTTTAAAATTTGTTAATATCAGCGATTGCTTTATTTTCATGGCTTGTAAACTTATAAACAGACATATTTTCTCAGGTTATCCCAGCACCTCTCAAGCTATACAAATAAAATAAATGCTTTTAAGGAAATATATTTAGAAGAATATAATTGTAAAGCAATATATTAAAAATGTATTTTCAAATAGACAAAGCCTCCATTTTCTAAATTATATATGAGGACCCCAGAAGCCAAGGGGTATAAGTGACAAAATTGAAAAAATTGAGTTAAGTGCACAGGGTATCTGGAAATATGCTTTTTTCATTTCAGGTAAAGAAATATAGGTCATTTTGTTATTATTTGGGGAGTTATAGAGATAAACCACTTTTTTCGAAAAACAAACAACATTGATTAATTATACATTTAAAGAAAATTGTACGCTGTTTTTTTTTTAACAGTTATTGAAATGAGAGTTCAAAGATTAGAATGCAACAAGCAGATGTTTCCTATTTCAATTTAGTCAATTGTTATTGATGTTCCAATTTAACATCAATTATCTTTAAACTCAATTTACTCCAAATCGACATTTTGTCACTTGTACTCCTTGGCTTCTGAGGTTGTCATATATTATAATCACGAAAATAAATTAATTGCTCAACGGATATAAAATATTGTAAAATTGTATTCCATAATCATAAAATAAAAAAAAAAAAATAAATATTAAAAAGCATAAAAAAATCTCCCTATTTTCGTGGAGAAGTTAAAATTTTCAAAGTATGTATTGCATCGTGAAATGAAACATAAGTTCAAAGCGAACAGATGATAAAAGCCGAAATCACCAAAAATCCCCTAAATTGCTTGATGCATACGAATCCTGTTATTATTCGTTAATCAAATATCAAGAATCTTAAATCTATCATAGATTCAAGGACAATAATACACATTTCGAATGAATAATTTAACTTTGTATTTGGAACAAACTATAAATAAAACTCTAATATTATTATTCTATAAAATTCAATCGAATAATATTAATGCTTTTAAAAAAGCGTATTACTTTCTTAAATTAAAGAAAATACAAAAAACATAAATGCTTACTTTCCTCTCAAAATACATGCTACGTCTCTTCGTTATTTTCAATACCAAAACAATAAAAGTCACGTGATCGTGACGTTTGTAGAACGAATTGAGCATTTGCAGAAAATCCGAATATTCGCATCAAATATTTTACACGGAAATGAAAGTAACTTTTCCGATTTAATAAGTTACTCAAGAGAATTCATAGTCTACACTAACTTTTCGGAAACATTTCCGCTATGGATTGTAACGTTTCTGTTTTTTTTTTCTTTTTTTTTCAGTGTATTTGCTACAAATACTTTACACAGAAATAAACGCAACGATTCCGATTTATTCAGTAACTCAGGTGGATTAGTAGTTTACACTACTTTTTCAGCTATGGACAGTAACGGATCTGTATTTTATTATCACAGTGATGATAAAACCTAATGTTTGGACATTTACCCACGGGTTTGGATAAATACCGAGTATACACCCAAAAAAATTCCACCTTCCACACCCAAAAAACCTTCCTATGTTACTGGTACTCTCTCTAGATTTCTCAATGGATGAAATTTAATTGTAATAACATGTACAGAAAGGTTACTACATAAACAGCATCCTATGATATCATCTAGCATTTTACTCAATTGTCGATCAAGTGGTCTCAGATATTACTCGCAGTTTTTCTATCACAGCAGGTAAAGGTTATGGGGAGGAGGGGCTGCGACACATATGAATATGGGGCAGATGTGAATGTCGCAATTTTTCACTAGTTATTATATATTTTTTTTTATTTAAGAAAAATTACCAACGATGACAGTACCTGTAGACATGATATTTTTGAAGCTCTTCGATATTTTGTTTGTCTTCAGTAGCTAAAACACCGTTTATTGATCTCAAAAGTAAAATCTCAGTTCCAACTTTCTAAGAAAATAACTTTATTTCATTATTCATTTTGTTAATTTTAATGTTTTCACATGTGCTATGAATACTAAGAAATATTATGATAAAAAAGAAAGAAAAAATCTTCCAAAATTGAGAAATGTTAATGATTTGTCAATTTAGCTCTAGTGGCCATGTAGGGCACTAGTGAACAGGCTAGTTAGATCAGTTATGAACAGTGACCCAATAATCATTCTGCGATTCTGTTCCTTTCAGATAACTTCCTGAGAAATGTCAGCTTTAATGTCTATATTTTCCCTAGAATAGAAGATTTTTCGTCATACAACATTAAATTTTGTATTGAAACTTCCACAAAAACATCTGTCAAAAAGTACATAAAGAGCAAAAGCTCATTTACGTTCAATTGTAATTTTCAAAAATTTAATATTTTCAAAAATGCAATAATGTTATGAAATATTTCACGAAATGGTTTTTCAACAATATTTTTTATGCATTATCAGTATGAAAAGTATTACATTAAACAACTTTGCAATTTTTTTTATTTCATTTCTTCCAAACTTGCAATCATGGCTTACTTTCATCTTTGAAATAGCTATGTATTGCTTTGAATGGAGATAGATATCAGTAAGATCTTAAGAAAGTAAAATTTTTAAACTGATAACTACCGTAAAATCCCGACTGTAAGCACCTCCTTCCCTCTTTCTAAAGCAAAAGAAGTTAATTTATTTTATTTTGTGGGGGGGAAGGGGGAGTTGTATTCGAAATTTTTTTTTATCATCAGAAAATTCTTCATTATAGTTAATTTAGAAGTACATAAGGCAAATACAGGGATGATAATCTTTCATATTTCGGCAGATTTCCGTTAAAAATTATCTAAATGTCCCCTCCCTAAAATCTCCCCAAAACAAAAACCCCTAAGAAATACTTAAAAACTGTATTTTTTTTTTCAAATTTGCTTCTTTATTTTATTTCTTTTCAAATATTCTACTTTTATTTTATTGACCAGTAAATTAGTCATATAATCTTCCCCGCCTTCCAATCTACTTATTTTCATTTTAGAATCTTGTGCTTAACCCAGAAACTAAAGAAATGTATACATATTTTTCTTTATAGTGAATTTAACACATAATGTAACTAATTATTATGACGACAAATTAATAACAGAATAAAGAGCATGTCAAAGAATATTTTCCTTGCGTTCACATGTGCCCCATATGTGTTCACAATTATGGCGTTAGTGGGGCACGTGTGAACATTTTTTTTTTTAATTTATAAAAGTATTGTAAAAAAATAAGAACTATAAAGGTGATTTTAAAAAATCTCCATGTACAAAAAAATTCTGTTTACTATATTATATAATTTTTGTTTATAGAAAATAATCCAGTTATGCGAACTATTCACATGTGCCAAGTCCCTATATACACTACTTATAGGTGCGTAAAGCATTATATAAAATCATTTAAAAATACATTAAATCCTTTTAATAAAAACGTTTTCAACTGAATCTTTTTTGTATGTCGAACTAATCAGAAATATGATCAAACTGAATGTTGATCGCACAGTTTTTAAGAAATTTAACAGATCTAATTCCACTAATCCGTTTAGTTGTAGTTCACCTATGAGTTACAAATTCCCATTTTTAATTTTTTATGCAAAAATTAGTTCAAGCAATTTCCTTAATGAACAATTAGATGTAATTAAGAAAAATTGCAGCCGAGAATTCAATTCTATCCCGTTTCATTGAAAAAAATCTTAAATTTAAGGTGATAGATGAAGAAAAACAAACTGCAGCTCCAATTCAAAGTTTGAAATTTTGTAAAGTTAACTACATCCCGAGGTTGTTTTTTTTTAAGTATCAGACTTTAAAAAATCAGATCTTTTTTTAAGTATCTCTTTAAGTCTGCTTTTCTCTTTAAGTCTTCATCTCTTAAATATTCTCTTTTAAGTATCTCTTTGACATTAATAGCAGTCCCTCCCCTAATTAAAAATTTTGTTAAATATAAAAATTAACCCAATCCAAACCACTAATAGATCAGGGGTATATATTATACCTTTCAAGAAAGATAATAAAGATTTTATGTACATAACTATGACACTAAGAAAATTTGGAGACAGAATAAAAGATTGGTTGGTTGTATAGGGTTTAATGGCACAAAATACCTTCAGGGACAAGCTGCGCCAAGACAAAATAAAAGAACATGGAGCAGATATGAGACTAAATATACTCTATACTGCGTTAGCAAGATTAGCATAAACTCAGCCTATAAGAATAGATTTCAACAAATCCAAATTAATGTTCCGTACGAGTAATTACCAAGATATCATTAGAGAATCTCTAGAAAGAATATCTAATAAAGAAAAAATGATGTCTTTAATGATGTTTTATCATGTGATATCCGCGCATTCTGAAAATAAATAATGCATGATTGATAAACCTGTGCTTGTTTTTTTTTTTTAATTTTGGATAACATTTCCATTTTCACCTTAAATTCCATACCACGTTTGAAGTAGAATGGTCTTTTCCAAGCAGAGCTAGAAGACACTAAAAGACAACTATTAGTTTTTTCACTGATGAAGGTCGAATAAGTTTCGGTTGGAAACGTTTTTGATATAAAAATCACGAATGTATTTTTAAATGTTTTTAAATTATTTTTTATACACCTTTAACCTTCCTACCCTGTTCAAATTTCACTCAATATTGATAAAAACATTTCACACCAGAATTGTTAATTAAAACATTTTGATATATTTAATTGACTTATTTCTGTGAATCTATTATTTAACTTTCTTTGTGAAAAAAGTTCTGGTTCGAATCGTATAAAACGAATTATAGTTATGGGTCGATTAGACCCATTCAGGGTAGGAAGGTTAAGCAATGTATATTCATTTACTTGTATTTTTATGAAATTTAATGATTAATTCAAAGTGAATTTCGCACTGAAATTTTAACTTTTTATTGATTAAACGTCAAATTGTTAAAAAGAAACTAATTTAATTATAATTAATCACATAAATACTATGGGATTCGCGAGTAGTTAGCATTGAGTGGATCTCTCAATGTGCCTCCGGTGTTCTTTAAATCTTAATAAATCTTAATCTAGAAAAATGTAGCGTGGACCAAGAAGGCATTGCAACTTTGCGACCTCTTTTCAAAGTGTACTTAGTGCCAAGTTTAAATTTTGAACAAAGATTTTGTTTTAGCTACATTGCAAAAGCAATTTCATTTTATGATATAAGCCAAATGAAGTTAAAATATGCCTTATTTTTATTGCCAGTACCAAATTAAGTTCATTGTAAAGAGATTGGGATAATATTAAAAAAAAGAGTTACACAGAATAGCAATATTTGATATTATTTGATCTTCATATGCTTTGAACTTCTATGGTATACCCATTCATACTTTTCTAGCAATTACAGTTATACCCAAGCCTAATATTTTTAACAAAGTCTTATTCTTTTAGCCGCAACGTTTTAATGTTTTTAATAATACAGTTAATAACTCGTATATTTATTGTACGGAACATTCTGAGCGCGAGTAATGCTCGCACTTGACTGTTTATTTTTGTACATTGGTGAAAAATGACTAATTTTTTTTTTTTTTTTCTGTCTTACGATAGCTATTTTCTTCCCCCTCATCATTTCTTGAAATAATAGCTGCTTAAATGTTATTTGAAAGATAAAACAATCTGTGTTTATTAAAAAGACGTAAAAGAAGCGTATGTTTCAGGATTTAACTGGAAACAAACAGAAAGTCTTTATTATTTTGTTGGACGTTAAAGCTATCCTTTCCGTACTTTATGTAAACACTGTGCATAACCTACTTTTTTCAAGCTGAACAGCTCTTTGTAGACTATGCATTTCTAATAAAATATCCATCTATCTTGAAGACTAAGTTTCTCACTTCCTTGAATGGTGAAACATGTGGAACTCTAAGAGGCGAATTTTATGAATGCTTCCGTATTTTATGTAACATGGTACTCCAAATTTTACGCTTTTTAAACCTCAACTTTGTTTTTCCAAATGCTTTTCGTGAAATCATTACCCGAAAATCGCAATAATGGATTTTAAACATTCTATACTTGAATGATTCTAAATATTTCATTAACAATTTCAACTGTATTTTTTAGAATATATAAATAAATAAAATTATAATAAAAAGAATAGTAATAATAAAAGAATAAAAGTAAGATAATTAAAAAAATGAAAAAAATAACTATATAAGTTTCCCCATAAGTTCTTTTACATTTGGAAAATTCGTGCAAAAATAAACTTTTAATCATATCGGAATGTACCAAAAATGGCTGATTTTAACCACTTAAGTTTGATAGTATTCTTTGCTTTATTAAATCCCATTAATTTTGTCATTAAATAAGTTGAGAAATATTTTAAAAATTTAGTGGTACCAATTTGTCATTTCTAGCGCAGCGCTTATATCCCTGGGTTTGCACCACAAAGCGCGTTGAAGGCAAAAGCAAGAAAAAGTTCACATTTTCCTTGAACTATTTTTTGCCACAAAATTTCCGATTATTTTTTTATAAAATCCGTATTCTGATAGGACCATTTGTTAATTATGAGTGTTTAAAGTATGGGAGAACTTAATGAAGTCTTTGAACTTTTTTGCCACAATGCCGACTATTTGACACGTCCTAAAGTTGCAAACACACTCCGGTACGACATTCTGTATTATGTAAAGATCGAAATCTAAATTTACTACTTATTATTTATTACCTATATGTGTCTTTAAACCATATTATTTTTTCCGTACAAGAAATACATATTCATATGTATTATGCGCAATCACACTCCGGTAAGACGATTTGTTTTTTTCAACGTACAGTCGTGGAAAAAAGTACACACTCTCTACTAACTCCTCAACATTGTAAAAGAAAGTTACTGGCATCAAACGATTAGAAATAAAGTCTACTTTTAAATGATGTATATAAAAATTTTTTAGGGGGGGGGGGCATCTACGTATTAAAACGAAACGAAACTTTATTTTTTACAACCGCAACACCAAATTTTAACAATATTTTCCGAAACTTCAGTTCAAACTATGTCTATACAACAAATTTCAGCCATTTGAATGATAAGTTTTTGAATTATAAGCATTCAAAATTTAGTGCTTCTAATGTTAAATTACATTTCCATATTTCTATTAATATCACCTGAAATTATACTCTTAATGTGCTATTTTTTATGTAGCAATAATATTAAAATACTTAAACATAAACACGTTGAATTTGCAATTTTTATAATTTTATGATATGAATTATGAATTATGAAACTAATATTCGAAAAAAAATATGAATTTCAACCTACAATTTCGTTTATTTTTTCTTTCTATTTATTTATTTATTGTTAAATTTATATTTGTTATGTCTTGCTTCATGGAAATTCAAAATTTTAAATTTTTCTTCCAACTAGTTTTCAAATTATGCTTAAAAAATGCAAAATGATGGTTCAAGTGGGCGTCTAAGATCGCAGTGACAAGATATTTTTAAACTTCTTATGCGATTCTTCAATCTTGCAATCTTCAAAGACTGTTTGAGTGTGACTTAAGATGGCTTGATCAAGAAAGGGGCTTCCTCGGTCAACAGTCGAGTACCGAATTTCAATTTGGATACATCCCCTAAAATATGCTCGTTTTAACTCGTTTCGAAAAACAGAACATTTCAAAATGGCATATTATTTCATTTATAATTCATGGTTCATTTAAATTGAACTATTGTAAGGCTTGTAAAATTTGTTTAAAGAAGTAAAATTATATCATTTTTAATACACTGCTCAAAACAATTAAAGGATACTGCAGTTTTAGGTGGATTTTGTATCTGGGAAACTTTTTAGCTAATTGATACATGGTCGACAGACATAGTAGGTTATATGAGAATAAATTACACATGTTTGGCAGAAAAAAATGCATTTTATTGCGCATTTGTGCACAAAAGGAAAAAAACACAATTTGTGCATAAGAGAAAAAAAGAACAAGAAAAGGTGTTTTCTTCAAAGAAAATCATTTTCAGTAGCGGGTATGGTTTCCACGGGCGGCCAGCAACGTTGAACACCTTTGAGGCATGGACTCAATGAGGCTAGTAATGACGAGTTGAGGTATTCTTCCCCACTCTACCAGAAGAGTTCTTTCCAGTTCTTGGAGAGTTTGTGGGGGTTGTTGGAGGCCAGAAACTCGTCTTCCTAGAGCGTCCCAAACGTGCCCGATTGGATTCATGTCTGGAGAACACGCTGGTCATTCCATTCGAACGATTCCTTCCTCGAAAAGGAAATCCTCCACCAGGTTTGCACGATGTGGCCTGCAGTTATCGTCCATTAAAATGAAGTTATCTCCGATTGCTGCAGCGTAAGGGACTACAATAGGTCTGAGGATCTCATCCCTATATCGGCGACCAGTCAGAGCTCCATCTCGAATGATGTAAAGGTCAGTGCATTCGTCAATGAAGATGCCACCATACACCAACACTCCTCCACCGCCAAATCTGACACTTTCGTGCACGAACGCAGGATTATTCCTACTGCTACGGTTCCTCCAGTTGAAAATACGCCTATTATCTGGATGCACAGAAAAACGGGACTCGTCAGAAAACAGAATATTGCTCCATTCATTTCTCCTCCAGTTGACATGCTCGGTTTCCCACTCCCTGTGGTCGCAACGATGCCTTGATGTTAATCTAACACATACCATCGGTCGGCGAGCATACAGACCTACAGCATGGAGCCGGTTTCGGACAGTCTGAGTTGAAATCGTGGTGCCTGTAGCCGAGCGAAGGTGTTGTTGGAGAAGAGTAGCGTTCATGTTTCGGTGTCTCCGAGCTGTTAAAGCTAAATACCGATCTTCATTGGGCATTGTTGCCTGTCTACGACCTTGCCCTGGTCTTCGGCCTGCACATCTACTCTCCAAAAAACGGTTCCAGATTCTGGAAATGACACTTTGTGACACTCCAATGGATTGCGCTACTTCGGCTTGAGTTTGGCCCCCTTCTAACCTGCCAACAATTCTGCAAGCTTCTGAATCTGTCAAATGACTTCGCTGAGACATCGTACTCATCGAAACAAAGCAATCACTGAATGCCGATCATCCTTGTCTTCATTCTCTTTTATCCAGTTGAAAGTCAAATTTCATTCGCTGCCGCTGAAGCGACGTTTTTGACGTCGAACTCAAAATTTGCATACTCCACAGTTTGAAAACCAGAAAAATTTGCATTTGTGATTCTCTTCTTCTATTTTCGGCAAAAAAAAATTCGTTTCTATCTTTATTTTATATAAAACTTCAAATATTCTTTAATTGTTTTGAGCAGTGTATTTTAAATCACTTTAAAATGTGATGACACAAGAAAGATACTTTTATTAGGCATTTTACAAACTGAAATTAAGTGAAATAATACTTTCTTTTTTTACAGTGTAGATAATCGTATTCGTATTTTTTGTTGATGTAGCAAATGCTGTATTACTCATTAATTTTTTTGGAAACAAAAATATCTCGAGTCTGAAGACTTCCTAAATTACATTAAATTTAAATATTACTAAAAAATTTTTTTTTAATTTTAAAATAAATAAATAATCAGAAAAGTTCTTTAGAAACCGAAACTAAGTTAACCTTTTAAAAATAAAATAAACTTAATTTATTATTTTAAAATTTATTTATTTATTATTTTTATATGTTTTAATTTATGAAAAGTGATAGAGGAAGACCTGTGTACCTGGCACCACTATCCCTTTTTTAAATACAATCTAATATGTAATATTTATCTGAGTCTGTGATATCACCTGTATCCATTTTAACAAACAATAAATTTAGTTTACTCATATCTTTTCTTCACTTATTAATCAGAATCAAATACGCCACTTCCTCATTGATCAGCTCTGGGAGTCTGATATTTACCATAATGGCCCAGAAGTCTCTAAAAGTAAGGTTGTTCTGCATGTAAAATTGAGGACAGGTATAACTCAAGATCTCTGGCTTTAACAGTTTTCAGAAATTTTTCAGCTTTCTCGAAATTTTTGTCATCAAACTTTGCTTTTTCTGTTATCATGAATATTTCTTTAAGTACCCGCTTGACGTCTTGCTTGCAGTTATAGTATTAATTGCTGTTATAATTCACAGCCACACTAAACTCATATTTGCTGTTTGCTTTTCAGAAAAACACAAGGCCATTGACTTGTGTGCTAATGAATCTCTATATGTTAGTAACATGCGAAAGATAGATAACGTGTTGTTTTGGATGTCAAATGATAAATCCCTGTTAGACGATTTTAAAGATATATAACTCATATAGTGCCAAAAAGTGGACTTGTGCTGTTATGGAACTTGTGGTTCAATTGTTATTAGCACGCGATAGAGCCAGTTAAACGGGAGTGATAGCGCAATCATGAAAACTTTCACAACCAATTTAAAAATTTTAAAAAATCTAAAATAATCTAAAATAATCACAGAGGATTAAAAAAGACAAACTTTTTAAAATTAGTAGTGGAAATATGCTTCTGATTGCCTCCTTTACGCCCTGAAGTTGGCGTCTATGGTTGCTAAAGTTTATGCGCTAAAGTTTTTAGCATCAATAGAGGTGGATGACAAATTTCCATATAAAATTTTATCGCGAAATGGAGCCCATTTTTAAATGAATGGGACTGAAAATACAAAGGCATGTCAAATTGCGACTTTAGAAGTGCCAACTATTATTCAAGAAAAGCCGTTACACTTTTCAAAAAGCATTGTGTGAATTGGTTTTACTACACTTATTTTCATTTTCCAAAAAAATATGCTATATGCTGATATTGTACCTTAGTTGTTTCTTTTACCTTTTATTATTACCTATTATTACCATTATTATATTTTTACCTCATTGCATTTTAAACCTAAAAACTCCCTCTGTCGACAATTTTTTAAATAAGTTTTTTTTAATTCATGTCCCCCACTTTTAAGTATAAGCATGCTACTTTTGTTTTTATTTTGAACATTTCTTCAAGCTGCAAGTTGCTCCAAATAAATATGTGCATTTATAACCACTCATATTTGCTTTATATTTGATTTTAAATGAAACAAATTCTGCAAATTCCTTAGCTTTATACTGGAAAAAATTACAAAACATTTTTTCGACACATTATTATTGGTTTACAGAGTTGTTAATAAAAATCATTTGCGAGTTGATTATAACTCCCCCTCTAAATATAATCATATTTTTCGATATTAACTATGAAAGCAATTTTTTAAAATATAAAGTTTTAGACATTTTTAAAATCCTTTTAGAGTTATTTAAACTCTCTAGGATTGAGAAAACATTTGCTAGACAACAATTATGTACCACTCATATTAAAAACTGAAAACTTTTTAAAAACTATTTTGAACTAAATAAAGTTTCCGAATACTAGAAGTTCAACAAGTATTGTAATGAAAGTTTTCAGCCGTTTAAATGGCTAACCTTTCTACTCTGGAACTTTTAATTAACTCCTTCTAGCATCCAATTTCGCATTTGTGCGCACAATTATCAACGAATTAATTAAACTATACTCCATCGAATCTCATGACATTTTTACTTTTACATTAATTAACAAGTTAATAAATGCTAGTTTACATTTTCCAGCAACAGAATCACTAAAAATATTTAAGAGGAATACATTCAGATTTTAATTCATTAAATATAAAGATTTATTAGAAATAGTTATTGCAGGTTTGAATGCAATGAATATCTTATTCAGTAACTGGTTTTTAGAAAGAAGCATTATATAATGGCATATAGAAAACACTAATTACCGAGTTAAGTTGATTTACTTATAACAGTTAATAGGTCATATACTTTAACTTGACATTAATATTGCGCAGACATAACAGCAAAAGTTATGTCTCCTATTTATATGCTGATGAATTATAATACGTTGCTATTTATATGAAAATGACCATTATTCATTTTCTATATGTGTGATATAATGCTCTAAAAATTGCAAATCCAGGCTTCAGCGACAGCTATGCAAATCGCTTCGTTTTATATCTCATTGTACTTGATATCCAAAATTCTACCGTTTTTCTCCAAAAATAAGACATAGTAGTAAAATAATCCTTATCATAATTTTTCGGAAGGCTCGTAATAAAAGCCCTACCCAATAAATAAGACTTATTCTAAAATTAATTTAGAATAAAAAATTTCACATAATTATAACCATGTTAAAATAAAGTTTATTGATTTACATTAAAAATGTGTAATTAGTTTAAAATGAGAATTTTAAATCCGATTTAGTCCTTTTTTCATAAAATAGCATAAATGAAAAGCTGAAAATCTCATGTTCCTTTTTATTTCAGTTTTATTTCACTTTATGCAAGTTTTTATGAAATTAGACGTTATTTTACTTGATGGCGGAATTTTATTTTTAAAATCCGATTTTTTTTATAAAATACTATAAATACAAATGAAAAGCTAAAATTCCATTTTTCCTTTTATTTCAGTTTAATTAAATTTATACATGTTTTCTTTAAACAGGGCATTAATTTAATGGGTGGCAACAATTTGTTCTTCTGAGAATCATACCACGATAGTAGTACCAATGGATTAAAAATATATGGAAATGTATGTCTACTTTAAACATGACATCAAATTCACAGTCATTTCGTTTTTTCTGTTTCATAATCCCCCACATTTTTAGAGCTGGGAAAATAAAATATTAGGGGAGAATACACAAGTTGAATTGAATACACAAGTGAATAGTTCGCATGCATATAGCTTTCTCTCATAACTGGCTTAATTTCTAGAAACAAAAACTACTGAATATTGTAAGCAGTATTTTTTTTACATATGCTATTTTTTTAAATTACCTTTATAGTTCTTCTTACTTTTTTAATAGTTTTATAAATTCAAAAAATTTTTCACATGTGCTCCGCTAGTGGGGTAGTTCTGAACACACGTGGGCATATGCGAGCACAGAGAAAAAATATTCTTTGGCATGCTTTTTATTCTATTATTCATTTGTCGTCATAGTCATTTGTTATATTATGTGTTAAATTCACTTTAAAGAAAAAATATATATAAATTACTTTATTTATGGGGTTATATATTTAAGCACAAAGTTATGAAATGAAAATAAGTAGATTGGAAAGCAAGGAGGATTAGATGACTGATTTATTGTTGCAATAAAATAAAAAATCAAAATCAAATTTTAAAAAAATAAAGTTTTTTAAATTTTTTTAGGGTTTTTTTCTTTGGGGAATTTTTTTTTATGGTGAGGGCATTTAAATAATATTTAATGGAAATCTGCCAAAATATGAAAGATTCTCACCCTGTTTTTGCCTTATTAACTTCTAAATCAATCATAAAAAAAAGGGTTTTCTAATTTTTTTTTAATCTGAATTATAAGCCACTCCCGCCTCAAATTTAACTTGTTTTGCTTTTTTACTTTCTTAAGTTCTCTGAAAATGGAAATGCAAAACTTCTTTTTAGACGACTATTTCTTAATTTTCATTAGTTTTTAAGAACTTGATACAAGAGACTGCACTAATTATATACACTGGTGTGCAAAATTTAAGGATCAGTCCCAAAATGGCAATTTTCAAGGGCTTTTCAAGCGATAATTTTCATGCGAATATTCAAAAGGAAGTAATATGATTCGAATAATTACTATTCCAGCATAACAGCTAGTCCATAAAACATCTCATTCAGTTCACACATAGTCAAAAGAGTCACATTCACTACGGCTAAACAAAAAATAGAAAATTCCATACGTCTCTTTTATGAGTCTCAAATGACAACTATATGTGATGATTTAAAAGTTAGGAGCCAGAGACATCAACGCCGGGTTTCCCATTCAATTCACCGCAGAGAAGTCATGGCCACCGAAGAAAATAAATAAATAAATGTAGAGAATCCAAATAATTACTCATTGGCTGCTGTAAATTCATTTATTTAATCCGTAATCATGAGAAAGGGAAAAGCTCCTTTTGCGAACTATCTCTAACCGAAAAAAAAAAATATATTCCATCATTTACTTAAACCAGCCGTACTCAGCCAAGAAAGAACCAAGAATCTTCCTTCTCAACTCGAGGCTTCCCCTTTTAAATCTCAAAAAAAAATTCTGGAACATTCTGTAACCTCAAATCATCATTCTTTTATGTAAACAGAATTCTTTTCCAGCTACGAGACTATTTTCTACAGACGATAAATTTATTTAAAAAAAATATTATTTAACCAATTTATAATTGACTCATGCTTTCTTAGGCAGACGATTTTTATAAATGATTAATTTTAAGAGAAAAAGAAAAGAAATGGATTTATTAATATGCACACTATCAAGGTTGACGGAGGAAAAATAAATAAATAGATAAAATAAAATAATGATATTTTTTGAAAGGTATGGTTTTGGAATAAATTTAATAAGACTGTCTTAAAAAGGATTGATAAAAAACATAGAAAAATGAATTTTATTTGAAATATTAAGAAATAAAAATTTTATTAAGAATATTGTTAATTTAGAGCCATCTTTTTAAATTTACGCATACTGGAATAATGTTTTTTAAGGCAAATTAAGAATTTATATCGTCTGCATAAAGATTAACAGATTAGATTTAGAAACAATATTTTAATTTAATAATTTGAAGTAAGTACGGAACATTATTATAAGAAAATTAAGATAGTATAAAGGTTAGTTTTGGCGAAAAATTTTTTAATTTGTAATATTATCCCCCCTCCCCGAAAATTTGAATGAAAATGATAGCTAAATAAAACTACAAGTTCAGACAACAGAAATATAATAATTTAGAAAAGTTAAATTTTGGAATAAAACTGTCAAACTCAGGAAGCCAAGAGATGGAAGAAAAGAAAATTAACGCAATATAAAAAATATTAGCGATTAAAAAAAATAGTTAAGAGAAAATTAATCTGAATTAAATTTAGGTAGGAGCATTTCCCTGAAAGAAATATAATACTGTTACAATATCACTTACTATTTGTAAGTGCATAGGAGATAATACATACAATAACAGTAAATAAGTTATAAATATAAATAAGCAAGAGATAAAAAATATAATAAAAACAATAAAAATTCGTTCTCATGGAAGTTTAAATAATTACAATAACTTAATGCATAGTTTATTTAAATAAAGTCCTTTAAATGAAAAAAGTCTTTCAATAGTGTATATAAAAGAGTCTTTTCCAATGTTCACTAAATACAGTCTCTTTAATTAAAGATCTTCAAACCTAGTTTAATCTTTGGTTTTAATGTTATGTTGGATCCAACATCTTTTAATACTATATCAAATTTTTCTTTCAATAATATATCAATTTCTTAATAATAAATAGCATCACTCTCAATATCAATAATAAATAATATAGAAAAATTTAAATAAAAATAATAACAACAATAATAAGTAGCAGTATAATAAGACTCAAAATTGATAGCAATAATAACAATAATTCTCCATATCCTAATATTTCTCAATAAGAGTATAATTAATACTAAACTTCATTATAGAAATCATAATAATAATAATAATAGTAAAACAAGAGTATAATCAAAAGAAAATATCACTATTTGTTTATTATTGATAGGGAAAATATTGGTTGAGGATAAAAATAATTACATAGCAACTAAATAATTTTCTTATCTTCTAATAGCATAAGAAAGTATCTTTTGCTAGCCGAAAGTATAAATAAAAAAAAAATCATAATAATTCCAAAATCCAAATTAAATTAAATCTAACTATTTAGAAAATGGACTCTCAACCAGTATTTCCTTACAATGATTCCTCTCTGATACTCTTTTACAAAATTGTCAAATTTGGTTATAAGTTTTCAAATGCCAAATGTAGAATAATGTTTTATCTACACATGGTTTATAAACTTTAATAATAAAAACAAATAGGAATAAAAGTTGTCATTCTTAATTGAGAAATGGAAATAAAAATACTTTGCTTTTTTGAAAAACTTTTAATATCTGTAGTTTTCAGAATCACTGAAAATCACATATTATGTTATAGGTTTGAGTAGAGTCATCAAATTTTATAACTGTTATCACATAATATCTGCTGAATAAATAGAGTAATACTAATGTCAAATAAATGAGTAAATATAGTTAGACTTAAACACACTTAAAATTAATTTATCAAAATCAATTTGAAAGCTTTTACAATCAAAGTGTACACCTTATGCCTGTATAAGGAGCCCAATTTAACCCCAAAAACTAGCAAAAACAAGTAATATTCTTGTTGGCCACCAAGAACATACCTGCTAATGTTGAAAATTATGGTGATAAAATATTTAAAGAATAAGAGCTAAAATTTAATCTACTGTCTTGACTTTAGTTTGATCTAGTGATTGTGATTGTATCTGAGGTTTTGTTGGTTTTTTGGGTTGCTCATGAAACAGTTTAAAATCTTCTGGTGAAAAATAGGGTCTTAATTTAGAAACATGCACAATAACAGAATTCTGTCCTGTCTCATAATTAAATTTATCTATTTCATAAGTTACATCAGAAAGTTTATTTATAATTTTATATGGTCCAGAGAAAGTAGGTTCTAATTTTCGAGTGTTAGGGTATTTAAATTCTTCATAAATTACAGAGTCTTGTATTTTTAATGGGCATTCGACAAAATTTCGATCATAGAGTCTTTTACTTTTAAGGTGAAATTCCTGAGTTCGCGCTTTCACAATTTTGAGGGCTTTGTCTACTGGAGTTGTATACATTTTAACTGCCTCACACAAAACCATTACCCTCCATTTTAAAAATCTGAATCAAAATTATCGTGAAAATTATAACTATATTTAGCTGCTAACTTTAACCAAAAATTTTATCTAATAAAAATAGAAATTATAAATATCATAGTTATACCTTAAATTGGGATCAACTTTTAATTCTATTATTTTATAGATCATAAACAGATTCAAAAATTTTAATTATAGGTAATTTCTTACTTAAAATCACAAAATTTACTGAAAAAATTAATCATATTTATCAGTCAAAATTTTAGCAACAGCCTTGCACAGTTCCATCTTTCTTACTGAATTTAAATAAATTATAAGAATCCGGGAACCAAAGCTCACTGTAACCAGAAATTCTAACAAATAAAAGGAAAAACATAGATATTAACTTAATTTTCAGCTCAAATGTTTAGCTGTAGGAACATTATCATGAAAATACTGTATTCTGAGAATAGTTCTTGATAACAAACAAATATCAATAAAATAGAAAATGCACAATTTAAAAAATAACTTGAGCTTCTAAGTTCTTTTATACTTCATTATTATTACAAACGTACCTTCAATCGTGCATAAAAATATCATAATAGTCTTTAATATGCAACAGTAATTGACTTAAGATTATCATACTCCTCAATTAAATCCTTAAGAACAAAAATATTTCAATCTCCAACACATAATAATGATAATAATAATACTCATAAATAGGTAAGTAAATAAGATTCACAGACAAATAATCAAATAAATACACCTGACAAACAGAGAATAATTAATTTAAATAAATACATAAAAAGTATACAAATAATAATAATCAAAACACTACGAAATAATTCTCACCGAAATCCTATTGGGCTTATCTACTTGAAAAATATCTGTCTATTCACCAATTTACAAGAAATGGTCTTGTAATTATTATTTTTTTTTCTTCTTTTTCATCATCACGAGGCCTACTTTTTCTCGACTATGAAAGAATGGATCTCAATAGTCATGGAACACACAAGCAAACTCAAAGCAAGCACTTATTCTTTCAGATTAACATCTTTCCAAGCATAGTTGTGAAGTTCTTTAGAAAGAACATTTCTTTTACTTTAATTAAGTAAGAAATTACGGCGATTTTGGCACAAGAACATTCACGAGAAGTCGATTATCGGCGATTCGCAAACCTCTCATCCTTCGTTTCACAGCAGACTTCATTAGCAAGATGAAAATACCATATAGAATGTCCTTCAGAACATAAAATTCATTCGAACTTCGGCGATAGCATGTTCTACTTTGCTCCATCGCAATTTTCTTTAAATATCCAAAAAAGGCAGCACGGATAAATAATCCTGTCGACTTTTGAGTTTATTGTGATGATTTAAAAGTTAGGAGCCAGAGACATCAATGCCGGGTTTCCCATTCACCGCAGAGAAGTCATGGCCACCGAGGAAAATAAATAAATAAATGTAGAGAATCCAAATAATTACTCATTGGCTGCTGCAAGTTCATTTATTTAATCCGTAATCATGAGAAAGGGAAAAGCTCCTTTTGCGAACTATCTCTAACCGAAATATCCAAAAAAAAAAAAAAAAAAATTCCATCATTTACTTAAACCAGTCGTACCCAGCCAAGAAAGAACCAAGAATCTTCCTTCTCAACTCGAGGCTTCCCCTTTTAAATCTCAAAAAAAAATTCTGGAACATTCTGTAACCTCAAACCATCATTCTTTTATGTAAACAGAATTCTTTTCCAGCTACGAGACTATTTTCTACAGACGATAAATTTATTTTTAAAAAATATTATTTAACCAATTTATAATCGACTCATGATTTCTTAGGCAGACGATTTTTATAAATGATTAATTTTAAAAGAAAAAGAAAAGAAATGAATTTATTAATATGCACACTATCAAGGTTGACGGAGGAAAAATAAATAAATAGATAAAATAAAATAATGATATTTTTTGAAAGGTATGGTTTTGGAATAAATTTAATGAGACTTTCTTAAAAAAGGGTTGATAAAAAACATAGAAAAATGAATTTTATTTGAAATATTAAGAAATAAAAATTTAATTAAGAATATTTTTAATTTAGAGCCATCTTTTTAAATTTACGCATACTGGAATAATGTTTTTTAAGTAATCTTTTTTAATGTTTTTTAAGTAACTGGAATAAGTACTCACATACAACGAATTACAATATATTAAATGCAACTCAAAATTTCAGAAGTCGAGAAAGTTAAATCTTCCATATTCGAACTGTCTCATATGTTTGCTTATTTTTTCTAATGATTTTTCAGCAAAAATAACAGGTAATCTGATACTAAAAACTAACTTTTGAAACAGTAAGAACAAAATTACTTACATTTGTGTTTTTAACTTATTTAATTTAGACTGAAATAAAATAATTGATTAAATAGTTGAACAGTTTTTTGTAACAATTTTTTATTTCTAAAT
Organism: Maratus speculifer; assembly: GCA_964019185.1. Taxonomy (NCBI): domain Eukaryota; kingdom Metazoa; phylum Arthropoda; class Arachnida; order Araneae; family Salticidae; genus Maratus; species Maratus speculifer. The sequence goes on along the minus strand of OZ025299.1, from coordinate 235,610,024 downwards.
CTTTCCCATGTATTGGCAGCGGATTGCATCAAAAGCTTGAATTTGTCTTTTCATTGTTCATAAAAAGAAAACTAAATCATAAAAGCTTATAATTGTAAATGGTATTATGTAGTTAAAGCTTTTTCTTAGAAATTCATTTTACATTCGTTAAATATAAATGATTTTCCATTTATGCACATTTTTCTTTGTGATAACTGAAAGTGCTTTATTTGCACACTGATAAAAATTTGTGGAAAGCGCATATAAAGATTCTCGATAAATTTACATTACTTTTCTGTTAAAATCATTTGACAGTAGTTATTCCTCATTTCATTAGTTTACACAATGCAATATTTTTATAGATTTGTAGAAGAAGTACAGCGGAAGATAGAATGTGTAATCTCATTAAATGTAATTAAGAACTAAATTTCAATTCGTACGCACAATAATTTCGATAAAAACTTATAATAACAATAATTTCGCATAATAGATATCATTTCATTGCAATCTATTGAGCAAAGTTGATATTTTTAACAATAAATTTCTTACATTTTTTTTCGAAAAAATGATTGCTGAGGTGTGCATAATGCTTCAGCGTGAAATCCATATGTAATGTATTTCAATTCACTCAATAGTAAAAACAATAAAACCACTGCTGTCATTGATCTTTTTTTTTAATGTTAAATTACAGTCTTTGGTTTTTTTATGTAAATTTCCCAATAGTTAGGTATATAAATATACAATTTCTATGGCAAATTTTCAGAGTAGTTTCTCTCATTTTTACCAAAATTTTAGTTTGTTGCTCTCTTTAAAATTACTTAAGACTTAACATAAATGATTACCACCAAATTCACCGTTATTTCAGAGAAAAAATTAAATAGTGTGCTTTGCTGTGTTTTATTGGAATTTGTAAACATTATTATTATAATTTTAGTTTGAAATTATGGATTTACATTTAAGTGAACTGTTTACCTTTTCAACAATTTTGTTTATTATTAATAACAGGGTTCAAATAGTGAACTCACTACATTTCAGTGTTCAACTAAAATTGAATTTTGAAAAAAAAAATTAGCTACGTATTTAATTAAACGTTTTAAAAAATCTTTTAAAGTTTTTAAATTTTTTTAAGATTTTCAAATATCTATTACACAAATCTGGATTTTCAGGTACATGTATTATTACATCTTTTTAAAAAGTACTAATATTTATAGTGAATAAAGATGAAATCTAACACATCTTCATATACTTTTTTTAATAACAAAATACCTGAAGGCTAATTTCATGTATAGTATATTACATATATAATAAAGAAAATACACAAAAAAGTTTAAATCTCTATCTCAAATACCTAGCCTTGTCATTTTTAAAACAGGAACATGACGAAAATATGAACATGGAGTAAAAATCATGTAACGTTTTTATTTGTATGGGTTACAGCGCAGGGTGTATTAACCAGGGCTGCGGAGTCGGTGGGAAAAAATGGCCGACTCCGACTCCCGGCTGGCTAAAATACCAATAATGCTGTTGGTTAAAATTATGAGGGAACGCAAGAAAAATAAGGCACAAATTTCGCTATTTCGCTTTTCTAACTCAGTTCTTAGAGCTTTAAAAGAAAAAAAAGGGAAAAAATGGTTTTTATTCTACTAAAATTTTCAACTTAACGTCCCACAAACCCGAAAAATCCAACTTTCGAAATTAAAAAGGAGAAAACAAAACAAACATTTACTATTTCAGATCTGTGGACTAGAAAAGTGGAAATTGTTACAATTTTGATGTTAATTCGAGTCCTCCAGAGCAAAAAAAATTCGATGGAAAGAAAACCAGAAAGAAAAAATCATGCGTCAAGCATAAGTCATGAAGCACTTTCCAACACATTCAAAATAATGTAACAAAACCTCACCGTTTAACCCCTTAACGCGCAGTGTTGCCGGGTCGGCAACACCTAAAGTTCCCCCTATTTAGAGACACAAAAACTCCGTGAATATTTCAAAAACTACTCTAATGGCTACTTTAAATCTTTCTTATGAGTTCTAGATGGCAGCACCACAGAGATCAAACTGTACTGTTTTTAAATAATAGGTAAAATGTTTTACTGTAATACGCGCTTCACAGCAATGCTCTTCTCACTGCGCTTATCAATGCTTTACTTATGGGAGGTTACCACTTCGTCAACAGCTGTATAACTAAAATGGTTAGTGCAATCTTTACAAAACAATACCTGTGTACTCCTCTAGGCCTTAAATAGATTGCCTATTTTTTTTTCTTTAAATTCCAACTTTAAAGAGTAGTGCGCCGGAAAGGGTTAAAAAATTAAAATATTACGTCTCATTTCATCATATGGAAATATATAACGCATTTCAAAATCGAATTTAAGCTGTTCCCATCTACAATCAGAAAATTATCCGAATTTTTTAGCAGCACTGTGTATGATATAGAAATTATTTGCATCTATTAACACCTTACATTCAAAATTTAGTTCATTTAAGAGATACATATGTTTCAGTTGAAAACTCCCCTTCAGCAATTTCCTCTAATAAATGGTTTCGTATTAAATACACTTTTGCCACTCTGTATATGAGTTATAGAATTTATACATAAAGCAAAAAAAAACAATTAAATTTTAAAGCGCACACAGAATTTTAAAGTACACTCTCCAGCAATTATTACGCAACGACAGTACTGTAACCGATTTATTTTTTGTGACCATGTAAATTAATAAAAAATGCTATGAATGCTCTGTTTTAATGTGATCGTAGTGAAATTCAGTGATTTATATCACTTTCAATACATTTGAAATAGCGTAATGTAATTAAAATATTCTCCGAACGATTATTCCCCATGTTTTACCATAATGTAATCAAATTATTTTAAGTGTCTCTGTAAATAAACCATTAATCGTACATACTTCATATGCATTACCAAACATGCTTTGGTGACCCTAAATAAGCTTTGTCAATTGCATGAAAATCCGAGTATATTTACGGGAGTTAGAGACAAGCGAATGCATAATCACTTTTTACGTTTATTGGAAAGTGCTAAAAAAATGAAAATGAAAATTTTACTAGTTTGGAAATAATTTGAGATCTACTAGAGTTTTAAATAAAAACAGTTTTCATCCACAATGTATTTCAGGCAGTACATTAGGAATATTTTACTTGGGTAGCCTGATATAATCCAAATAAACGGTCAAGTGCGAGTCTTACTCGCGCTTAGAGGGTTTCGTACAATAAACATACGCTTTATTAACACCTTATTGGGAACGAGTGATTGGATACTTGCCATTTAAAATTCTCAGAATCCTTCATTATTCGCTTGAGCTATTTTTATTGTAAAGCTTACCTTATTTAATTGGATCATTTTCGCGATTCAACTACAAAAAATTTTCTGTTTTGAAAAACCGGTGGTTAAAGATTAAAAATTAAGCAAAGTGCTCTTATCGCGAAGGCGTTAACTGTATTATTAAAAGAAAATCGTCCTGAAAGAATAATAAGACTTTGTAAAATACTATAAAAAGTAGTATGGTTACAGCTGTATAGACTAGAAAAGTTATGAATGGGTGTACTATAAAAGTTCAAAGAGTTATAAAACCTAAATATTTAGCCAAATATTACTATTCTGCATAACTCACTTTTTTTTATCTTATCCTTATCTATTTATATGGAACTTAATTCGGCACTGAGAATAAAAGGTAATGCATATTTAAACTTCATTTGGCTTTTCATAAAACTAAAATCAGCATAGTAATAATCATTTCTTTTAGGTAGCTTTCATTACAAAAAGTAAAAAGCTACCTATTGCAGCCGTCCGGAGGAAAGCACTTCCGGAAAATTTTGGTATATTTTCACCGATCATGACCCCCAGACCCCAAAACCACCCTCCGTCCAAATGTTGACATATATATATATATATATATAACCATATATATATATATATATATATATATCTGATTTTTGTCATGCGATAACTAACGTATTTATAAACCGATTTGAGTGAAACTTCATATGTACATAGTACATACAAATATCTCGACCGAGTTCGTTGGCCAGCATCATTCGCCATTTTGTTTTAAAATTGCGGCCATTTTAAATTTTTAAAAAAATTTAAAATTTAAAATTCAATGCGAAAAAATTAAAAGTTGAAAAATATTTTTCTTTTACGTGTTAGAACTTAAAACACCGATTCCAGAACACTTTTTATTTTGTCTATATCTTAAAAAATGATTGAGTTATAGCACATTGAATTTTTCTTATGGCTGACATTTTGAAACGATCTGATTTTTGTCACGTGATAACACGCGTATTTATGAACGGACTTGAATGAAACTTGGTATGTACATAGTACATACAAATTTCTCAACCGAGTTCGTTGGCCAGCATCATCCGCCATTTTGTTTCAAAATGGCAGCCATTTTAAATTTTTAAAAAAATTTTAAATTTAAAATTAAATGCGAAAAAAATAAAAGTTGAAAAATATTTTTCTTTTACGTGTTAGAACCTAAAACAACGATTTCAGAACACTTTTTATTTTGTCTATATCTTAAAAAATGATTCAGTTATAGCACTTTCAATTTTTCTTATGGCTGACATTTTGAAACGACCTGATTTTTGTCACGTGATAATACGGGTATTTATGAATCGATTTGGATGTAACTTGGTGTGTACATAGTATATACTGAGGACTGAATCGAGTTCAATACTCAGTTCCATCCGCCATCTTATTTCAAAATGGCGGCCATTTAAAAATTTTTATAAATTTTAAAATTTGAAATTAGGTACAAGAAAGTGAGAAATTGAAAAATATTTTTCTTTTATGCATTTGACCTTGATACAAAGATTCCGGAGCATTTTTTGTTTCGTCTTTATCTTAAAAAATGGCTGAGTTATAGCATATATATATTAGTCGATTTCAATATAAGTGTACATGTGCACCTGAATTAAGATTTCGACCAATCTCATAATCAGGTTCTACTAATTTGAGCTTAGTATTTTTGAATAATATAACTTAATTTAAAATAAATAAATAAATATATAAATATATGAAAGCTACCTCTTCCTCCCGGCACTGCCGGAAGGACTATTTAAAGTGTAACTAACACAAAATCCTCGTTCAAAGTTTAAACTTGGCATTATGCTGAAAGAGCTCGTGTAAAAATGAGCTCGCAAAATTGCAAAGCCGCTTTGGTCTGTGATACGTTTTTCCAGATGGGTTTTTATTTAACTTTTAAATACAGAAGAGTCGTAATGAGAGAACCACTCAATGCAAACTAGTCGCGAACCCCGTAGTATTTATAAAGGGTTCTCAAGCATAAGAATATTTTTTTTAAGTAGATATTTTAATACCAGAAATTCCGCAGCGTAGTGACCACTATATCCGAAGTAAGGGAAGTTTTACATTAAATAAGGGAAATAATATATTTTTTAAATCCTGGTACTAAAATGTATAGATTTTTTTATGTGTGCGAACCCTGATTTATGTTAAAATAGCAATGTGTTTTGATATATGTGTTTAATTAAATTGGGATGTTTGAAACAATATAAAACTTATTCTTTTTATACTATTTCTAGGTATTGTATAACACAAATACACAGGGTGGTCATAAAAAAAACTTTGCCGATATATCGAACGGCCCAACTCAACCGATCGAGATGAGATTTTACATATAGTTATTCACAGGTATGAGCTCGATATTCTGCCAACGGCAACAAATTGGCGCTCGCAGTTACGGTTATAGCGACAGAAACTCGAAATTTTCAAATGGCAACGCCGATTCCCCCCCCCCCCCTCGCAAAATGCTCAGGGCATGCTAAAACCTTAAAGAGCATTGGAACGCTGCGCGTATCGCAATAAACGGATGCGTTATGCTTGCTCAAAAAGCAGCTCTGCGAAGGACAAGAAAAAAACACGATCACGGCGCACGAAGAATATATGTATATGACAGAGGCAAAACACCAATTACGGAACGCCATTTGCCAAATAGTTAGCGTAGAAAACTGTTTTATTATTATTGTTTCTTTTGTAAAATTTTAAATTATATCTACCAGTTTTTAAAGCTTAGATTATATCCATTCGAAATTTGCTTACATTGTAAACGAAATTAGTATTTTTTATCAAATGCCATTTAAATGTAAGGAATATATACTATCATAAACTAAATAAAAATCATCAAATTTTAATTTAGGAGCAATTTTGATTTATTTGCATGCATTGCATCAAAGCAGATAAAGTTTTAATTTAAGACCATGTGAAAAAATAATTTTCAGTTATACTAATGCAGTCATGCATGACTATCTTATGATATCTTATATATCCATAACAACTTGAAGAAAAAAAGAGCTCATTTATTTAAATAAAAAACAAAATTAAAAAAAATTAACCGGATAAATGCTAGTATTAAAAAAATAATAATAATAAAACTAAATTTAAATTCATCTAAAACTAAATTTATCTTTCACAATATATTCCCAAAAAGGCTTCTAAAATAGCTCATAGATGGCAGCACTAAAGTTGTGAGAGACGGTGCTAGAGTGATAAATAAAATACGATCGTACTCAGATAGTAAAAAACTTTTCCATTTCCACTGTTATCTTTATGTATTATAATTGGGTTTGATATACATATTTTATATGAAAATATGCTGAAAAAACATTATTTCAAGTGGAAGAAATTTTAAAAGCATCATTTTAGTATCTGTTTTCAATTAAGCCTAACGTGGCGTCTAGCAGCGGTTGAATCCAGATAGGAGTGGCACAACCTGGAATTGTTCTACACATTTCATCGGGCGCATTTTATTATAAGTAGATAGAAAAATCTGCTTTTCAAAAACACTATGCGATCTAAAGTAATCGGTATAGTTTTCCTGCAAGTTTTAAAGTAATATCTATAACCTTATTTTTTTCCGTAATTTTAGTTTCAGTAGATTCGGAATTAGATGGGGAGGACATATTTTTGCTCTGTATGTTAGAGGATATCTCTGAAAATATAATACCTAAAATTAAAAGAAATATATTTTGGATTTCAGCGTAACGAAAGCTTTCACACAATACTCCACTCGATATACAAAGAAAGGATTTTTTTCTTCAAGTAACTTAATTAGCCCCCTTACCCCCTCCTAAATATGTTTGTAAATATTTAACAATCTGTAAATATGTGGGTCAATTGTCTTTATTACTTTCCCCAATTTGAGCTTCGACGTTTCGTAGTTTATGAGTAAAATGCCTGTGACAGGCGGACAGACAGACACGAGAGAGATTTGATAATGATTCCATTTTCACTTTATAAGTACGAAACCCTAAAAAAAGAAAGAACATATCATTCGTCAAGCATAGATTAGGATGCATTTTCCAACACATTCAGTATGATGTAACTGCACCGTTTAAAAAATTAAAATATTGTATCTGATTTTAACATATGGAAAATTAAGCGCATTTCAATGTCGAACTTCAGCTGTTGCCATCTAAAATCAGAAAATTGTCGTAATTTTTTAGCTGCCCTGTATATGATATAGAGATTTATATCTATTAACAACATGCATTCCAAAATTTAGTTCATTTAAGAGAAACATATGTTTTAGTTTAAATTTCTTCATTAGCAATTTCTTCTAATAAGGAAAATGGTATACGAATACTTTTCTGCAGCCCTGTATATGAGATATAGAACTTATGTATAAAGAGTAATATGAAAATACTATTTAAATTTAAAAAAGCATATTTAATTTTAAAACGTAATCTCTAGCAATTATTTCGCAAAAGCAGTACTATAACGGATTTCTTTTGTGTGTCCCTGTAAATTGATGAAAAATGCTATGAATCCTCTTTTTTAACGTAATCGTAGTGAAATTCGGTTATTTATATCAGTTTCAATACACTTGAAGTAGCATAATGTCATTAAAATACTCTTCAAACGATTTTTACCCATATACCATAGTATAATCGAATTATTTTGAGTATCCCTGTAAACGAACCGTTAAGCGTACATACTTCATATGCAATACCAAACATGCTTTGGTGACTCTAAATAAGCTTTATCAATTGCATGAAAATCCGAGCGTGTTTACGGTAATTAGAGCTTGGACAGACGGACCTGCAAACCGAATGCATAAGCATTTTACAACTTTGTTGGAAAGTGCTAAAATATTAATAATTCCTTTTAAGGATTTAAAATTACATATAACTGATTTAATTTCACTTCAAACTATCTAACGAAAGAACTCGGAGTCGGAGTCGGCTTGTTTCTCACCGACTCCGACTCCTTTACTCAAAAATTGGTCCGACTCCGACTCTGACATCGCAGCTCTGGTGTTAACACAATTTACAATATATTACGATCAATTTCCCTATGGGTAAATGTGAGTATTAGGGTGAGTTGAAAAAACTGAAATATTTATAATCGAAACGTAATAGCGCGGTAAAGTTGCATTTTGTAATAATAAATAAATTAGTAAAATATTACACCGATCAGTTAATATCTTTTACCGCTGCAAACGGGATAAATTTATGAAAAATCGTAAAAAACAAAGGTTCTTTTAATTTCATTTTTTTTTAATTATTCAAATGTAGTAATACAATTTCTAACAGAACGCAATAGTTCCTCCAAAACATTAGTAATGTAACACAAAAATTTAATTATGGTGACATCATATTTTTTACTGCCGCAAAAGGGAAAATATTTCTAAAAATTGTTAAAAAATTAAATTTTTCGTTTTCTCAGTTTTTATAATTTTTGTGATATTTCTACATTTTTTACTCTTCTAATAGGCTGGTAAAAACATTTTAAGCTGTTAATTTCAAAAAGACTGCTTACCACGATCAGTGTAAATCTATCAAAAACATCCATCTTTGATAGAAATACCTAGAGATGACTGCACTTCCATTTTTTTTTCTCGCTGTTCCCGTATTTCAATTGGATTTTACAATATACTCCCTTTCTCTATACCTTGAAGGCTGTAACGATAGAATTTTATGCCAAGTTAAAAAGAGGGCTAAGTTTCATCGTCGCGCAGTCAAAGAAGAACCAGGATACCAGGAACAAGGTTTATACACTGTAAAAAATGTCAGATGTTTCTGAATATATAAAAATGCACTGTAATCAAAAACTAAAATATACAATAACCTCTTCTAATTCACCTAAGGTTTTGAAAACCGTTCCTTTATCTTTAAAAATCCCAAAAAACTATTTATTTTAGAAATTTAAATAAGAATTTATAAAAAATTAATTTTTATTAGCTGCCCGTCCTTTTCGGAAACGTTTCTAAGTAGCTTTTACAGTACAATAATCACTTTTCTCAAATTAAAGTATCACTTTTTCGGATGCTACCAATTCATACGAAAATATTTTGATATTCAGAGAACATGTTTAATAGACAAACATACAATTTTAACAGTATTAACATTAATATGAAAATTAACATTGTTTTTTACAATTGCATGAAAAAATCAGTTACGCAGCTGAAAATGTTAACTTGAAAATTGATAGAATCCAAAAAAGTGATATTTTGATTTGAGAAAAGTGGTTATTGTACTGTAAAAGCTACTTAGAAACGTTTCCGAAAAGGACGGGCAGCTAATAAAAATCAATTTTTATAAATTTTTATTTAAATTTCTAAAATAAAAAGTTTTTTTGGATTTTTAAAGGTAAAGGAACGTTTTTCGAAACCTTAGGTGAGTTAGAAGAGGTTACTGTATATTTTCGTTTTTGATAACAGTACATTTTTATATATTCAGAAACATCTGACTTCTTTTACAGTGTACTTAATCCAGATCCCCATTATTTTGCTCATTCGACATCATCGCCTAGTAAGGCGAATTCTATATGCAATGACATCGTATTATTTCTATGGGAAAAAAAGGAAATAGTAATTGCAAAAATAGTTCTAATCGGATCTAATCGAGTTGTCTGTAACACAAGAAGCAAAGATGGTGCTATATGCTTGCTTGAGAAAGCATTAAAGCTACTTCAGTGGCTTCTTTGCCTACACTTCAATAAGCTTAGGATAAGACATCTTTTCGAATAATTTGATCAACGAACGACGCATTCTCGGTCATATTGTGATCCAGTTGGATCCAGTCTTGTGAATTACGTGTAGTTACCAAATGCAAATTTTAAGCCAATTAAATCTGATCTCCTAGCAGCTGATAAAGTTTATTTGTCAACTGAAAGTATATGTTAGAGTATATGTTTGAAAAATTGCAAGGTGTTTCAATAGGTTCAATTAATATATCTTTTCGAAGTCCTGGTACAATATCTCAAGCAAGGTTGATCACTATTCTTCATCAAATTTTACGACGGCATGTTGGAACAGATAAATCCTCTTCAGAATTTGTCATACTATCTGAGAACATCCTGAAAGTGTAATGCATGGGTTGTTTCAGATTTAAGGTCTAGACGAACAGCACTAGTTTTTATTACACTAAAAGAGCAATCAATCAATCATTGTTTTCGAACTGAACAAGGGTGAAACCTCGTTAAATGGTTTTTAAGGGACTGACCCTACCAATATGACAAAGGAAGGGGAACTTTTATCTACTCCATCTTCGGTCGTAAACCTGTCAACTGATATTCCTCTCTTGAAGTTCAGATTCAGTGCACTAGAAGTGCAATTTATACATCAAAGAGCCGAAACGAAAGATCAAAGATAGCGCAAGAAGTTAGTGCGAAAAACTGTGTGTGTGCCCGCAGCCTTAAAATGAATCCACCGTGTTTCCATGGTGCCCAGAATCTGCAGATCATCTACCACAGATTATAGTTCCTATAATGTCACGGGATGCCTATTTAGCAAATCAATAATACAAGGTTATTATAAATAAGGAACCCATTTTCAAAAAATTATATTTATTAAAGTACAAATCCAAAACGAAAAATCTTTATCCCAATGAAAAGAGGAATTTTCAAAGTTTTTTTTTTAAGATTTTATAAATGTTCAATGCGTCCGCCGTTTGCTGCACAGCAAACATCTACGTGATAGCCAAACTCTTCCCACAAACCTTGTGTTCCACAGTAGCCATCACACTCACTAGCAGTGAAACAAAATCGTGACTTATTACCACGCGACCTCTACCGGCTGCTTGGGGAATCATCACCGTGCACTCTGTAACAGCAGATAAGCTTTATCGTGTGAGGGACGAGTTTGGCTATCGCGTATATTTTACCGTGCAGTAAACAGTGGATATATTGAACATTTATAATGTCTTAAAAAAACTTTGAAACTTCTTCTTTTCATCGGTATAATGATTGTTCATTTTGGATTTGCACTTTAATAAATATTTTTTTTTTGGAAATGGGTGCATCATTTATAATAACCCTGTATATGCCTCATTAAAGTGTTAGCAGGTCAAGGTGAGAATTCTGAGATCCTAGCTATAAATAGAATTGGCAAAACGAGAAGTTCTAGGTATTGGGTCATCCGGAAAGTTATGCGGTTTTTTTATGATAAATTTTAATAAATACATACAAAAAGGTGTGAAAATCTTATTGAATCATATAAGCATCATTTGATGGTTTGATCTTTCTGCCATCGTTTTGTCAGCTGTAAAATTACATTTAAAAAAAGAGCGATTAGGTTTATTCGCAAAGAAGTTATCAGTGTTGTGTTTAACATTCTCTAAAAAAGTGAATCCTCGGTGTTCTGAGAAATGTGAAGTGATATAAAATGGTGAAAATCTGAAAAAACCTGATCTGGTGAATATGGAAAATGACACAAAATATCAAAATGATACTCATTAAGGTGTTGCCCTAGATTCATCGCAATGCAATGTCGAGCATTGTCATGTTGGAACATAATACATCAAATATGTATTTAAAATTTAAAACTATTCGGCCTGGTAGTTTTTGCTGTGTCATATACGGATGGACGAGACGACGACTATAGGTGCTACGTATTTATATAATTATGAATTCATCTAAAAAATAGTAAGTGTAAAATGAACTATGCAATATAAATTGGAAATCTTTAATCTGACATGTTTTGTTAAATAAAATGATGAAAATTGAAACCTCAGTTTTTTACAAAATGATAAATACTTTAAAATGTTATTAGATTACACTAGCCTTCAAAAGTTGAGATAGGTCACGTTTTTTAGTTTTTGATAATGGATTCTTATGTATTCTGTATAACTGTTGAACATGAAACTGACCTTTCATTTTTTATCATCACATAAACACTTTTTCCAAATCGAAAGTTTTAAAGTCAAAAAAAAAAAAAAAAGCGAAAATTTGATACTATAAAATCAAAGTGACTATTGTGTTTTTAAGTTTTGATAACTGATTTCTATGTATTTTTTACCGCTGAATCCGAAAATGGCCTTTACAGGGCTCCCAAATGGTCCGCGAACTGAACACCAATATTTTTTAACAGAAAATTTCATAGTAGGTTTCTACAGCATTTGTGCTAAAGCGAACCTACGAAGGGTGTTTCCGCGCAATTTGCAGCAAAAATATAAAATGGAAATCTTTCTAAGAAAATATTGATGTTCAGTTGGCGGACCATTTGGGAGCCCTGCCTTTATTTTTAACATTCAGGTCAGGATTTTTCACAAATCGTAAATTTCAAAGTTCAAAAGTTCAAAGTTAAAACTGAAAGTTCTTGAAGATAATCTATCCGAAATTTTTTGTGTTATCTTGTAAAATAAGTATAAATAATAATCGCCAAAAATCTTACTACTATTATATTGTCAATGGATTCGCAACAGTGTGTAAAATTTAAATTTTTCATTGTGAAATGAAAGAAAATGAAAGATTATAATGGCAAAACTGGAGACTTCTGCCACAGGATCACCTTGAAAAATAACTCTCAACGATCTGGAAGATGAAATTTTGCCCTTCAAGGCTGTTGGAAATACCAAAAAGCAAATAACTTTATTAGTTACAGATTTAGTTACATATTTGCAAAAAGTGAGAAAAAATGTTCCGAATAATAATAATGGATAGAGGTAAAGAAGTTGTCGGTCTACAAAGGTAAGAAAGAGATCGAAGTACAGATTTAGATCACATACAGCATCTAACACTAGAGTAAATTCTAGAGAAATTCGGGGTGTTTTAAAACTCAATGCGGATTGTCGGACTGTTTAATGAGTTCTTCACTAGTTTTATGTGAAATGGAAGAAAATGAAAGCTAAGCCAAAATTGGAGACTTTCAAATCTGGATAATCTTGAATAAGAATTTCCAGATAACTGGAAGCTTGTAAAACTTTGGACTTTAAAGCTGCTGGAAGTACTCCGAAGCAAATTACCATGTTAGTTACATATTTACAAGTGACAAATAGAAAGTTCTGAATAATTCTATAGATAGATGAAAAGGAGCTGTCAACATTTAAAGGTAACAGATAAAATAATGGAAGTGCATATTTAAATAGCATATACCGCGATTAACACTAGAGCAAATGCTAGGAAAGGTTGCTTTTAAAACCGAGTGCGAGCTCTCGAGATGTTAGACGGATTTTCCGCTAATTTTTGAACTTGAAATGGGAGAAAATGAAAAGTAAACCAGGACTGGAGGTTTACATCATAGCTCTTTTCAGCTGGGTAATTCCATGAGCACATGTCGTGTAAGTCACATACTGCAATTGTGGATACCAGTATTTTAGAACGGAAAAATGTGACTTACTTTATAAGAGATATTTCATTAATTGAATAAGGCCATGCAAACCTTTCGAAAATAACGGTGGCCAAGAATTTAGCAATTACTAGAAATGTGACTTACACGACAATTGCTCATGGAAATACCCAGCTATACCTTTGGTGGACAATTCATAATAGTTTCCGTTTGAGCTGTTTATTCAGCACTAGCAGGGGAGACCGAGCTTAGCTCGGTCAAAATTAACTTTGTGTTCAACTCGATATAGTATTTTCACTGTGTCATTCACTCGGTATTATTACTGTAAAACATGTTGTTTATTTAGAAAAACAATCAATAAGAAAACTATGTTTTTATACGCATGTTTATAAATTTTACTTGATTTTAAAATTTACAACGAAAGGACATCGATATAAATCACTTTTTTAGCTCGACTCTGATTGGTTTAACCATGCATCTAAAATCCTCTTAAGAATGTATAAAAAAAATTCTTTACATTCTGAAAGACTATATTTTCTGCTAGATATAGCCAAATTTGGAGGCATTCTTTCATTTGGCTCCAAATACGTGTTTTGGTTTTCGTAATTTTTATAGTAGATTTTTTAGCCATATGTCGCCGATATTTTTTCAAATATCACCAAGTTATTGGCTTTTGCCATATTCTCGTGACCCTGACCCGTATTACCCAAAATGAGCCACTAATCAAATTTGATCAAGCATGTGGCATAGCTCAATCGTCTTCAGGTAATCAAAAACAGTAGAATATAAAATTGAATCAAAATCTTTTAAGCCATTTTTTAGGTAAAATTAGCTTGGCAGCATTCAGCAATGAAGCAAAATGACCCACTAATATAATTTTGTTTAACACTCGACTCAGCCCAATAGTCTTCTCGTGACAAAAACGTTTGGTTTCAAAATTTAGGTAAAATTGATTGAGTCGTTGTTATATATAATTAGAATGACCCTAGCTCATTAAGACCCAAAATGACCCACTAATCGAATTTTCGCGAGCATGTGTCCATCCAAATGGTTTTCTCTTGCTCAAAAACGATATAATACAAAGTATAGTCAAAATGGTGAGTACCATTTTCTATATAAAATTAGGATGACCCATCATGACCAACAAATGACCCTTATAATCGAAATCTCTCGAACGTGTGGCCTAGCTCATTAGTTTTAGAATGCCGAAAAACATTAGATACAAAATTTAGATAAAATCGATTGAGCCGTTTTTTAGATATAGTTAGTTTGACCCTGACCCCTTATGATCCAAAATGACCCATTGATCGAATTTTCTCAAAAATCTGTCATAACCCAATGATTTTCTTGTGCCCGAAAACGATAAAATACAAAATTTAGTCAAAGTTGCGCGAAACGTTGTCTAGATAAAATTAGAATGACCCAAAAGTGGCCCACTAATCGAAATTTCTCGAACATGTGACCTATCCCAATGATTTTCTCATGCCAAAAATATGTTGTATACAAAATTTCGTTAAAATCGACCCACCCATTCTTTATATATAGCTTGACCTTGAGCCATTATGACCCACAAATGACCCTTATAATCGAAAGCTCTCGAATATGTGACTTAGTCCATTAGTTTTCTTGTTTCTAAAAATTGTTACGTACAGAATTTCGTTAAAATTAATCCTGCCGTTCTTTAATTATATATAGCTTGACCCAGATCCTTTATTATCCAAAATGACCCATTAATCGAAATTTTTCGAACATGTAACCTAGTCCAGTGATTTTATCATGCCAAAAAAATGTTGCATACAAAATTTCATTAAAATCGATCCACCTGTTCTTTAGCTATAGCTTGACAATGACCCATTATGACCCATCATGACCCACAAATGACCCTCATAGTCGAAATTTCTCAAACATGTGATTTAGCCCATTAGTTTTCTCATGTCAAAAAACTGTTACATACAAAATTTCGTTATAATCCATCACGCCGTTCTTTAAATATAAATAGCTTGACCCAGACTCTTAATGAACCAAAATGACCCACTAATCGAAATTTTTCGAACATGTAACCTAGTCCAATGATTTTATCGTGCCAAAAAATATTGCATACAAAATTTCATTAAAATCGATCCACCTGTTATTTAGATATAGCTTGACCATGACCCATTATGACCCATCATGACCCACAAATGACCCTGATAGTCAAAATCTCTCAAACATGTGATTTAGCCCATTAGTTTTCTCATGTCAAAAAACTGTTACATACAAAATTTCGTTATAATCCATCACGCCGTTCTTTAAATATAAATAGCTTGACCCAGACCCTTAATGACCCAATATGACCCATTAAAATTTTTTCTCGAACATGTAACCTAGCCCAATGTTTTTCCCGTGCCCGAAAACCATAGAATGCAATTTTTAGTCAAAATTGCGTGAGAAAATTCCTAGTTAAAAATAGCATGACCCACAATGACCCCAAAAATGACCCACTAACCGAATTTTCTCGAACATGTTACCTAACCCAATTGTCTTCTTGTAATCTAAAACGATACAATATAAAATTTGGTCAAAAGCGTTTGAGCCGTTTTTTAGATAAAAATGGCTTGACCCATAATGACCCAAAAATGACCCACTAATCGAAATTTTTCGAACATGTGACCCAGCCCAATAGTTTTCTCGTGCCAAAAAACGATTGGATAGTAAATTTCCTTAAAATCGATCCAGCCGTTCTCTAGATATATATAGCTTGATCTTGACCCATTATGACCCAAAATGACCCAATAATCGAATTTTCTCGAACATGTGACCTAGCCCAATGGTCTTCTCGTGCCCGAAAATGGTAAAATCCAAATTTTTGCGAAAATCGTTAGAGCCGTTTTTGAGATAAAATTTACCCACACACACACACACACACACACACACAATTTTTGCTCGCATTATAGTATAAGATAGTAAATTTGTTGTGGTCCTTCTGACAGAAAACAAAAGGCAGAAGATTGAAAATTAATGTTGCAAGATAAATTGTTCCTTATTCACTGATGATTTATGGAGTAAACGGGATAATTCATCAAAATAATTCATCCATCTGAATAATTCATCAATGCACTCAGAAAAATGATATTTAATTCAGACTTTTTTTGCGGGGGAATAGATTTATATAGCACCTGGGGAACACAGTCGAGTTGCGAGGCAAGAAATTCTAATTCTAAAACATTAATAATCAGAAAACACCAAATTTTCCGCGGTGCAACAATTCGACGCTTCAAAAGAATGTTCTCCATCCCCTGAATTCAGCATTCTTTTTAAGTAGAAATAATTCGATAAGTTTGGAAAAGTCATCTCAACGTTCAAAAGCGAGTTAAAATGTCAAAAACGGATATGTATTACATGCCAAACACATTTTACATGTTAATGAGCTAGTTACAATTTATTATGTCAAAACGTATCAAGTATAGCGGAGAAAAACTTTCTTTTAAAATGTCATTGAAGGCATGTATTTTTCTGACATTTAAAGACAATATTCTTTTTTCTATTCCGAAGAGTCATTGTCATCAGTCAAAGTGTTATTGCTTCCTTTCATTCAAATTCTCTCTCTTCTTTACACTATTCTATAAAGGCGTCGTCAATAGGTAAAAAAAGATTAACAAAGTCTATACATTGAATCAAAAATTATTTTTTTTCTTTTAAAGGTCAATGCATCGCATTTCTTTATATACTTATAATCACTGCTTTGCATGAGTTGAAAATGACGACATCAACAAATAAGTTTCACAAAAAACAGCTGGAAATCAAAATGTGAAGATTAAATGATGAAGGATTCTTTTATCTTTGCACTAACATCTACCATTCGTCATTTGATTTAGAAAAAACGATTAAAGATGTTGAAATGTGTTAAATAAGCGTTTAATCACTGGAAACTATTAAGGGAAATTTATTCAAATCCGTATCCGATTGCAGCTGTCGCAGGCAGTTTTCATTTAATCTTCTTATTTTTGATATAAATATATCAAACATATAACTATTTCTTGCAACAACTCCAAAAACTCGTTGAATCACTGTTAAGTTTCACTGAGAAATGTAACATTAACATCATTTTCACCGATAAGGTATACACACGCACTATTAAAGTATTTCAAAGAACTTCATAAATATTAATAAAAACTATGATAGACTATATAAAAAATATTAACATTGAAAGTCGTTAAGAAAAACAGAGATGCAGAACAAATGTACACCACCGCTGCAAAATAAGAAATCTCAAACAAAACTAAACAAAGAAATACTTTCTAGATTTTATGTAAATTGTAAAAATTTATCTATGGTACTAAATATAACAATAATACTATTAATTTTTTAAGCGTTATGAAATATTTAATAAAAAATTGTGAAAAATCCTTTAAGGATTGTACATTTGAAATATTTTCACTGCCTTCAAAGAATTGTGTAGTTTCAAGTTATAATAACCTTCTAAATATACTTAATGAAATTAGATCAGTCTCAGTAATGTATTTAAACAATGTGCTTATTATTTTTTAATGTAAAAATAGACACTTATAATACAATACAATATTGCATGAGTGCAACCGTTCAACCCGTTTTGGAGATATGCAAATGTCAAGTGGAGTACGGACGTTACAGCTGACGTTTCGGGGACATGGCAGAGGGGTCTCTTTCAGGGGTTTCTCTTTTATAAAGCCAGGCATGTTGCTTTAAGGATTTGGCAAACTTTCCTGGACCTTGGTCTGAACATTTTTACCTCACCAAGTGAATAACCCCGATCTTGCACTTTCGATTTATTCTATTTTTTGATTGATACACCTTAGCTCGCCGAAACATTAATGATATTGAGATTGTAAAAACGACGTTACAACAGTACTTTGATTCTAAAGCAGAGGGGTTTTATCGGCATGGAATTCACTTAATTCTAGACAAATGGCAAGAGGTCATACATAATGACGGCGCTTACTAGAATTCATAAGTGCTTAACATTTTGTGTTCTTCGCCTTTCTATTTTCCTTAAAAAACGGGTAGAGCTTTTGCACTCACCCAATAGAAAACTCCAGTTCATTTAAAATTGCAAAAGTTCTTCACATATTATGTTACAATGCGCACAATAACTCGACTTAAAATAGATATACACTGTACGGCCAAAGGTGACAGGCCACTTGCGATTTTAGACATTTTGTTAAATATCTAGAAAAATAAATGAGGAATTATCCTGAAACTCTGAGTGTGTAAATATACATACAGGCCCTACATTTCCATGAAGATTTTTTTTCCGAAACGCCATGGGGGACCGTCAACAAATTGAAAAAGAACGGAAACCATTTGGATAACCCTGTCAAAACTAATGCAGCAAGAGCGATCAAACTGTTGATTATGATTAAATAGCTTATTGTAATAAACTGTGTTCATTTTTATGCGGATAGCATGTTTACTCTTAGAGAAATTAAGGTTTTTATAAAAATAGTCCCAAATTTTTCCAAATTTTTTTTGTTGTAATTTACAGAGTTCTTAATATACACTGGTCTCCAAAAGTTAAGGTACAACATGTTGTTTTTCGAAGCTCATCAGAAAAAAAAATGGCAGTCAGATTAAACTTCATAGTATCAATGACAATAAGCTTTTAAAAAAAAATACGCAAAAATTACAGCTACCACTTTTATTTTATAGAAAAAAAATAGGTATTTGTGAATAAGAGAAAAATATGCAATTACGAAGGTTTTGTAATTTCTCGTGCAAGTTTTGTTATATTTGAACTATGGTTGTCAGTTTTGTTCACAACAACCAGTAGAGTCAAGAAATGTCTAGAAGAAGTCGTTTGCCGGATTTATTAAGGTAGTGGGTGGAGAATGATAGGAAATGGGGTTGTCACAGGCCTACTAGACGGTTCGGCCTGAAGAAGAAGACGCACTACTGTGCGGAAACTCATTGCAGACCACTTTGCAGCATCAGGGAGAAAAATCTCCGCTACTGCGGTACAAAGACATCTTCACAATGCAGGTCTCTATCTAAGGCAACCAGTTATGTATATCTCCTCAACAGACGACAAATAAGGGTCCACTTATGTTGGGCAAGAGAGCATCTTTCCTGTACCAGACAACAGTGGGCTTATGTACTCTTCACAGACGAGTCCAGATCCACACTGGAGAACGATTTAGGACGTCTTCTGATTTGGCGAGAACAATACACTAAATACCATCAATGAAACACTGTCGAAACACACAGGTACAGAAATGGTGGAATCATGGTTTGGGCAGCGATCTCAGTCGGAGGCCACACTGACCTGTATGTATTCCATGGAGGAACTCTGACTGGTGCAAGGTATTAAGATGAGATCATTGATTCATATGTGCGCCCATATGCCGGTGCTATTGGCAATGGTTTCATCTAATGGATGATAATGCGAGACCACACCAAGCTGTGGTATAGGATTACCTTGAGGATCACGGTTTGGAGAGAATGGAGTGGCCAGCTCACTCTCCAGGCTTGCATCTGATAAAACATCTTTGGGGAAATCTTGGAAGACAGGATGTGGCTTTAAGTTCTCCTCCATGGTCATTAGATGAGCTGGAACAAGGCTTACTCTATGTATGGTCAGCGCTACCTATTTCAGTTCCCGACAATTTAATTGAGAGCATGGAAAGTCGATGACGCCAATGCATTCAAGTCCGGGATAGACACATTCCGTATTATAACCAGTTTTTTAATGTTTCTGTTACATTTTAGTGCACAGTACTGCGATGTACTGATTTTTCCAAGAACAGAATTTTCCACCATGAGTACTTTTTTGTTGTAATTTCATTTATACGTTTAACTTAAGTAAATTTCTATGACGTATATAATAAATAACAATTTGGCACACATTTCCTCCAAATTTGTTGTTTCTGTATTCATTCATTTGCAAATTAGACGCAAAAAACCGGTTGTACCCTAACTTTTGGAGGCCAGTGTAAAGTAATGTTCCTTTGTGAAAATATGAAGAACAACATTATACACAATACTGTAATCAGAATTAGAAAATAGTAAAAATTGCATGAAAAATGTATAGGTTTACTAAATAATTTTTCATTCGCATGCCCAAACGCTATAAAAATTCCATTTGCATATTGTATTAGCTAAATGTATAGATGAGGGGCTGTATCCATTCATCTATTCATTAGTGTCAAACACAATATGGCACGTACTACTATATTTGGATACAACCCCTCATTGTTTTGCTTCATTTTGGGAAAAACGGCTTTTGAGCTTATTCTACCGACGACCATTTTCAGAATTTCCAAGCTATGTTTTTGAGACTTCCACAAAAGTTGTTCCATACATTTAGTTAACAAAATATGCAAATGAAATTTTTATAGCGTTTACGCATGCGCAATGAAAAAATGTTTGGTAAACCTGCTCATTTTTCTTACAATTTTTATTTTTTGTTTTAATTCTGATTACAAGTACTTTGTATTTTGTACAATGTTGTTTGTCATATTTTCGGGAAAGAATTTTTTATATTAACACGTTCGCTGCTGCTTACGTGAAGATGTGATAATCGTTGATGATAATGATCGTAATGATGATAGTTAATGCCGCACTGTAGAAGTGGGTTTTTCCCAGAAGCCGATTTACTTTTTATAACAAAGAATCAGTGAATTTTTTCCCGCGCCAGCGCATGACTGGCTATTGGATATCACCCCACAAAAGGCGCTGGCGCGTGAGTAGGCCGTTTCCGTTGGCGCCATATCACCCGCTGGTGCGTGATCGGCAGCGAATGTGTTAAGAAATCTGCACATTATAAGCAAAAAACTTTTTTAAAAAATTGGGACTGTTTTTATAAAAATCTTAATTTCTCTACGGGTGTATTTGCTATCCGCATAAAAATGAACACAGTTTATTACAATAAGCCACGTAATCATAATCTACAGTTTGAAAGCTTTTGCTACATTAGTTTTAACAGGGTTATGCAAAAGATATCCGTTCTTTTTCAATTTGTTGACGGCCCCCTATGGAGTTTCGGTAAAAAAAAAATCTTCACGGAAATGTATGACCTGTATGTATATTTACACCCTTAGAGTTTCAGGATAATGCCGCATGTATTTTTCTAGATATTTAACATATCAGAAATCGCAAGTGGCCGGTCACCTTTGGCCATATAGTATATGAATACATGGTTGTTCAGAGCTATATATTAAAAATGTAAAAGCAGATATAGAGGACATAAATAAACAAATTTCGGTTCAAATGTGGGTGCGGAAATGCAGTGTTGAGGCAATAGAGGGCGCTGTTGAATGCGGCAGATGAATGCTCTTCGTTGGCTCAATTTTCCGCACGAATTTCGAGCAATTCGGAGCTTGCTTGCATTCCTTTCATACATGGGATTGCGCAAGGAAATGGATTGAATGCTCAGAGGATTTAAATTAACGATTCACTGGTAGGATTTTGCCGGAACATTTGAGGGTTGTCCGCAATTGGGTCGTTTTATCCTTCTAGTCGTCATAAGAGCATTGTAAAATATCGGAGACTTTCTGCTGTGAAAAAAGCTGTGATGCGCACATTAAAGACGTTCCTTCGATACACTTAAAACCTGTTGGCGATGCGTTGAGTGTGAGTCAATTCCTGATACAGCCCCATGCATGAAATGCACGTCGCCAAGTTCCGCATTGGTGTAACGATGCATGTTGTTCAAAATTCGTGAGGGAATGACTGTTCAAGCCAGCGAAGCTCTTTCATTTACCGAACATAACGACGCCATCTCCTAACTCAATGCTGCATTTCTCCACCCACATTCCAATACGAAATCTGCTTATTTAGATCCCCTTTAACTGTCTTTATATTTTTGAAATATTTTTGAACCACCCAGTATTTTAAAAAGAAAAAATTCCTAATTTCGTCATTTCTCTAGATATCACATGCACTTAAATTTATTATAAATCTTCTTAATGTTATCTACAATTTTCATACTGACAAGTTTTTCATAGGACATTTTTTTACCGCAAAGAAAAATAATTAAAAACAAAAAAAGGGAGATTGAGAAGAAAAAAATAATAATTTTCTCAATTTGTAAGATATCAAATCCGCATAAATTTATTATGAAACTTCATTCTGAATATCTATAAAGCTACAACATTTATATTGACAAGTTTTTGATGGGACCAATTCTTATACTAAAAGCAA
Source organism: Maratus speculifer (assembly GCA_964019185.1). Taxonomy (NCBI): domain Eukaryota; kingdom Metazoa; phylum Arthropoda; class Arachnida; order Araneae; family Salticidae; genus Maratus; species Maratus speculifer. Next base: position 235,587,346 of record OZ025299.1, on the reverse strand, counting down.
TTTAAAAAATAGGAGTTGGAGAAATTATTTATCATATTAATATGATTCTGTAAAAACGAAATCTTACAGAAAAATTAAATTAAAAAATTCGTCAAAAGCAGCCACGTAAAACTGTTAATCCTATATCTATGGCTAGTACCGGCTTTTGTTTTCGTCGTCTACCAAACCTTCAATACCTATTCCAAAACATTTAAATGCTATTTTTTTAAATTGTGTTTTTCTTTCTTTTGTGCGTATTGTGGGAAAATTCGTAATTAAGTTTCTGAATTAAAATATTCAGCGAAACTAGACAACACGTGCACATATCTGGTGAATTATTAAATGTGATAGTTATTTGTTTAATCATAAATGTGGATTTAAGTAAAATCTTTTTTTTTTTTTTCCCTTCAAAATCACGCTTTATATTTAAAATAAGAATAATATGATTTTTGTGAAAATGAATGATTTTCTACCCTCGTTTTAAAACTTGTAAACACTTGTTCGTTTCAAAACCTCTATTTCCAAGCATCCGTGCCGATCACTCAGGTAGGAGACTAGAATGTTTTCTGATGTTTCTAATGATCATATTATTATTTTTTTAATCAAATTTAGTATTTAAAGTTTGCCTAATCACAAACCAATGTAATCTCCATTAGTAAATAAATTGCCATTTTTTTTTTCAAAACCTTGCAAAAATGATGTTAATTAAAAAATCGTTTTATCGGCATATACAACTTAAAACCATTCGAGATAAAATACCAGAAACTTGTATCCTTTCAGTATTTTTTTTTATTTATAATATTTTTCAGGGAGTAATTTAGAAATAATAAAATGCATTTCTTGACACTGGAATATGATAAAAAAATTTTAGAATTAAATTGAGCTTTTTGCAAGGTTACTTGAAATTAGTTTTAAAAAGATCAAAAAACACTTATTAAGTAACAGTTTTTGAGGAATTACTTCCTGGGCTTTGAAAATTTAATGCGAAGTAAACCCTGATCAACCATTTCACCCCTGTCACTATTATTACACTTCCTTTCCTTGTTCTCATAAAAAAGAAATCACTTTAATGCATTTATTTTTTTTTTCATTAATTCTATTCATGCAATCGATTTTCTTGAAAGCTTTTCTAGTTTATTTACTTAAACTATCCTATTAATACTTTTATCTGTACGTTCTTTCTCTTCAAATATTCAACTACTTTTAAAAAATTATTTCTTTCCCATCTTTAATCTCGTTTGAATAAAGATGTTTGTAGGATTTTCTAGTTTGGTTATTCATTGGTAATGTTAAAAAAGAAATGGAAAAATAAACATGTGCATTTTTAACAAGAAAAAAATGCATAATTAATTATGGAACACTTTCTTATTTTGTACATAGACTAAGTACCAAATATTTCGTTTAAAGTATCAAATTAATATCTATAAAAGGTAGACACACTGTAATAAACAATTTTTGAACATGAAACCAGGATAGCAATTCATTTATTCTGACAAAAATACAAGATATATCCAAAATCGGATTTCTGTTCATAATATTGACAATAATGATGATATGTTTAAGTAAATAGAATTAAAAATAACATGCAAAAATCCATATAGGTGAAAAACCTTAAACTTGAGAAAATTACCAAATGCTATTTTCAAGAAAAAGTTAATCAAAAATGCATGCATCGTCATATAAATCACCGCCAGTTGTCTGTAAACTTTCTGAAGATATTCAAAAAATAACCAGACGTTTGAAGAATTTAACAATAAAGGAACAGATGATCTATCTATCCTAATTTCATAAGAGTTACCACAATATCCCAAAATTAAAATCTGGAAGACATATACGCTCCTGAAAAAGGAATTTTTGTTACCCGTGATTCTTCTAACATGAATGTAGATATTATTCGCAATAGATTCTTTGAATGGTTATAATAAATATTCTTTCATCTACATGTATTGACATGTTTATTTTTCTAAAATCTACTTCATTATCGGAATATACCTTATAACATTTTAAACAAAACAACGCTTTCACAACTTAAAAATTTCATAACAACATACAAAACTAACAGATGAATGAAAAAATATGCAAGTTCACAAAATATTTTCAATGTTTGTTGTTCAAATGTATGTTTAAATTTTACACTTTTAACTGAATATTCTGATTTTATAGTTTTAAAAAAATCTAACGAAATCACTCTCTTTCTTTAAAAATTGATATTTTCCGTTATTTTGTTTAATTAATAATGCTCATTAAGATGTTAGTTCGTTCAAAATTCGAATATAAATTTACATAAAGCATTGATCACTTCATAGTTTAACATTCTTTTTATAAAAAAACTAAATAAAACAACGATCATTAAAATAGCAAAGCCTGCGTTTCTCTGTCCCTTTGTTCAGTTTTGCTTTTTCTAGCTCGCTGAGTTTTGCACTGATGAAGAATCTCGATAGTAGATTCGAAACAGCTGTTTTCTACCTTTTCATACATTATTTGTGCATTTATAATCGTTGGTTTTCTATCTTTACACAACGATTTATATCATTCTAAAAGTGGTCGTTTAGAGGGGTAACGTAATTTTAATACAGGCGAAAAAAAAAAACATTTATTATCCAGAAAAAAGGCTGTTGGTGAGATTTGATCCTGACTAACATAAAGGCACAGATACTAAAATCTTTTAATCATTCCGGAGTCTGATCCAAGACGAACATGTTTTCAACTGGTTATTTTATTTAAAGAAACATTTCAAAATGAAATCTAAAGTGTACCTTTCTAAAAGAGGACACATTTCCATATATATGTATATTAAGCCTTAATTCTTTTAGGAATTGAATTGGATATTTAATTTTAATTTTGAAATTGGCTTGGCTGGCACCGACTCCAAAAAGCCAAATTAATGTACATAAATATAATATACGCATGGTAAATACTATGCTCTTAATTTAATTTCTTATTACTATTATGTAAAAAAATTATTTTTCACTTTGCAGTAGTTTTTGAAGTCGGTTCAATTTTTGGAAGAAAAGTTTATTTTTCTCTTTTTAGTTAAAAGTTAACGATTTTTTGAAGTCAGTTAATAAAAATTATAATACGTAGAAAAATATTGTAAATTATACATGGATGTAAATTTTGTCAGAAATAGGGTTCGAACGCACGATTAAATCTGGCTCCTTAAACCGCTGGGTCATCCTGACTGCACTCCCATCGGCGAGTTTATTCAAAGTGCATGTTATTTTTAATTTGCGAAAAATCACCAATTTTATTAAATTTTGCCTAATTACTAAAAAAGTACTGAACCAATTTCCGTGAAATGGAAGTGGTACCAATTCGAGAATAGCCTCTTTTATTTAACACAAAACAAAATTAATCGGTTTGATAGTTTCGGAGTAATCGGTGAACATACATAGAAAAACACATGCGTTTCGAATTGATAACTTCCTCTTCCTTTTCTGAAGTCAGTTAATAATAAATATTATAATGCGGAAAAATATTATAAATTATACATGGATGTAAGTTATGTCAGGAGTGGGGCTTGAACCCTTGCTTTCTTCCGAGAACAAGTGCTTAAATCTGGCGCTTTAGACCGCTCGGCCACCCTGATAACGCTACAGCCGGCGAGCTTATTCAAAGTCCATGTTACTTTTAATTTGCGAGAAATCCCAAATTTAGTTAAATTTTGCCTAATTACTAAAAAAGTACTGAACCAATTTCAATGAAATGGAAGTGGTACCAATTGGAGAGTAGCCTCTTTTATTAAATACAAAAACCAAATTAATCGGTTGGATAGTTTCAGAGTAATTGGTGAACATACATAGAAAAAAAATACATACGCGTCGATAACTTCCTCTTCCTTTTCTGAAGCCGGTTAAAAATAAAAATTGTAATACGGAAAAAAAATTGTAAATTTTACATAGATGTAAATAATGTCAGGAGCGGGGTTCGAACCCACGATCTCTTTCGCAAAAGAGACTTCAATCTAGCGCCTTAGACCGCTCGGCCATGCTGTCTACAGTCCATTTAGCGAAAGTTATTCAACACTTTTAATTAGCGAAAAATCACTAATTTTATTAGTTTTTGCCTAATTACTAAAAAAGTACTGAACCAATTTCGATGAAACTGAAGTGGTACCAATTCGAGAGCATCGTCTTTCCTTTAACACCAAAACCAAGTTAATTGGTTGCATGGTTTCGGAGTAATCTGTGAACATACATAAAAAAAAATACATACGCGTCTAATTGATAACCTCCTCTCCTTTTTGGAAGTCGGTTAAAAACACGTTTATCTTGGATCAGGCTCCGGAATAATTAAGTGATTTTGGCATCAATGATAAAGGTATCGAGAAAAAGTCTCTTTACGTAGTGGGTTTCTATGATATTTGAAAGAAAAAAAATCTAAAACAGAAAATTTAGCTATGAAATAGTGATGATAAAAAAAGAAACCACTCCGATGCCTATATTAGTGTTTTACAGCCAGGTTTGGCTTCAAATATCATACAGTAATAAATCGATTAAACCCATTTACGAATATTTCTTGAAAATCGACGATGGTTAGCAAAATAGAAAAGCTGTCTTTTGAGATCTTACATAAACGGAATCACCTGATTACAGAATTTTTGGTACTTTTCATTATACAGGTCTTGTCGTTATATATATATATATATATATATATAAATCTTGGAGCAAATCGAGTTTTACATTTGGAGATGTGTGACCAAATCATACGAACAGCTATGAAAACAAACCTGATAAAAAAAAAATTTCTACACATTTTTCTGCACATATATTCATATATACAGGGTGTATCTAAATTCTTGGGCAAAACCTTAAGGGGGTGATAGTACACATCAAGACAAACAATATTAAATAGGAAATTAAGGGTCCCAAACGTTTTCCGCATGAGTTAGGAGCCATTAAAGTTCAGGATCCAAAATTTCAAATGAACATAAAAAACGGAAAAATTCGTCGATTTATTTGCAGTTTTCGCTAAAACTATTATTTATGTTTGTATTTTCTTGAAATAAATTATAAAGATAGATTTCAAAAAATGCCGATAGAGGGTGCTTTTAGACTTCGGAGTAACGAACAACTATTTTTTGCCGTTATTTTTTCAATTTCATTAAAAGTTTTTGGAAGCTTAGACTTAATCTTAAATTTTGAGCTCAGAATTTAACAGTTTTTGGAAGCTTAGACTTAATCTTAAATTTTGAGCTCAGAATCTGAATAGTTGGGAGTGGTTAAATTGAGCAAACTGAACCGTGTTCAGAGGTTCAAATTTCAAATGATTATAAAAAACGGAAAAAATGGTTGATTCGTTTGAGGTTTTCGCTAAAACTACTCTTTAAATCAGTATTTTCTTAAAAATAAATTTTAAGGATAATTTTTTTTTTAAATGCCGATAGAGGTCGTTTTAGACTTTCGAGTAACTTACAACTATTTTTAACCGTTATTTTTTTAATCTCATTAAATGCTTGCAAAAGCTTAGACTTAAATTTTGTGCTCAAAATCTGAATAGTTTGCAGTGGTTAAGTAGCATAAACTGAACAGTGTTCAGAGGGAGCGGGGAGGAAATACAAATTTGAAATGATTTTAAAAAACGGAAAAAATGGTCGATTCGTTTGCGGTTTTCACTAAAACTACTCTTTAAATCAGTATTTTCTTGAAAATAAATTTTAAAGATAAATTTCAAATAATATCGATAGAGGGCGCCTTAGACTTTGGAGTAACGTACTACTATTTTAACTGTTATTTTTTTTTATCTCATTAAATGCTTGCAAATGCTTAGATTTAAATTTTGAGCTCAAAATCTGAATCGTTGAGAGTAATTAAGTAGCGTAAAATTGAACTGTGTTCGAGGGGGGGGGGGGGTTAAATTTCAACTCTTGAACACAGTTCAATTTGTGAATCTTAACCCCTCCCAATGATTCAGAATTTGAGCTGAAAATTTAAGCCTAAACTTTTGCAAGCATTTAATTAGATACAAAAAATAACGGTTAAAAATAACTTGGTTACTCTTAAGTTCAAAGCGCCCTCTAACGAAATTTTTTGAAATTTATTTTTTTAATTTATTTTCACGAAAATACTGATGTAAAGAATAGTTTTAGTGAAAATCGCAAATGAATCGACCAATTTTTCTTTTTTTTATATAATCATTTGAAATTTGAACCCCCCCCCCCCTTGAACACAGTTCAGTTTGCGCTCACCACTCCCAATGATTCAGATTATGAGCTCAAAGTTTAAGTTTATGTCTAAGATTCTAAAAAAAATTTAATGAGATGCAAAAAATAACCGAAAAAATAGTTGTTCGTTACTTCAAAGTCTAAAGCACTCTCTATCGGCATTTTTTGAAATTTATCTTTATAATTTATTTTCAAGAAAATACTGATTTAAAGAGTAGTTTTAGGGAAAACCGCAAACGAATCGACCAATTTTTCCGTTTTTTATAATCATTTGAAACTTGAACTTCTGAACACAGTTCAGTTTGCGCTATTTAACCACTCCCAACTGTTCAGATTTTGAGCTCAAAATTTAAGTTTAAGTCTAAGCTTCCGAAAACGTATAATGAGATGCAAAAAATAACGGCAAAAAATAATTGTTCGTTACTCCAAAGTCTAATACGCCTTCTATTGGCACTTTTTGAAATTTATAATTTATTTTCATGAAAATATTGACATAAAGAAAAGTTTTAGTAAAAACCGCAAATCAATCGACGAATTTTTCCGTTTTTTATGCTTATTTGAAATTTTGGGCCCTAAACATTAATGGCGCCTGTCTCCTTCGGAAAACGTTTGGGACCCTTAGTTTCATATTCAATATTGTTTGTCTGGATGTGTACCATCACCTCTTAAAGTTTTGCCCACGAGTTTAGATACACCCTGTATAAACTTTTTATTTATGTATATTATTGTTGATGTTATTTATAACCAATTTACTCTATGTAAAAAGAGGTAAATGGCTTCTTTATACTGAATACATTTTATAATTATCGAACAAAAAATTAAGCCTGGAAACTTTCCTTCTCTCGCCAAGCCCATTATCTCCATCTCATCAAAAGCCCGATGCTGGAAAATCACTCAATTACCCCCATCCCCCAAATCCTTCTATATCCAAAAAATACAGAATAATATATTATGTACTAAAGCTGTCTTTAAAACTTTATCCAACTAATGCAAATCACATCAAAAAACACTTATTTGAACTTTTATGAAACTAATTTTTGATAATGTAGTTTCCATATTACAAATTTTTAGCCATACATAAACAGCGTAGAAGGATATGTTATATATCAAAACCTCTCCTAGTAAATTACCTAATTAATAGTGCAAGTTCCGAAATTTGGCAAAATCTTTTAAAAAGGCTGTTATTTCATAATCGGTTTCATCTGATTATAGATCTTTCCATCCTTTTTCTAAAATTAATCAAGCTAGAGCGATGTGTTACATACTAAATCTTTCCTGTTAAATTATCTAATAGTGCACGTCCCGTGAAAATCTGTTCGGCAGAACTCGAGTTCTAAGCAGCCGAAGTGAAATTTCCTTTTGCAGTTTAAATGAATACAGTGGCTCACAAAAGTGTTCGTACACCTTAAAGATTTGTACTAAAAAGAAATTTCCATAAAACTAAATTCGTATATGAAGTCGAGAAATTTTTTATATTATCTCCAAGTTATTCTAAATACAGCTCATATTCAAAATATTAGAATAATTACCTTTTTTTTAGAAATTGAAAATATCGTTTGGTAATTTAATGTCTTTTAATGAAAATATGCAAACGATATTTTTATTAAGAACTTATTGTTGATTAAACTTACTTGTTATCTTAAATTTAATATCATTTTTAAAAAAAATTAATTGCAAAAAAAATTATTTTGAAAAGTCAAAATATTAGAATATTTATTCAAGTGGTTCAAAATATTAGAATATTTCACATTAATTCTCCTTTAATTATTACCAATTCTTAACTGGTGGCATCATTGATTAAATTCAGACTATTTTATTTAAAATCAGTATTCTTTTTTGCAGTTTGTTTCTTTTTCGTCTTAAAATGGGCCGTGTGAGTGATATTCCTGAATCTACTAAACTTCGTATGGTTGATTTGTATCGGCACGGTAAAAATCAATGTTTTATAGCGAATTATTTACATTCTTCGCAATCGAGCGTTAGTAAAATACTAACACAATATTCAAAAATTGGAAAATTTCAAAATAATCACCGAAATGGTGGCCGAAAACCAAAAACATCTGCTAAAGATGACAGGAAACTGAAGCGTATAGTTAAGAAAAACCGTTTTAAAAGTGTGCGATTCTTGCACCGAAAATGGAAAGAAGAAGGAGTTGAAGTTTCTACATCGACAACATTAAGACGTCTCCATAAATTTAAATTTGAATCTCGTGTACCGAAAACAAAACCTCTCATGACTGCAAGACAAAAGCGTATAAGATTGAATTGGTGTAAATCAAGACGTTTATGGAGCAATGAAGATTGGAAAAATATATTATTTAGCGATGAAAGTATGTTTTGTGTTTCATATGGTAATCAAGGTATTCGAGTTTGGAGAATGAAGCAAGAAGCATTTGATAAAGAATGCCTTAAACGTTCCGTAAAATTTGCTGCTAGTGTCATGGTTTGGGGTTGTATGAGTGCAGAAGGACCTGGAAAGTTATGCATCGTCTACGAAAAGGTTAACTCTCTGATATATCAAGAAATTTTAGAATATTACATGATTCCATCATCAGAAGATTTATTTGAAGATGATTTCATCTTTCAACAAGGTTTAGCGTCCCCGCATACCTCGGTGTCAACTAAGAATTGGTTCCGCCAACGCAACATTAAGGTACTTCCTTGGCCACCAAATTCACCAGATCTTAATCCCATCGAAAACTTATGGTGTATAATGAAGAAAAAACTTCAAGAAAATCCTCCTTCAAGTAAAACTGAGTTAGTGGCACGTATAGTCTATTTGGGCTAATATTGATAGAAATGTTTGTAACCTTGTATATAGTATGCAAGATCGATTGTACGCTGTTATGAAAGTTAAAGGGGATGCTACAAAATATTAACTACCATTTACTTCATATTCATAAGGTAATATTGTTGCGTAAAATAAAATATTCTAATATTTTGAACCAATCTAAATTTTATTCTAATATTCTGGTGTGTTTAAGGAAGCTGTATACCTAATTTATTGTGCTGTATTTTATATTTTATAAATGTTAAAATCTTATCTAAACATTCCAGATTTAATTTATAAGAAATTTAATTTCATTTACTTAGTATAAAAAATAAATAAATGACAAATAATTTTTTCTTATTACTTTTTCTCAATTATTCTAATATTTTGAATATGAGCTGTAACACACAACCTTTTTGTTTAACATTAAGAGATTTTTTTTTAATCTAAAAATGAAAACGGAAGATGCCACACAGAAAGAAGACGCCACAAAAGTCTTCGTACACAGAAACATTTCCGGATAATTTCATTATTAAAAATATTGTTTGTCGCTTTATTTTTATTTTTGCATTGTATTGACATTTAAAATAGCGCTTGGCTTTATATTTTGCAGAATTGGTCCGTAATATTATATTTATTAATTAAAAATGGTTTGTAATCGTAATATCACGACTAATAGCGTTTGAAATTTGTTATTTTTCTTCATAATAGTAGTAAATCAATTCGAAATATTGCAAAATTAGTTAATTTATTCCATTCTATGGTAAAGAATGCGATAAAAGGCTTTGTAGAAAAAAAATGGATTGAAAACTAGGTATGAAAAGGTCGTTAATCTAAGTTAACGCAATGAGATCAAATACTTACAATTAGAAAAGTCTTAAAAAATCCGCGTTTAAGTGCTATAAAAGTTGCTACAGAATTTAATGAAACAGTTTCTACTTCATTTTCACCTGAAACTGTTCCACGAGTGGTAAGCCCAGCTGCATTATATAGGTATTCTGCCCGTAGAAAAATTTTTGTTAGGGCGAAAAACAGAAAGCTTAGGCTTTCTTTAGCAAAATCAATGATAAATAAACCCGAATCGTATTAAAATGATGTTTTATTTAGAGATGAAATCTAGTATGCCATTCTTGGTTCAATGCGTGCATAATAGTATGGGGGAAAAAAATTAAGAATTTAATTCAAAGAACTTAGTTGGAACAGTTAAGCATGGCAGTGGAGTTGTCCTTGTGTGAGGGTGCATATCAGCATCAGAATTAGGTAATTTGGTATATATTGATAGCATAATAAATCACGATCTTTGTTCCAATATTTTAAAAGGCAATTTAAAATTATCAGGCCAATATATGGGTAACAGATACAACTTTGTTTTTTATCAGGATAATGATGCAAGGCACATGGCTCTCAACGTTCGACTCTGGCGTCTTTATAATTGTTCACAAGTTCTGAAAACATCACCTCAATTGCTGAATTTAAACCCAGTAAAACATATTTGGAGATAACTGGAAGTTAGAACACAAAAACACAACATTGAAACAAAAAGCGAAGTAAAAACAGCAATGTTCGATGAAGGCATCAACTTTCATACAGAAATTACAAAAACACTAATTAAATCTATTCCCAGGTGTTTGAAAAACTTTTGTGGGTGCTAAATAATATCCTATTAAGTACAACTTTAGAGAAATATTACAATATTTACAAATATACAGCGATTTTTTTAAAGTGTACGAAGACTTTTGTGAGGTAATTTTTTTGTTATTTTTTGATTAGTGATTTTTTCAAAATAAAGTTTTGCTACGTTTTCAAAATATTTTATGTAATTTTGTTAATAATGAGTCATAGATCTTACTCTTAAATAACCATTCTAAAATATTAATTTTAATTAATTGATAGAGCCATATTTCATTGAAATTCCTAAGTGTACGAACACTTTTGTGAGCCACTGTACATGTTTGGCATGTTTCTAGAGTAAAAAAAAAAAAAAAAAAAAAAAAAAAAAAAAAAAAGTTAAATGTCTCAAATTTAAACCTTTTGCAATATGTGTGTGTGGCAGACATTTACAATAAAATTTAAATATTTGAAGCTGTTTTCATAATGTTCACTGCTATTAATATAATTGATATTTGAATATACAAAAATACTTAAAAAGCTGTCGTACAATTGAAAACACTCCATTCTTGTGAACATAGTTCTGGCAAATACCACATTTATATCTTTTTTACTTAAAAGCAAATTGTTTGACGTCAAAGGAAAATCAAAATTGTATAAATAAACAAATAACATATAACTCACAAATAAACTGTTTTTTTTTTTTTTTTTTTTTTTTTTTTTTTTATCATTACATTTGTTAGTTCTTTTGTAAGTCATACGACTGAGAACTTAATTAAAGATTAAAAAGAAACTTAATATGGAATAAATAAAAAGAAAACTCCGATTGTTAATTTGCAGAATTTGCATAGTTTTTAACGTCTCGCGAAAAGATAAATTGCTAAATGTGGTTTAAATTGAAATCTTTACCATTGATTTTTTTTTTTTTTTTTTTTTTTTTTTTTTTTAAGTACAGTAAACTCCGCAAGCGGTCTTTGTGGATTATGAGCATCTAAATTTCAGTTTTTGAAAATGTCACAAAAAGAGGAAAAAAATTGTTTTAACAATTCAGGATAAATCAAAACTCATTTATCCAGGGTTAAATCTAAGCCTCGAGTATGTAACTGATGAAGAAATTATAGAAAAAGTTTTAGGTATGAATTTTAAAGAGAGCGATGAAGGAGATGATAAGAAAAAAAAAAGTGAAGTACGACGCAGCTTTAGCTTTCGTTGAAGATATTATACAGAATTTAGAGGAAGATGACGCGTCATCTTGTAATAAAATAGTTCTAAAAGACTTCAATCCCAAATAAAAAAAAACAAGTGTATCAATACAAAAAGAAGAAAAAAAGAAAAGAAAGAATAAAAGAAACTTTGAATAATTTCGCAAACAAGCAAATATATACAAATTTGTAAGAAGAGAATAATTTTATTATTCCTTAAATAATAAGTATGCTTATGTTACCTATTGTACATATAAATTGTTCAAATGTATATTTATGTTACCTACTGTGCATATAAACTGTTCAAGTGCATATTTATGTTGAATTATTCCTTTTTTCATAATTTTATGGATTATCTGCGAAATCGGCTTGTCCGCGATAGTCGCGCCACTCAATTCCGTGGATAATCGTGAGTTTACTGTATTACGAATAACCGTATAAATTAAATATCTTCATTTTATAGTAGTATCTCTCAATAAAATATCCTTCTTTTCTTTCCTTTCTTTTTTTAAATAAATTAGTAACAGTTTTTTTTATTTATTTGAGCTTAAAAATATCCCTGAAACGATATCTATCCAACAGTACAGCCGGAACGAAATCTTCATTTGTATGTTATAAGTACACACCATAGATGTAGGAATAACTAGATTACGCACACGGGGAAGAAAGTTGATTCACCGCGCGCGACCGATTCTTCTCCACTAGAGTGGCAAATGGCCGGCGATCCGGTAGTCAATGTATGAAAATGTGCATTCTAAAAATGCATTTATATCTATATACATATTTTAATCCTTCGTGAATATTTCAAAGTTTATACCTGATTTTTAATCACCAATTAGTATTTTTTATCACGAAGTTATTTTTTATGAATAAAATAAGAATAATGAAGTTTTTTTAACAACTATCTTTAAATACCTTTTAACCTGGAAGTTAAACAAAACAGTATGCGCATCAAAATCAGTAATTGGCATCTTTTTTAGGGGCGTTCGTAATTATGTAAATACATAGCACGTATAGTTGTCGTTCAGTCCGTCCGTCTGTCTGTCGATCCGTCCGCATACAGCAACGCAAAAACTACCCAACCGAATCGTTTGAAAATTAAAATATGTAATCATTACTTAATTTTGTTGAGTCATTTCAAATTTTATGAAAATCGGATGCATAGATCAATTACAGGGACAACCAAAAGTATTCCGTTACATTACGGTGCATGGGGGAAAAAGTTTCAAATGCATTGTAATCGTTTTAAATTTAAAATATACAATTATTAGATAATTTTGTCGAGTCATTTCAAATTTTATGAAAATCGGATGTATAGTTTAATTAGAGGGGCAATCAAAGTTATTCCATTACAATACGATCAATGGGAAAAAATAGTTTCAAGTACATTTTAATGATGTTTAACTCTTTCGAATATAATAGAATTGACATGAAACTATGAAGTATATATACACTAAAATATACATTCTGTACAATCTGTGATGCAAATAATTTTTATTATTAAATTACAAGGCCACACAAAAGTATTCCACTACATAATGCTATACGTGGAAACATTGTTTGGGGCGTGTTTTTTTTTTTTATATTAAACTATTTAACATTTTATGAATATGATATATGTTGATGAGGTGTAATAAAAGTTACTTCCTGTATATTTACAGAAACACAAAGATTTCGACCACTATACTGTATCCAAAATACTGTTTACTATAACAGCAAGATTTGAAAATTTCGTTATAGTACGAACGAACCTCATTTGCTACGCTTTACGTGCAATTTCCAACTTGTTTTTATTTTTTTTTTCTCTAAGCAAAATAAAATTTTTTTTAAATGAATGTACAATTTTAAATGATTTTTTTTTTTTTTTTTTTTTTTTTTTTTTTTTCCAGGAAGTTTATAATAATATTTAAAGTAAAATTTTCCATCACTTTGCAACTTTTAACCTCCTCCTTTACATAAAATGACTTCTATTTTATTCTTCAAACAATATTTCAAAATTTCCAGACGTTTAAAATATTTTTTTCTCCTTCCTTTCTGCCCATGTTTCTTTGCAATATGACAAATTATTGAGTCAAATTTTCCTTCCTCACTAAACTTAAAACATCTCTTTCCCAGCAATAGTTGTTAATCGTTCATCCCTAAAAAAAGTGCAGTAGGTTAAATACAAAAAGAAAAAAAAATACTTATTTTAGCTGTGCTATCTTTTTATTTGTGTGTGTGTCAAAAAATAAAATAAATAAATAAAAAATAAAATTAATTAATTAAAAAATAAATTAAAAAAATGAATAAAAAAGCATTAATAATGCACATTTTTATATTATTTTTTTAGCCAAACATTGCTCAACAAAGGTTGAAATATTTTACGGTTATTAAAGGTTGAAGACAAAGCATGAAATATTTTACCAAGGTCAATATTCTTAATAAATCTTTGGTATTTTTAAAATACAACATGAATGAAGTGATAAATAAATCCGCTCATTTACATTTTATAAAAAGTGTGAATGAATGAATTAGCTAAAAAAATTATAATTTTTGTCCATTTCAGTTTTAAGACATAATTACTAGAACGAAAAACAAAATCCAATTCTTTGAATTACTTAATAACGCATCAGACAAAATCACAATAACGTATATATGCTATGCATTTACTGTGGTAGAATAGCAAGTTCCACTTGCTTTCTGCCACTCTAATGGATGTTGCCACCGAGGCGCAACAGAATCAAAAGGTATTGGGAGAATAACATTGAATGCGTAATCTAGTTATTCCTATATCTATGGTACACACGCACACACACACACGCGCGCGCACATACATATATACAGGGTGAGTCATGATGATTGAAAAAATAGGCTATCTCCTTAAATATTGCCCCTACACCCAAAATGCTTCCAATTGCAAAAATTCATAAAAAGAGGCGCACAATATGATGGCAAAAGTTGCAACTTTATAGGAGGTCTATTTGAAAAAATACGAAAATTACAGTTTTATACAGCCCCCCCCCCCTTATGATAAAAATTTAATTAGGAAAATTCTCCTCATCCATTCCTGAATTAAACACAAAGAATTGCATCTTCATATCTGCAAAACTCACAGAGTTATGGCCGTTTGAATAATTCACTAGGTTTTAGGGGATTAGACACAAATTGAAATGCATGCAATAAAAAAAAAACTGTTACTAAGAGTTCTAGTATATATGCAAAAAAATATATTTATTGAGTTAGAATTTTGCTTATTTTTTTTTCTTTTTTGTGATGGTTAACTATATTATTTGAAAAAAAATTCCCATCCTAAAATTTTTTATGAAGTTTTTAAAAAGTTTAACTCTTTAACATTTTTTTTTTTTTTTTTTTTTTTTTTTTTTTTTAAATACAGTAATTTAAAATCGTTCTAACTGGAAACAATATCCATCGGATTTTTTTTTTTCATTTAATTAGAGAGAAAAATGTGATTTTAATTTTGTTTCAGGGTTTTTTTTAAACATTACTTTTAAAAATATTAACAATATTTTTAAAATGATGTAACTTACTTTTTTCAAAAATCGTTTGTTCAAAAGTAAATTTTTTTCAAATTTGCAAAAACAAAAATAACATAAAAAAAAAGACAAGTTCCAAGTTTGCTTCTTATTTCATTAACGGCTCATTTGCATGAATCAATCGTTCTCTCGCGTTATATGTCGAGTGATCTGAACGATGTCATAGATCTTGTTATCAGAAGAAATGGGTTTTTTGGTCATCCTGAAAATATCCTGATATCGATGTTAGCCGACGACAGAACGCATATAAAGCAATTGGCCCTTCGAAGAATTCTAAAAGCGCGCGAAGTCAAATGTTCTATTGCGAACCCAACCATTATAATGAATAATATCCGTGTTATCATTTTTCTATCTTTTGACCTTAATGCAAAAATTATGTTGATTTGATTAAGTGGGAAAATGTCACGGAACCTCAATTAATTGAACGATTAAGTGATGTCATGATTTCAGATCCAATAGTAAAACTAGCAATCATTCCGGTTGCAATGCTACCTATTCTCAAGGGGTCTCCGTGCCACACTCGAGCTACTGAACGAATATTCAAAACAGTCACGGAAGCATCTTCTGCTGTTTATGGACCACATAGAAGAGGCTGTTTTATACGAAATCGGGTACAATCACGGAAACCCATGCCAATTTTCAACACTAAACGCACCATCTATCGCCCAATGTAGTTCAGATTATTTTTTAGAATTTTCTTGATTTAATAAAATGAATTTGTTAAATAAGAAGCTGAAGTCTTTTTTGTAACTATTTACGTGTCTTCTCATTGTAAAAAAATATTAAAAAGTACTGAAATGTATATTTTAATTATCAAAAGTCACTTTAACTTTTTACCGTATTAATATTCAAATACATAACATTCAACCGCCTTGCGGCAGAATTAAATTTTGGAATTATTTTTTTTTAATTTATTTTATCTTAATTTCCATACAGCAGAACATCTTTCCCGCATAGGTAGGTTTTGAAATTGTGAATTTTTTTTTATGTATCCACCTGAATATACTTTGGCTCCCGAGACATGTACTCCGCCTCCTACCTCTAATTCCGCCGGTGACGGAAATTTTCTTCATACCTATCGGTATTTATTTCTTTATACCTGCGGCTGACGAGAAATAGATAACTTCGTTAAATATTGGATGTATTATTGCGGCTATGCTCATGATGGACATACTATGTTCCAACCAAATAATTTTTGATTTAAGAGTTTTATTATGACTTTTTGTATAATTATTAACAATAAAAAGACTATTGCCCAGTTAAACTGATGGCATTGAGCTCAAAAACTATTCACACTGCTTGCATATTACAGCCATATTTCTTCGAAGAATAATGCCCTTCGAAAGACAAATAAAGGGAGGGATTAACTTTCCCATTTCCATCCTTTATACTTAAGGATTGAACTCCTAAAACTAGTCAGAGATACTCCTTATCATAATGAAACTATATCCAAAATTCAAAGCAAATCAGATAATTTTGCATAAAACTCCATTTATTTAATTTAAGAGAAGATAGCTCCCGTACTTCTCTTTTATACTTAACCATAATTACAACTAGTGATTCACCTTATCAGAAAAAACTTATATCCAAAATTTACAGAAAATTGGATAATTCTGCATAAAAAGTCATTTATCTAATTAAGAAGAGGGGTAATTGCCCGTTTCCCGCTTTATACGTAATAAAAGAGCCCCAAAACTATTCAGAAAAGCGTATTATCAGTATGAACTTATATCCAAAAACTGAAGCAAATCGGTTAATACTGCATGAAAAATCCATTTATCTAACTTAAGAGGCGTAGCCTTCAGATATTTTTTTTTTTTTTTACACTTAACCAATGAATCCCCAAAACAAATCAGTGAAGCGCCTTATCAGAATGAACCCATATCCAAAATTTGAAACTTATCAGTAAATTCTGCTTAAAAAACTCAATTACCTAGATTAAGGGGTGATTACCCCTATTCCCCTCCTCCTTTTATACTTAACCAATGAACATCCAAAGCTACTCATGGAGACGCCTCATCGGAATGATCTAACACCTGAAACTTGAATGAAATCTGATAATTCAGTATGAAAAACACATTTATCTAAATTTAAATGTGGGATTACCCCCCCCCCTATTCCCCCTTATACCAATCAGGAAAATGTCTTATCACAATAAATCTATATTATAAATTTGAAGCAAATCAGCAAATCAAAGCAATGGATATTTTTATTATGAGTTATCGCGTTACATACATACGTACTTACATACATACATGCCGAACGGGTGGGCACATAACCTCGCAGGCTTTGATAGACTGTGAGTTAAAAAGGGATAGTGAAAGAATCACAATGCACTTTACCTATGATTGGTTACAATCTTCGCGTGTATATACTGTGGCGACCATCTTGCGCGGTCAGTAAAACGAGTTTCTCGCAGGAAGCGAAGGAGGTACCCTTTTGCTCGGCGGATAAGACGATCGCTTACTGACCGTGGGATCTCCGGTTCGAACCCTGCCCGGGCACCGTCGCCTGCATTGGTGACCTCGGACAAACGAACACACTTCACCACCTTCGCTCAAGTCCAGCAGATAGCAGCACTGAAAACACCCCCAGCATCCAAAGCCTGCGAAACGCTCGCAGCACGAAAGCCTCTGTAACACTCAGAGCACACGACCAAAGCCTGTGTAACGCTCACAGCAGCAAAGCCTGCCACGCCGCGCATCATCGATGGGTCACACGTGCAATCGGCGGCAGCACGACAACGACAACGCATCTGGCACGCGCCAGCGCAACACGAGTGCATATCGCTCGTCCAACGTCAACGCGACGTTCTTCTCACTGGGGGTGGAGTACTGTGGCGACCATCTTGCGCGGTCAGTAAAACGAGTTTCTCGCAGGAAGCGAAGGAGGTACCCTTTTGCTCGGCGGATAAGACGATCGCTTACTGACCGTGGGATCTCCGGTTCGAACCCTGCCCGGGCACCGTCGCCTGCAATACTTTCAGAAAAAGACTATTTATTTGACGAAAGGAAAACAATGTTAAAATATACAGTCGAGTCTCTATATAACGAAATCCATCGTTCAGACAAAAAATTCGTTATATAGAAAAATTCGTTGAATAGAGAACAGCAAAAAATTTTTCATTTAATGTCTAAATTTTGAAACAGAATTGTTTTTGAGGTGTTTAATTAAGTTTTTGAAATATTTAACTGAATTTTTTTCTGAATCTCAAACATCTTCGCCACTTCCTTTTTTTCCCCAGTGTCTTATTGATTATTTTCAAAATTATTACTTTATCAGAGAGAGTTGTGTTTAAACTAGAAGCGATTTTATGCTAATGCAATAGAAGAACACCAGCAAAGATGATATTTAGTAAAAATTCTTCATTCAAATGATTTCTCACGACAAAAAATGCTCCGAGTCGCCACAAACAACAAACATCCTCTCTAAACTCTAAAAGTAATGAAAGTTAATTTAGGTAGATGGAAACCTGCTGAAAAACGACCTTTTTTGCAATTCCCCCTTATTCCTGCTTTACTATCCAAACCAAGAAACAAACACCATTTTAAAGACAATAATGGAATAGTTTTATCTTTTAGGTTGCTTTGTGATAGTTGCAAATCACCCCACTAGCAAGCAAATGTTCCAGTCTTTTCCAAAAACGCAAGCTCATCTTGGCTAAAACAAGGTCAAGTGTAGCCATGCAAAAAGATGTTTTTCTTGGGGGGGGGGGGGAATTGAATGCCTTTTTTTGGACATGAGGAATAAGGTAAAGGAATGTAGCCATGAAATATAAACCAGAAATCACCGAAAAAAATTTTTTGCAAATAATTTGAAGTGTTTTCTGAACTTATGATAGAACATTTTCGAAAAAATTCGTTAAATGGAGATATATATTTCGCTATATGGAGATTATTTTTAATGTAGTCATGAAAAAATTGACCGTTCCTATAAAAAATTCGTTAAATAGAGAAATTCGTTGGATGGAGTTTCGTTATAGAGAGACTCGACTGTATTTCACAGCCATTGATGTTTTTCTTCGGTATACCCGCAGCTGTCGTCACATAGGTAAAGTCGATGCTAACGAAAAAGACAGACTACCGCGGTTCATTTTACATATAAGGAAAGGGCAGCTGACGTCACTGTGGACAAAATTACTGTGGATCCACAGTAATTTCGCGTCAGTGTTAAGACTCCTATTATACACAAGAAGTCAACCCGATCAGATTGGTCTACGATTGGTCTGAATTGTCTGCGATTAAAAGCTCTGTTGTATGATTGGTCAATGGCCCCATGATGATTCATGTAATGATCACTAAAGCAAAAATGTAACTGATAGATTAGTTGGAGGAAGCGTTTACTTGTAAACATGCCCTTTTCTTATCCTTTTTTACAGACCGCTGGAGTCTCGTGATATTCGAATGCAGAAATGAAGATGTACGAAAGGAGCATCACATCACTAGTCTGTAAAAAGTCACTTGGGATAAACCGCGATAGCCTTTCTTTTCCACTGAGCTCGATAATAATAAGGAAAGGGCAGCTGACGTCACTGTAGACAAAATTACTGTGGATTCACAGTATTTTCCTTCCCGCCTTTAAGACTCCTACTGTGCACAAGGAGTCAAGGCGATCTGATTGCTCTACGATTGGTTTGATTTGTCTGCGATTAATAGCTTTGTTGTATGATTGGTCAACGTCGCCATGCTCATTCCTGTAATGATCGCTAAAGAAAAAATATAATTGGTAGATTGGTTGAAGGAAGTGTTTGTAAATATGCCCTTTCCTTATACGGAAAGCTAACTCTCTATTCTGATACATTGAATCCAGTGGTCCGCCCATGAATATAACCCCAGAATTTTCGTCAGAAAATCTTTGGCAAAACATAGATTTCCTCCCATAGGATAGTACGGGGTAGATATTTTCAAATTGAATTTTCTTTTAAAATTAAGACGAAATTGCTACAACTTTTACTGGTATATATTCTTCTGTTAAAAATCTATTGATTTTACTTAAAATCATAACAAATTTTCAATTTGATGTTAGTTAAAAAGGAAATTGTAGTTTAATTCAACAAAAAATAAAGAAACATTTGGTAAATATTGCTCATAAAAGTATCAAAAACACATAGAAATGAACAAAAATAATAAAAAGTTTGCGAAAAAGCTTTAAAAAATGCTTGCAATATTAAGAAAAATAGAGAACTCATTACTTGCGCGCATTGAAAAGTGTGATGTGGCTCCGGCAAAAAAGTGGTTTGACCGGATCGATGAGTAGGCCTTCCGTATTATATATGGATCTCAGCGGTCTTTTCCGTTAGCCTCATGACTAACGAAAGATACAGACTAGCACGATGCATCATATTTATCTTTTTTTTTCCAGATCGCTAGAGTGAAGTGATGTTCTTTTTGCACACCTGCAATGGTGCATTCGAAGATCACATGAATAAATTGAACAAGAATGATTAATCGTAAATTGTTTTGAAACTGCGCTTAGGCAAATGCTTTCAAAATTAAAAAATATACCTGTAATATCTCTTCAAAATATGTGGATTCATAGATTTAAATTTAAATAAGATGAAATATATGTGGCAATGATACAAATTAAATTTTCTTGTGAGTTTGTTAGATAAATAGCAAATGTCGTAGGAAGAAAATTATAGTTTTTATGCAATAAATACTCAAAAGTGCTATTTTCTTTCTGTGGCAATCCTCCCCCTGCAAATAGAGTTGTAAAAAGTCGGTTTATTCCCGGGTTTATTTCCAATAGACCAGGCTTATTTCCAGGTTTATTCCCAAGGAACCGAATTATTCCAAAAAATCCCGGGTTTTTTCCAGGTTTATTCCTAAAAACCCGGTTTATTCCCGGGTTTAAACCGGGTTTTTTCTAACCTTTGCAACGCTACCTGCAAATGGCATACATATAATTTTTGTTTTAAATGCACATTAAACTATTATTAAGCCAAAATCTTGGATTATGTTCAGTTTGGATTGATTTAAATTTTTTTATATGGTGTCTTAAAAGTACTTACGTCTCAAAACAGCAAATAACTTACTTTTTAAAATTATTGAACAATAGTAAACAACTACGAAAGTTGCAGGATTGTTGGATGTAGTCGATCATCCTGTACGGTCAACTCAAAGCTCTTCGGCATTATCTATCGGATGGTGTTATCTAGAATCCTGTGTAATTTTCCTCAATATGTTGGTAAAATACACTTTATTCAAGTATTTTTCCTTATATAATTTTTATCAATAGGTTACAAAACGACAATCAGGAAGAAGCAGATTATTAAAAAAATCTATAGAGGGCGAACTTGTTGATGCAGAAGGACTGTCATTTTAACAAATGATAAAATGGCAATGTAATTTTAATAAACTTGTTTGAAATTATTAGATATTTAAATTCTAATAACTTTTATCTTCTCAGATCATCAACTTTATCAGAACGCTGTGATACAGATCACTGCAAAGCCATAATTGCTAAAGAACAAGTTAAAAATACATGCGGATTCCACAAGATTTCCTGAAGCGAGAGTTTACGCATTTCCCCCACTAGAGTGCGTGCTTACTTTCTTTAATAACTAATTAATTTCAACGCAAGGGTTTGCAAATCTTGCAAAGAACAAGATACTGATAATTTAAAAGAGTATTGTGAAATTAAGTAAGAGCGAAACATATCGCAAAACTCCGCTGTTTGCTTACAATATTAGTGATTTTATATTGGCAACACGTTGGTTATTTCCATTGTCTTGTGATTTGTTTATGCATGTATAGACTTGTTTGTTTTGTTTTGTGTTCGTTCGCAATTGTTCTGTGTATTCTTAATATTCAGAGTAAAAATCGCGTGCAGTAATATCAAAATTTTCTAAACTAAACAGTATTTACGTTTAAATTAGAGAAAATTTATTATAAAATGAATCCATCTTTTTTTGAAGCAGCCTATGCGGGTCATGATATTGTTAGAACAGACTTCATTCTTGAAAATGTTTTTTCCTATTTAGTGAGAGATATTTACAATTTCACTGCTATTAGTCCCATGAATAAAAAAGAAAAGGATGTCTTCGAAGGTATGAAAGAAACTCTTAATGCTTTTAAAGACGATTATGCATACTCCGTCAAAAGTCTCTGTGCGGAAATAGGCTTAATTACCGAAGATAATGTAGGGTCTATTTTATTAGGTGTTTCTAATGAAGTTTTTTCTGAAGGCATAACCTGGAGCCGCATTATAGCCTTTTTTGTTTTCGTTGGAGAATTGGCTATCATGTGCATTTCAAAAAAATTATCATCGTCAATCGTAGATGTCATATATGAATGTTTTTCTGCACTTGTGAAAGACAAATTAGATCTATGGATTGAAGATCATGGTGGTTGGGAGGGTATTACAAGTTTATCAGTCGTTGCACAACAAGAAAAATTAATGGAAGCCTCAAATCCCAGTTGGGCAAAAAATATTTTCCATACGACAGTTCGAGTCATTGGTACCTTAGCATCTGTAGCAAATACGGCTAATAACGGATTTAATAATTTCTAATTACAAAATCTTAAATTTGTGATACATATGTTGAATATTCAGATTTTGTTTTTTTTTCTTCATATTGATGGTTAGTTCCTGAGAAATAAGGACATAATAGAGCAGTTTTTTCTTTTGTCTGTAAAAGGGTCTTATAATAGCTAATATTGTTTAAAAAAACTGCATTTACTTCTAAACACAATTTCATTTTGCATGTTTTATTATTTTATTTGATATTTTGCATTTGTTAGCAGTTTTTTTTACTACTACTGCCAGTAACTGCTTACCCCCTCCCTAGTCTCTACATTTTTTTTTTTTTTTTAAATATCATAATTTAATGAAAAAATATTAATTATTTATTCCTTTTCATTTCTGTATCATGTAAAAGTTATTCTAAAACTGCAGCGTAAAAATGAGACTAATTTTGGATTTTAAATCTGCAAGTTTTTTTCTGCTTACAGTTTGACATAGGCTCAGATATTCTGCATGTTATCTAACAGAGTTAAAAATGGAACAAATATATCTATAATTTACATCCTGACTTAATAGTTTGCTGCAATTTTGCAGATTGTGCCAATTTAATGTTTTAAAAATAAGCTGACACTTCAAGTTATGGGGTAGGGGGAACCCTGTTTTCATAAATGATAGTCCAATTAAGATTTTGGAATATTTATACTTGCATTAAGAGAGTACCAGAAATAAATTTGAAAAACAGCTGAAAATTTTTTAATTTCAAAGAAACAAGAAAATTTGATAAAAATATTACTAAAAGATGTAAAAAAGAAATATGTATATATGTACAAATCATAAAATATCTTTTAAAAATGTTAATAAAATCAAGATGAGTGATAACATTCAAGAACACTACCAACTACAAGTGCAATTTGTACTGTTTTAATAGCAGAATTTTTAGAATGAAAGTTTTCTTTGACAAGCCTAGATTATTCATATTCGAAATTTAGCATAAAAAAAAAACATTTAATTGTAAAACAAAATTTAAGATTATGAAATTTTATGCTACAGAAAGAACCAGCAAAAGATGAGCGTGGATCTAAATAAATTCCATCAAAGCTAAATAATCTATTCTTTTAGAAACTTTCAAATTACAAAGTGTCTGTTTTATATGTTTAAAGTTGAACAGTGCATGTCACTTAAAAAATTATTCCATCAAAAGCTTTAGAATATCTAGTCTAGCATGCTGAATGAAAAATCTCTGGTTATCCCTTAGAGAGAGGAGGGAAAAAAAGTGGTTTCTATAAATTATCAAGGTTTGTGTAGGATACCATAAAAATGCATTTATTGTCAAAATGTTGTGCTAGCTGTTTTTTACAAGTTGCAGACACAGCTAGAATGCATTTAAAACTACTGTTACTACCTCATAGTACTTTTTATATTTTCAGATTATTTATCCAAGAATAACTATTAAAACTGTATTTTGTTCAATTTTAATCCTGTTTATTGTATATTTTATGATTATATATGCAAGGTAATTGTTAAAACTATATTTTGTTCAATTTTAATACTGAAAAAATCTTGGTGCGATCTCAGAACAACCTCCTTCTTGGTATGATTTTACATCTTGTTTCCTGGAGCTACAATCTCCAGGAGACACAATGCGAAATTGTTCATCTTAAGATGGCAACAATGAAAATAAACAAAAAAGTACACAAATTAAAAATTCAAATGCTTCAAAATACCCTTTTTAAAGGAATAATTTATCAAAAATAACAAAGCAGAGTTCTAACCTCCAAAAGCAAGTAACTTCAAAATGACAGAAGTGAAAATGAACAAAAAATACATAAAATTTCAAATTATTCTAAAATACATTTTTTAAAGAAATATACTTTATCAAAGATACAAAAAAAAAGTACTTATCCAAATGATAAAAAAAAGTTTTTGGCAAAAGTAGGGAAGCATTTTTATCCTGTAAATGTAGAGTGCAATTCAAAAGCATCAAACTGTTATTTTTAGTCAGTTTCATATTTCTTCCACTTGTAGAACTTTCAAATCTTAAAAGAATTAGCCCCTCTTTCACCATTCAATCAAAACTCACTTAAAAATATAAGAAAGAAATAACTGATGGAATATTAATTTTCACCTTTCATGCATTCATCCAAATCGGTGATTGTTAAAATATATAAAAACAAAAAGAAAATAACATTAATTACTTGATTGCAATGGAACAATTTTTTTCAATGAAACATGTAGACAGTGAGAGCAGGAAATATGCATTTCAGAAAAAAATTAAACTGTGTCCTGTTTTTGTTCAATAAGAAAACCTTTGATAAAACAGAAGCATCCAATCGGATAACTGCTTACTAAGCAAGGATTTTTAAATGGTGCTGTCATGTTAGGGTTGCCATATTGAAAATGGTCCAAAATACCGAGGTTGCCACATTTGCACAGTTATTGTGCCAAAAAAATTGCCTTGGCGAAGGTGGTTGTTCTAAGAATTAACCAAAATCTTCACTTTTGTGCATTTTTTGTCTAATATTGTTGATTAGCACTGGTGTTTTTCAGGCTAAGTGTATTTGAAAATATTTTATTTGTGTTGCTTTTTCAGTAGCCACATTTATATATTTTGAAATACGTTATGGAAACATTTAACCTAGAATGGCTGGGACCATAGATTGTATTATATTCTGGATTTTATTTTATTTTTTTTTCTGAATAACTGGTTTGTTATCAAAGCAGCTACTAATTTCTAGATTTGTAGAATAAATGTATACGTGCCATTGTTTTTGATCCCATTTAGATAAATCTTAATCCAATTAAAACAATGATTACTCAGACTTTGAAAAAAAAT